>OY740796.1:8984987-9019437 GCA_963514005.1 Raja brachyura | reverse complement strand
GCATCTCCACCTGGAGAGTCTGAAGGCCGTCGGCTTCTTCCATGAACAAGGGCCCAAGCAACTCAACTTCATAAACACTGAGTGAACCGATCCTCACATTGGACAACTTCTACTTCAACTCCACGCACTTCCACCAGGTCTAAAGGGCAGCTATGGGTATTCACTTGCGTCCAAGCTACTCCACTTTATGGGGGATACGTGAAGCAGACTTTGGTTCATTCCTATCCTGGATTGCTACCTCAATTCTTTCTCCGGCACATCAGTGACTACATTGGTATAGCCTCCTGCACTCACGCTCAACTCAACAATTACAGATCTTTTGCTTTTAATTTCCGCCCTGCTCCCACCTAGACATGGTCAATCTATTTCTGAATCGCTCTATTTCCATCTGAGCAGATAGGCTGCATCCATCACCAGCTGGTTGACTCCAACAGCCATCCTGGGGACCACTCCAAAGATAGACACAAACTGCTGGAGTAACTCAGTGGGCCAGGCAGCATCTCTGGATAGAAGGAATGGGCCACGTTACGGGTCGAGACCATTATTCACAACATTTTCCATCGTCTGATCGAGGCAATGTTGTGAATTGAAACATTAGAATGTAGCAGTGATGCATGGTTTTGTATATTGTGTTATCATTCATAACAATCTGCATTCTGATACATTTGTAGTGTAGTCGGAAGTGACTGAAGAAAAAATATTTATCGCGTTACATTTGAATGCATTGTCTGTCTATCAGTTGTTTGCTAACTGGACCTGTTGGAGTAGAATGATCAGAGCCCTATCCTTTTCTGTGAAACTGTGATAAACTGTGATGCCGTTGTGGGCAGGTTGGGCTGAGGAGCCTGTTTTTCCGCCCTGCTCCCACCTAGACATGGTCAATCTATTTCTGAATCCCTCTATCTCCATCTCAGCAGATAGGCTGGTTCCATCACCAGCTGGCTGACTGCAACAGCCATCCTGGAGACCACTCCAAAGACAGGCACAAAATGCTGGAGTAACTCAGTGGTACAGGCAGCATCTCCGAATAGAAGGAATGGGCGACGTTTCGAGTCGAGACTCTTCTTCAGACTGAAAAAGGGTCTCGACAAGAAACGTCACTCATTCCCTAAATCCAGAGATGCTGCCTTCCCCCTGAGTTACTCCAGCATTGTGTGCCTATATTTGGTGTAAACTAGCATCTGCAGTTCCTTCCCACACACTACTCCTCACTCCACCCTGCCCCTTGTAGCAGCTCTGCTCCATACTCTCAGTTCCTCCATTACCACCGTCTTTTGCTCCAGTGAAGGGACTTTCTGCACAGCTGCCTCTGAAAGACATTGCTGAAACAATGCCTTCTTTCTTTCAGAACCACAGCTTCCCCTTTATTATCCTTAACAAAAGCCCTAGACCACATCCAATACATTTCCCACATCTCTGCTCTTACCCCGTGAGACAGAAACATGGGTAAAGTTCCCCTGGTCCTCACCAGCCCTCACATCTGTCCCCACAATATCCACCACCTTGAAAGATGTTCTGTCACCAGATACGTCTTTGTCTCTCCTCCACAACCAGCATTTCACACGGACCATTCTCTTCACGGCTCCCTCATGGACACTTCCACTCCTAGATACTTTAGGCTGAAGGTGAGAGGGGAAGGATTCAGGAAGCTACCCTTTCACTCAGAGGCTGGTCCATAGCTGGAATGAATGGCCAGAGGAAGCTATTGAAGGTGGTTCAACTATGACTTTTGAAGGTTTCATAACAAGGCAGTTATGAAACAGATATATACAGTCTACAGTATACAATTGCTATATACAGTTATGAAACTGCCTTGAAACACAGGCAATGCAACACTCGTTCTTTCACCTCTTCCCTTCACGCCATCTGGGGACCTTTGTTGGCCCCATAGCAGTCGCGTCCACGTTGCGGGGCTGGAAACTGGAAGTATCCCGAGCTGATTCTGCTACCACCATCATCTATCGCAACAAGTGACGGCTCCCATTGATTGTCGCCGGAAGCTTGGGTCCTTTTCAGGACTGACGATGATAGCGATGTCAGCATTTGAAACATGGCAGATGGACACATGGCAGAAGAAGGAACCTTTGTTCTGTTAAACCAGGACAGGGCTTATACAATAAACAATAGAGCCCTGGGGAGTGTTGCAGAACAGAGAGGTCTAGGATTACAGGTTGCATGTTTCCCTAAAGTGGTGAGTCAGGAGGTCAGTGGGGTAAAGAAGGCCTTTCACGTTTATCTTCATGTTGCATACCTTTGAGCATGTACAAGAGTTGGGACATCATGATGCAGTTGTACACGTCAATGGTGAGACCACACTTGGAATAATGCGTGCAGTTCTGATCACTGTAGGTAAGATATTGTTAATTTGGTAAGAGTGCAGAAGAGATTCATGTTTAAGAAAGAACTGCAGATGCTGGAAAAATCGAAGGTTTTAATGAGTGTTTGACTTGGGCTTTCGGGCTTCAGATTTATGAAGAGGATAGATAGGGTGGGGTTTTTTCTTTGGGGCTTAGGAGGTTGAGGGGTGACTTCATTGAGATGTACAAGATCGCGAGGGGCATGGTTGAAATAAAAGCTCACAATCTTTTTTCCAGGGTAGAAGGTTCTAAAACTAGAGGACATAAGGTGAGAGGGGAAAGATTCAAGGAGGTCCTCAAGGAGCAACCCTTTCACTCGGAGGGTGGTCCACATCTGGAATGAACAGCCAGAGGAAGCAATCTTTCCAAGGGATGCAGCAGTTTGTTTGCACTTCTTCCAGTCTGAAGAAGGGTCTCGACCTGAAACGTCACCCATTCCTTCCCTCTAGAGATGCTCCCTGTCCTGCTGTTACTCCGTGATTCTGTGTTTATCTTTGCTGTATTCACTGTTCAATATGTGGTCTCCTTAACAATGGAGAAAACAAACACTGATTGGGCAACGGCCTTGCAGAAGACCCATCTTCAGTCCGTAGGAGTTCCTGAGTTTCCTGGTGCCTGCCGCTTAAAAACCACATCCCCCTCCAACTCTGGCCCATCAGTCTGTCACCTCCTGTGCCGCCAGAATGAGACTCGCTTGAGAAACAGCAGGTCATCTTCTGTCTGTCTGTCTGGCAATACGGCAGCCTAGCGACTCAATATTGAATTCTACAACTCCAAGCTTAGTTTAGAGATACAGCTCGGAAACAGGCCTTTCGGCCCCACCAAGTTCGCACTGACCAGCGATCCCTACACACACTAGGGGCAATCTTTTATATTCATATCAAGCCAATAAACCTACAATCCTGTCTGTCTTTGGAGAGTGAGAGGAAAGCAAAGATCGTGGAGAAAACCTACGCAGGTCACGTGGGGAATATATATGATGTGTACATAGGTATGTGAGTATGTGTAAAAGTTCAGCGGTTTTTTTTTCCTCTCCCCTTTCTTGCTCTATGGGTGTAGCGGACTTGACTTGCCTTGCCTGACCTGCTGGGCCTGTCCTCCTGCTCCACATTTCACAACTACAACATTCTTTTTGTCTCGGTTCTTTTGTCCATGTCCTCACCCTCCAGTCCCATCCACTCACTGACCAGGTGGCCTTGTTTCGCAGCAAAGAGCAGGCTGCTGGAGGAACTCACCAGGCCAGGCAGCATCTGTGGAGAGAAATAGGCAGCTGATGTTTTTGGGTTGAGGCCGTGAGTGTAGAGGGGAGAGAGCCAGGACAATGAGATGAGGGGGAGGGGTGTTGCCAGAGGTGCCTAGCAACGAACGAGGAGGTAATAATCGGTGAAAGCAAATAGTTGCAGATTGTGGAATTTGATAGGAAAGGAGGCGTGGAAGCACAAGGGAGGTATGTTACCTTCACCTATATCCCCTCCCAGTCTCCGTCACTATCCTCACTCCCACTTGACTTCATCCCTCCTCGCCTGGATCCACCTATCGCTTGCCAGCTTGTGCACTTCCCCTCTCCCTTGCCTCTTTATAATGGCCATCTCCCCTCTACTCTTCCAGTCCAAGAGAAGGGCCTTAACCCTATACGTCAACTGGCTTTCTTCCTCCACGGATCCTGCCTGGCCTGCTGAATAGTTCCAGCAATTTGTTTATGGCTCCAGATTCCAGCACTTGCAATCTTTTTGTATCCCCACCCTATTTCCAGCCTAGCACTATGGTTCCTGTTTTTTTTTCCCACCAGAGATATATCCTCAACCCTCTGCCACTTTGCAAGCTGCTTTTGTCTTCTTTGCAGTTCTGAGGGAGGGTATGCAACTGGAAATGTTTACCCTCTTTGTCTTCCCACAGTTGTGTCCTGACTTTCTGAACATTTCCAATAGTTTCTCTTTTAGGTTTAGATTTTCATTAAAAAAAAATCATTTATCATATTTTTGTTTTAGTTGAGTTTTAGTTTGGAGATGCAGTGCGGAAACAGGCCCATCGTGTCCGCACCGACCAGCGACCCTTGCACATTAACACTATCCTGCACACACTAGGGACAATTTTACACTGTATACCAAGCCAATTAACCTACAAACCTGTACGACTTTGGAGTGTGGGAGGAAACCGAAGATCTTGGAGAAAACCCACGCGGTCACGGGGAGAAAATACAAACTCCATACAGACAGCATCCGTTGTCGGGATCGAACCCAGGTCTCTGGTGCTGTAAGCGCTGTAAGGCAGCAACTCTACCGCTGCGCCACTGTGCTGCCCACCTTTATCTGGGGTTGGACATTAACTTGGTTCTATTGTTTAATTAACATTCTGGCTCCGATGTACATTGACTCTTCCAACTAATTATTTGAGACCACATATCAAATGCCTTTTTGTTGAAACAATTGTTGAACATAACATTTGATTATTTTCCTCTCTGAATGTGCAATCAATCATAAGAATAGGAATGGGAATTGGCAGATTTGTCTCACGTTTACTCCATGATCTTTGGTCAATGCTCGACTTCATGTCAACTTTCATTCTCATCACCGTATCCCTCGAATCTCTTAGAGTTAAAAAATGTTTCCATTTTTTTCCTCAAAAATATCAAATGCCTGAACATCCACAGCCCAGCTTGAAGCGGAGAATTCCAAAGGTTTATAATTTTCTAAGTAAAGATATTTCTCCCCAATTCAGTTCAAAATCACAATCCTTTATTGCGTTTTTTTTCCAGATGGAAATAATGCCTCAGCATCTATCCCATTAAACCCGTGCAGAATCTTACATTTTTCTTGCTTATTCCATTCTTCGAAACGGCAAAGTTCATTGGCCCATCCCACAAGCTGTGTTCACATGGCAACCGTCTCATACTTCAAATCATACGAGTGAACCTTTGCTGCATCTTCTCGAAGGCAAATATATCCTTCCTCAGTGTAAAAGAGAAAACTCCAAGAATATTTCAGTGCAAACCTGGAGTTGGATGTTTTCAGCGAGATGTCCATACTTTCTACTCCAATCTTCTCCCCGATCATCCTTGCTATTTGCTGGTTTACCTGAATATACATTTTGTATGCTTCAAGTCAAATGAAACTCAAATCTCTAAACACAACATTTAAGAATCTCATTTAAGAGTCATGGAGTCACTCATCGTGGAAACAGGCCCTTCGGCCCAACTTGCCAAGGCAGACCAACATGCCCCATCTACACCAGCACCACCTATCTGCTTTTGGCCCAGATCCCTCTAAACCTGTTCTACCATGTACCTGTCTAACTGTTTCTTAAACGTTGCAATAGTACCTGCCTCAACTACCTCCTCCAGCGAATTGTTCATACACCCACCACCCTTTGTGTAAAAAAGTTCCCCCTTAGGTTCCCATTACATTTTTGCCTCCCTCACCTTTAACATATGTCCTCTGGTTCTCGATTCCCCAACTCTGGGCAAAATACTCTGGGCATCTACCCAAGCTATTCCTCTCATGATTTTGTACACCGCTATAAGATCACCCCTCATCCTCCTGCACTCCAAGGAGCAAAGAATGATTCTATTGTTGCTTTCAGTCCGACCGAGCTGGTTAGAATTCATTAGAATTCATTTTTCACTTCCTTACCCAGTCACGTAACTATGTACTATGTTGACATATTCTGTTGTGCTGCTGCAAGTAAGAGTTTCATTGTTCTATCTGGGACATATGACAAGAGAACACTCTTGACTCTTAACCTGTGCACATTCCTTTGCAGGGTCTTTGAGACTGCAAATTCATCAGCAAACCGGCTAAATATACATCACAACAATTTGCTCTGCATGTCCCCTGGTTCTGGACTCCAGCCCCATTGATTTTGATGAATAGAAACTTTGGGAGAGGCATATTCTTTAGTCACTACACATTTTGGTTCTAATTCTTACTTGTGCCCACAGCAAAACTTATACTTCAGAAGGTGCTGGGTAACGTTCATTAATACATACCCTGCTAATGCGTGCATATTCCATATCGACTCCCATTTTAGGAGCTAGATTCTCCTCTTCTGCGAGGTTGCGTGGTGACCAATGAAGCCTATGTGTGGATTGCAATTGCCTTTATCACCGGTGGGTGGGAAGGGCCCGATAGTGCAGTTGGGTGGGCTGCGCAGTGCACTCCTTCTACTCTTTTCACAGGGTTTCCTCATTTCTTCTTGTGAACGGACTCTGTGTCTTCCTGGATATTCCTTCTCTATTTTGATGATCATGGGCCGGGGATTCCCTCGTCAGAATTGTTGGTATAATTGTTTCTGGGACCATATAGTTTAGCTTAGTTTAGTTTCGAGATACAGTGAGGAAACAGGCCCTTCAGCCCACCAAGTCCGTGCCGACCAGCGACCATTGCACGCTAACACACTATCCTACACACACTAGGGACAATTTACATCTCGTACCCAACCAATTAACTGGTGTTTGGAGTGTAGGAGGAAACCGGGCATCTCTGAGAAAACCCACGCCGTCAGAACGTACAAACTCCATACGGGCCGTAGTCAGGAATAACCATAGTCGCCGGCACTGCAAGCACTGTCAGGAGCAACTCTACCGCTGCGGCACCGTGCTGCCCTATCTGTCATCCCATTAATCTCCAGATTTGTCAAACTTCAAATAGACTGCCTGTATTGGGAGTCTGATGTTAGGCATGCAATGAAGTTATCAGTCCACAGCACCTGGCTGGGAGTAAATAGAGCATTGATGTTGGGGCTACTGGTCTGGAGGGGACTCCAGCTTCGACTTGCTTCTCCTGCCAATGGGTGCGGAGGGTTTTGTGGCAACTGCATGGATGGTCTCCAGTGCTTTGAGGTGGCCAATTCCAGTATTTCATATCTCCAACGTTTACTGGACAGTAAACTCTGGCCGATGTCCAATGGTTACATGTTGGTTACACAGTTTATATATTTCTTTAGTTACAAATCTACTGCCTGGTTTTGTACATTTAAAGAGATTCCAAAAAAATAATTTTGAGTCCAAAATGAATCTGATTTTTGTTTAGTGGGTAAACTGGCCTAAGGAGCTGACTGTTGAATCTTGTATTTAACATTGTTGCCAATAATGTGTCCTCCTGACCTATTCGACACTTAAAGCAGAGTTTTCTGTAAATTCACTTTGTATTTGTCTCTAGTTTGGTCTCTCATTGACCTGCACTGCTGGGCTTTCTTTATCTGAAGAAGACTGAGTCTGAAGAAGGGTCTCGACCCAAAACGTTGGCTATTTCCTTCGCTCCATAGATCCTGCCTCACTCGCTGAGTTTCTCCAGCATTTTTGTCTACCTTTCTTTATCATTTGTCAGGTTAGCAATTCAAACTATCTTATCTTTTTTTTGACATTTATCTTATTTCAACAATCTTCTTTAGTTTGGAACATAATCTCTTTGGGATTCCTTAAGCACTTTTTGAACACTCCAGCGGCCCAAATTATAAAAGGGGGTATTTGTTCAAACATTTTTCCAAGGAAGTCTACAGGGAGCTGTGGTCGGGCTGAGGTATAAAAACCGACAGCCAACCATTTATTTGCATCCAGTCTGATCCATGTTGAACACAGACGACGTTCTAAGGTCTCTTCCTCTTGCACTTGCCAGATGTTGCTTGGCAGAGTTTCTCACATCTTCCGGTAGGAAAGCCAACTTAGGACTGAACATGACTTATTCCGAGCTAGTCCTTTTTTCAACAAAATAAATAAACATTTATTGTATATCTTCAGTTTTATATGAACATCTATAGTTTTTGAAACTTCATTTGATTCAACAAACATTTTTTTTCCAGTATATTTCATGCTTCACCAGCTGCAATCTATTTTATGATTGTTAGTCTGTTCTATTGTAGGAAATATTTTTTCTCCCTCCTGGTCTGCGGGAATTTCAACCCATGTCCCTTTTTTCCCTTTATGTGATGCCTTATCCAACTCTACTCTCACACTGAGTCTGCTTTGTCAACATAGTTAGTTTAGTTTACAGATACAGCGCAGAAACAGGCCCTTTGGCCCATCGAGTCCGCAACGACCAGCAATCCCTACACATTAACACTTTCCTACACTGGGGGACGATTTTTTTGCATTGTTATCAAGCCAATTAACCTACAAACCTGTATATGTCTTTGGAGTGTGGGAAAAAAAACGGAAGTTCTCGGAGAAAACCCACGCAGGTCACGGGGAAAACGTACAAACTCCGTACAGACAAGCACCTGTAGCCTGGATCGAACAACCCAGGTCTCAGGCGCTGTAAGGCAGCAACTTTACCACCGTGCCACCGTGCCACCCATTGCTACACACATATTGACAACTAATCACTGTACCTGAGAACAATGTTTTAAATGTAAAATTGCACAATTTTAGCTCGGTATGAAGTATATATTAAAAGCTTCCTCTGATACTTTTTTTTAAAAAAGAGATGGGAAGAAAAAACAGGGTGTTAAATTCCACAAGGTCAGAATATTTCTCCAGCAGACACTGAGATAGAGCCATTCCCTGATAAACCTTTTGAATGTCTCAATATATTCTGAAATGGAAAATTGTGCAAAAGGACAAGCTCAACAGCAGATAAGACTTGGCACATCCGGTGATAAGTTACACAGTAACAGATGATTACACAATTATGATGATGTTGACTCAAGTACTGGCCAAGGTCTACGCTAAATAACATGCTATCACAATACACTGTTCAGTTTGAACATTGATGATAAAGCTATGCTGGATGACAATTGTTGTTTAATAAAGCATTACTTTACTTGTGCCATTATCTTGCGCTTTAGTTTTGCAGATATCATCGTGGTGTTGTTAGTGTAAGAGTTTATCAAATAGTAGCGGATTGGAAAAGTTCTTCGTACTTTGGCTATTGTTAGTGGTTCAGTCTTCAATTAATATAATAAAGACAGCAATTTTATAGATTCAGTACAAGTATGCATTCAGTACAGTTCAGTACAAGTATGTGGAGGTGGTCAGTTGCACTAAGTTCCTGGGGGTGCAGATCACTAACAGTCTGACCTGGTCAAATAACATCTCATCAACAGTTAAGAGAGCGCAGCAGCGGTTGCACTTTCTGCGCCGGATGAGAAGAGCTCACCTCCCCCATCCCATCCTCACCACTTTCTACAGGGGCACCATAGAGAGTATTTTGACCAGCTGTATCTCTGTCTGGTTTGAGGACTGTAAAGCCTCCGACTGGAAGTCCGTGCAGAGAGTGGTGAGGACAGCGGAAAAAATCATTGGGACTTCTCTCCCCTCAATCGAGGATATTGTGACCAAACGTTGCGTGTCTAAGGCCAGCAGGATTATAAAAGACCCCACACATCTCCATCACGGACTGTTCACTCTGCTGCCCTCGGGCAAAAGATATCGTAGCATAAGGAGCAGAACATCAAGGTTCTGCAACAGCTTCTTCCCACGAGCCATCAGTACTCCTGAATGCCATGTAATGGGCTGCCACCATTGTCTATTTATCCTTTTTATCCATGTTTATCCTTCTGTTTATTATCGTGTTGCACAGGGAGCCAAATGCACCGGAATTTCGTTTGGAACTGCATATATCAATGTATTTGTAAATGACAATAAAGTTTGTTTGACTTTGACTTTGACTTGACACTATGCATAAGCACTTAGATACATATTAGATATGTTTCTCAGATACAGTACGGTGTGTACAGAAGTAGTACACTGAGTCGGTATGCAGTGTCGCCAGTTTGACGCCATTTCCAAGTCCCAGTTGTTGCAAGTGCAGGGTTCCTGACCTGACCATGAAGGTCTGTGGTTCTGGCTGCGCAGTCACATGTATCATTTGGCCCAAAGGGCCTACTTCCATGATCTATAGCTCCACTATAACTGGACTCCCTCAACATTGGGAACATGTTTCCTGCCTCTAGTGTGTCCAAACCCTTAACAATCTTATATGTTTCAATAAGATTTCCTCTCATCCTTCTAAACTCCAGAGTGTACAAGCCCAGCCGCTCCATTCTCTCAGCATATGACAGTCCTGCCATCCCGGGAATTAACCTTGTGAACCTACGCTGCACTCCCTCAATAGCAAGAATGTCCTTCCTCAAATTAGGAGACCAAAACTGCACACAATACTCCAGGGTCAAGGGGCCTATTTCCACGCTGTATCTGTAAACTAAACTAAAGCAGCACAACAGATGTGTAAACAACAGCAAATATGTCCTGACAAATATACAATAATGTTGGTCAAGTCATTTCATGGAGCTTGTGAATGGTGTCACATGCCAAAGATGCTGTGTGAGTAAAACGGCTATATCCAAAATTGAGTTAAACGGCACAAAATTTGCAGAACATAATTAATAAATAACCAATAACATTGAGTGATCTTGCCTTTAATTCAAAATTTGGGTTCAGATGATAATTATACATTGATCATATTATCAAATTCTTCAGTTACATCACAGACTTATGATCGTTTTCTTTTATCAATACCTGCATTGTAATAATAATCCTGAATCAATTGGAGATTAGATTTGACAAAATGTCAAAAAGGATGTTTGCACTGGTGGGAGAGTCTAGGACCAGAGGTCATAGCCTCAGAATGAAAGGGCGCTCTTTTAGAAAGGAGATAAGGAGGAACTTCTTTAGTCAGAGAGTAGTTAATCTGTGGAACTCATTGCCACAGAGGGCTATGGAGGCCAGGTCAGTGAATATTTTTAAGGCAGAGATAGACAAATTCTTGATTAGAACGGGCGTCAAGGGTTATGGGGAGAATGATGTAGAGAAAAATTGGATTAGGAGGCAGAGATCAGACACGATTGAATGGCGGAGTAGACTCGATGGGCCGAGTGGCCTAATTCTACTCCTATAACTTGTGAACATGTGAAAATGCTGGAGTAACTCAACTGGAGAGGCAGCATCTCTGGACCGAAGGAATGGATGACTTTCCAGATTGAGACCCTTCTGTAACTCCACAGCAGTGACACCATGGACACCATCGCAACTCCTTACCCCTAACCACTTAAAAACTCTCAAATAGTTTGCTACTGAAACCCAACGACACTTCAACGACTATTATTGCCACTGTCAAGATGTAGTATTTTTATCTACCAACATGAGAAATACAAAAGGCTAAATAAAAGTCACCAGCTGCCGATTACAAACTGGTGCACAGCCTTACTGCTTGAAATAACAAGGCTCAATAAATAGTGGCATAAAATAAACACACCGCTCAACACATTAGAACCAGGGTGTAATCTGATTTTTGGCTTTTGTGACAGTGAGGAATTGACTGAGTTCCCAGTTTTTGCGGAAACATTGTTCCATGATGTTTAATTTAATACACCAAGAAATAAGTTATCCAATTGCAAAACAAAAGAATGGTTTGGTGGTACTGTATTTCAGGGGTTATACCATGGAGTGACAGATCTCAGGGTCATGGTATTTGCAACAGCCCTCTAATCTTGGACCTTGGTGAGAGCCAAGCACAGCGTACGTGCAGCAGTGATAAGGCCAAGCGACCAGGTGTTCTGCAAAATCATTGGCCTTCCTCTGCCTCCACAGTTGGTACCATGGCTATATCTACACATCATTTCCATGGTGCATCTGCCCAAAGGATTTCCTTCCACGCAGATGTAATCGCAAACACAATACAGAATAAACTTCAGTCAAACACATAAGGAGGACGTGGTTTGGAGAACTGACGCTGCAGTTTGGAAGGTTTAGTTTTGCGGTGAGATTTTTTTTCAGCTACATCTCTGTCCTCAGCATGGGATTAATTAATTTACCCATTACAATTTCCGTGCAGTGTTAAAACATTCATGAGACAGTGACAACTTCAGGGCACTTTATCATACGAAGCACAGTTTAGAATTCCTAAAATTTGCTCCATTCACCTATAATAATGGAGCGGGCAGTGGAGGCCAAATCACTGGTTGGATTTAAGAGAGAGTTAGATAGAGCTCTAGGGGCTAGTGTGGAATCAAGGGATATGGGGAGAAGGCAGGCACGGGTTATTGATGGGGGACGATCAGCCATGATCATAATGAATGGCGGTGCTGGCTCGAAGGGCCGAAAGGCCTCCTCCTGCACCTATTTTCTATGTTTCTGTTTCTATGTTTCTAGTTAAAATCTGTATCTGTTCATGCGGAATCCTGACATAGTTATTCATGTACATTTGTATGTCAAAATAACTTGTGTGAATCATCTTCTCAAACAAGTAGCCTCAGCCTAGTAGTGTGACACAAATATTGCCCAAGGTGTTTCAAATTCAGTTCTGTGCGCCCCCTCACATTCTCTGCAAATATTGGCGACATCAGCATGCCTCCACACCGTTTTTAGTTTAGTTCAGAGATTTAGTTTAGTTCACGGAAACAGGCCCTTTGGCCCAGCGAATCCGCACCGACCAGCGATTCTCGCACATTAACCAGTCTACACACACTCGGGACAACTTACACTTATACCAAGTATACAAACCCAAGCCAATTAACGTACAAACCTATCAGTCTTTGGAGTGTGGGAGGAAACCGAAGATCTCAGAGAAAGCTCACGTGGTCATCTGGAGAACATACAAACTCCGTACAGATAGTGCCCGTAGTCGGGATTGAACCCGGTTCTCCGGAGCTACAAGCGCTGCAAGGCAGCAACTCTACCGTTGCGCCACCGTGCCACCCGGTACCTGAATCATTCCTCAAAGTGAAATGCTGCAAAATGAAAACAAATGATGCTGGAAACACTCAACAGGTCAGACAGCATCTGTGGAAAAGCAAACAAACCTAATGTTTTCAGGTTGCTGATGTTCCACACAAATCCGCCGATTCTGATACAAACTGGAAGGACTGATTATCTGAAATCATTGAATTAATTGGACATCAGGATGGTCACTGGTTGGAAGATGACAGGGCATCTTCATTTACTTTGAACTTTGTTGGAATAATGTAGGAAGCCAAAGACAGAGAACTCGAGGACGTGCAGGTTTGTTGGTAAATTTGGCTTGGTAAATGTAAAAATTGTCGCTGTGTGTGTAGGGTAGTGTTAATGTGTGGGGATCGGGGACCCGGCGGGCCAAAGGGCCTGTTTCCACGTTGTAACTCTAAACTAAACTAAACTCGGAGTAAGACCACAATGGAGCATTAGCGAGGCAGGAACTTAGAAGCTCAAGCCACCCTTATGGACTAAATATTGGTGTTTTGCAGAGTGGTCACCAATCTGCATCTATTTCCCCAAACTGTAGGAAAACACATCATGGGCTCCAAATGCAGCACATTATCTTGGCAAAATTGCTCTCGTATTGAGCAAAGTGGCTACAGCTGTCAAAGCCTTAAGCTCCAGAATTCACTCACTTGTTAACCTCTTGGTATTTCTACCTCTTGTTCATTCCATTATACTCTCCTTAAAAACATTCACTTTGCCCATGCTTGTCCGATCTAGCAGCACATTCACTTATTTGATTTGGTACCAAAATGTCATTTGATCGTCCCCCTGCAAAATACTTTAGTATGTTTCAGCGTACCCCAATGCAATCTTTTCTAGGGCCTCTATGCGGAAACTCGGTGCTCTCCTTCAATCTATTCTTTCAATTATTTTCAAAGTCAAAGTCAAATTTAGAGGCCAAGCTTAATCCTGCCCAGTATTTATGATTCATTTTTGTGCACACCTGTCTGGCCTTGGTGACATTCCATTCAATGCACTTTGACACTTCAGATTAAAAATGAAGAACCAGGCTAAAGGTTTCAAGAGCATCATTGACAGGGGCTGGGAGTATGATTCTGGCTGTTCCCTCAGGCCAAGAAATATATATCATTTAAAGTACTGAATGAAGGAAAGAAAATAAACAGGGCGGCACGGTGGCGCAGCGGTAGAGCTATTGCCTCACAGCACCTGAGACCCGGGTTCGAACCTGACTACGGGTGCCGTCTGTACTGAGTTTGTACATTCTCCCAGTGACCTGTGTGGGTTTTCACCGAGATCTCCGGTTTCCTCCCACACTCCAAAGACGCACAGGTTTGTAGGTTAATTGGCTTGGTATAAATGTACAATTGTCCCTAGTGTGTGTGGGTAGTGTTAATGTGCGGGGAATCGCTGGTTGGTGTGGACTCGATGGGCCGAAGGGCCTGTTTCCACGATGTATCTCTAAAAAAATAATTCCGTCACTTCAATTTAACCCACCAGCCGTCACATCTTCCTGTCCTTACTTTGCATAGTGACCACTCGGTTTGTTACTCCTTGTGCACTTATCCCTTCCCACCCAATCCCAGGTCAAATTGACGTGACGTTTGGGTCGGGTCTGAAGAAGGGTCTCAACCCAAAACGTCACCCAGTACTTCTCTCCACAGTTGCTGCCTGGCCCGCTGAGTTACTCCAGCATTTTGTGTCTCTCTCCACTTTAACACAGTGCCACCTCCTTTATCACAGTTTCCCCTCCCAACTCTGATCAGCCTGAACGAGGGTCTTGACGCAAAATATAATCTTTCCATTTCCCCACACAGATGCTGCCTGGCCAGCGCAGTTCCTCCAGCACTTTATTTGATGCTCAAGCACCCAGCATCTCTGATTTCTTGTGACTCTGTAACCTTACTGAACACTATGTCCTTCATGTGAAAAAATGTTTTCCTCGATAACGATCTGTCAATTAAAGTAATTGTTTTGTTGTTATGTTTTCATTGGATTTGCTTCACTAAAAAAAAGAAAATTCTGTTTGTGAAAGGAAGCTAGCAATCCGTGGAAAAAAAAATCTGCTTAGAGATTGCACAATTTGTCATTTTCACTCACTGAACCTGGCAAGATTAAAGCCACCACATTAAATGGACCCCCCCCCCCCCCCCCCCCGCACAGTAAAAGAGGTGATATTACCGTTGTAAGATTGAATGTACATTTATCACAGCGCTATGAACAAATAGCTCACTTAAGTATGAGATTTGGAATTTACATTTTCTGAGAAGTCTTTCAGAACATGGAAAAGAACTAAAGTATAATTTAAAATGGGATTACGGTTGAATTAGTGTCTCAGCTCCATGGTGGTCAGTGCCAACTGGGTAGGCCGAAGGGCTTATTTTTCTTGCTATATTACTCGATGACTCTCTGAAAGCAAGGAACTGAACATTAGTCACAAATTAATACTGATTCTTTTTAACAAGTCAAGTGGCATGCTCAAATCTGTTCAGGAAATTCAAAAGTGCTTTTAACGTAAGGCTTTTTGGGTCACTGCACTGCTCGAGAGCCTTTATAGCTCCTTCACGGAGTTAATATATAACTCCTTATATTCTGAGCAAATATAACGATTACTGCTGTGCTAGCAGGAAGCACAGAACATCGTATGAACAAATGTGATCACTCAGTGCAATTATTAGTCATCACGCTGTACTGTTGGTAAGTCCACCAAGTAACTCTCTACAAACCCGTCTATAGGTGACTCATTTATACAGCTGCTTCCTCTAGCTAGTGGAAAATTTCGCTGTGCTGGTTCAGGAAGAAAAGAAAAAAAGCAGGACATTAAATCAACAACTGAGAATAATTCATGCTTTATTTTTACATTCTGAAAATCTCTGATATTTCCAGTTCCTAGTCGACTGAGGTAAATAGAGAGTGACAAACTCACAAGAACTCTGATTTGTTTCCTGAATTCATGAAAATATATGTGATAAGATTTTAGTTCCAACTGTTTTATTCTGCAGTGGTGGAAGCTGGAGGTGACTACAAGACAAACTACAAACTTACTACAGGGCACTATTTTTACCAAAGGGTTTATTCATTTATTTAGAAGGAAGAACCATGCAATTTTAATGTGTATTTTAATCTGTGATGGCTCATGAACTTGCATTCTGCCCATTGATTGTATTGAAAGATATAGCATGGAAAAAGGCCCTTCGGCCCAGCGAGTCCTTGCAGACCACTGATCGCCCATTCACACTAGTTCTATGTTATTCCACACTCTCAACCACTCCCTACACATTAGGGGCAATTTACAGAGGCTCATTAACCTACAAACCTGGGATGTGGGAGGAAACTGGAGCACCTGGAGGAAACCCATGGGGGTCAAAGGGAAAACGTGCAGACTCCACACAGACAGCACCCAAGGTCAGGATCGAACCAGGGTCTCTGGTACTGTGAAGCAGCAGCTCTACCAGTTAAGGGCCTGTCCCACCAGTCTCGACTCAAAACGTCACCCATTCCTTCTCTCCAGAGATGCTGCCTGTCCCGCTGAGTTACTCCAGCATTTTGTATCTACCTTCTATTTAAACCAGCATCTGCAGTTCTTTCCTACAGACTTAGTCACAAGCATGAATTGCATGGTTGATGACTACAGGAGCAAATTCCATGATCCAAAGATCAGCATTATTATTGCCTAAATGATCTCAGAGAGTAATAACTTTGCAGTTTCCACTGTGTGCTCTCAGAGTTTATTGGCATCTATTTATCTTGTACAGTGATTATGAGACAAAAAGTGTTTTTGTTACATTGTGGCAACCATGAATTTTAAAATGCAGTGGAAAGCTGAATGAATGAATGAAAAGTTTATTGGCTAAGTATTCACATACAAGGAATTTGCCTTGGTGCTCTGCCCACAAGTGACAACATGACATACAGTCATGACATCCATGAAATAAAGCTGGTAGTAAAGCCAGATTTAGAAACAAAATGTGTAATTTGAAAATGAGTCAGGAATTGATACTTGATAGGTCGTATTCTGTTTTTCAATGGAGCAAAAAAAACCATTTAAATTCAAGCTACCCATGAGATTAATAAAGTAATAATTACCACTTTCCAAAGATTCAGTGGCGAATCTGCATCCATTCATCTGCAAGACATCTGTTTCCAGTGATACTTCAGTTTAGCAGAGCTACACAGAATCTTTCTCATTCTCTTAGTTCCATGGGTTGAATGTGTGTTGGGTTTTCTGATCAGAAAGAATAAGGAAATCGCACAAAGTCAACATGGTCCCGTGAAAATGAAATGATAATTCGCGAGCTATTGGTCTAAGAAAAAGCAGCATGTGTTGTGCATAAAAAAGACACACCGGCAGCTGAGATAAATTTATCTGTAGCTTTCCAGAATAGTTAAGGTGCCACTTCAAAGGCGCATACTTAAAATAAAATCTCTTTGTGCGGGTGGTAACATGTTGACGTGGTTAGAAGATTGGATGAGTAAGTGGAAGTGAGCGTAGGCAGAATGGGTCTTTTTCTGGATAGCAAGACGCAACAACTGTGTTGCTACAGGGAGCAGCACTGAAGTCTCAACAATTGATATTATCAATTGGATGATGATAACAACTGCTAAATTTGTTGGTTGCACAAAGTAGGGAGGAAGTTAAGGAGAGATAGGCTGCCTGCAAAGGGATATAAATGGGTAGCAGGAAAGAACTATAGATGCTGGTTTAAATCGAAGGAAGAAAGATGCTAAGGGGAGTAAGACGCGACCGTGGCTGACAAGGTGACAGTATAAAAATACAAGAGAAGACATATAACATAACAAAGATGAATGGGAAGCCAGAGGATTGGGTAACTTTTAAAGATCAACAGAAGGTAACTAGAAAGGCAAGAAAAGATGAAGTACTGTACGAAGGTAAGCTAGCCACGAATATAAAGGAGGATAGTAAAAGCTTCTTTAGTTATGTGAAGAGGAAAAATGTAGTTAAGATAAATGTGGGACCCTTGAAGACAGAAATAGGTGAATTTATTATGGGGAACAAGGAAATGGCAGACGAGTTGAACATCTACGTTGGTTCTGCCTTCACAAAGGGAGACACGAACAATCTCCCAGATGTACTAGTGGCCAGAGGATCTGGGGTGATGGAAGAGCTGAAGGAAATTCACATTAGTCAGGAAATGGTGTTGGGTAGACTGATGGGACTGAAGGCTGATAAATCCCCAGGGCCTGATGGTCTGCATCCCAGGGTACTCAAGGAGGTGGCTCTAGAAATCGTGGACGCATTGGTGATAATTTTCCAATGTTCTATAGATACAGGATCAATTTCTGTGAATTGGAGGGTAGCTAATGTTATCCCACTTTTTAAGAAATGAGGGAGAGAGAAAGCAGGGAATTATAGACCAGTTAGCCTGACATTAGTGGTGGGGAAGATGCTGGAGTTGATTATTAAAATGTAATAGCTGCATATTTGGATAGCAGTAACAGGATCGGTCCAAGTCAGCATTGATTTACGAAGAGGAAATCATACTTTACAAATCTTCTGGAAATTTTTGTGGATGTTACAAGTAAAATGGACAAGGGAGAGCCAGTGGATGTAGTGTACCTGGACTCTCAGAAAGCCTTTGATAAGGTCCCACACAGGAGATTAGGTGGAAACATTTGAGCACATGGTATTGGGGGTAGGGTATTGACATGGATAGAAAATTGGTTGGCAGACAGGAAACAAAGAGTAGGGATTAACGGGTCCCTTTCAGAATGGCAGGCAGTGACTAGTGGGGTACCGCAAGGCTCGGTGTTGGGATCACAGCTATTTACAACATACATCAATTATTTGGATGAAGGAATTAAAAGTAGCATTAGCAAGATGACACAAAGCTGGGTGGCAGTGTGAACTGTGAAGAGGATACTATGAGGATGCAGGGTGACTTGGACAGGTTGGGTGAGTGGACAGATGCATGGCAGATGCAATATAATGTGGACAAATGTGAGGTTATCCACTTTAGTGGCAAAGACAGGAAGGCAGATTATTATCAGAATGGTGTCAGGTTAGGAAAAGGGGAAGTACAACGAGACCTGGGTGTCCTAGTACATCAGTCACTGAAAGTAAGCATGCAGGTACAGCATGCAGTGAAGAAAGCAAATGGCATGTTGGCCTTCATAACGAGAGGAGTTGTGTTTAGGAGCAAAGAGGCCTTTCTGCAGTTGTACAGGGCCACACCTAGAGTATTGTGTGGAATTTTGGTCTCCTGATTTGATGAAGGACATTCTTGCTATTGAGGGAGTGCAGCGTAGGTTCACAAGGTTAATTCCTGGGATGGCGGGACTGTCCTATGATGAAAGAATGGAGCTTCTGGACTTGTATACACTGGAATTTAGAATGATGAGAGGGGAGCTTACAGAAACATATAAGATTATTAAGGGATTGGAAACACTAGATGCAGGAAACATGTTGCCGATGTTGGGGGAGTCCAGAACCAGGGACCGCAGTTTTTGCATAAGGGGTGGCCATTTAAAATTGAGACGAGGAAAACGTTTTTCACACAGAGAGTTGTGAATTTGTGGAATTCTCTGCCTAAGAAGGCAGTGGAGGCCGATTCACTGGATGCATTCAAAAGAGAGTTGAATAGAGCTCTTAGGGCGTGCGGACAAGGGATATGGGGAGAAGAAAGGATCGGGGTACTGATTCTGGATGATCAGCCATGATCACATTGAATGGTGGTGCTGGCTCGAAGGGCCGAATGGCCTACTCCTGCACCTATTGTCTATGTATCTGTGTATTTATGTAGACACAAAATGCTGGAGTAACTCAGCGTGACAGGCAGCATCTCTGGAGAGAGGAATGGATGACGTTTCTGGTCGAAGCTTATGTACTAACTGATGAGAAATACCAGAAGTGTAAGAAGCACAGGACCTGTGTGTCTTAGTGCAATACTTGCATTTGGTTAGCACACAGGGACAGCAAGAAATTAGGAAAGCTGACAGGATGTTATTTTATGGAAGGGTCGTAGTTAAATCCCAAACTACGGAGATTATACTTCAGTTATACAGGGCAATGTGATCATATGTGGAGAATTGTGCAAGGTATTGGAATACCTATTAGAGGGAGGGTGTAGGGAACACACATATATCCCAGTGGTTAGGTTACTTCATGAGGAAAGATTGGACAGACTAATCTTATATACGCAGGAATTTAAAAGTGTGATTGGTGATTTCATTGAAGCAGATATGATACTGAACAATTCTGTCAGGAAGGATGGAGAGAGTTTCACTTCTGGAGGGTCTGGAATTAGATGGTCGTTATATATTTAAGTCAGAGATGAGGGGATTTTTTTGTTTAGGAAGATTGTGAGTCTTATTTCCTTTCTAAATGAGCATTAAAGCAAACTCTTGGAATAATTTGAAGACAGAGATAGATTCTTTACTAGCAGGGCTGAAAGGATGGACTGGAATCTGAAGTTGAGTTCTCAGTCGGATTATTCAAGGTTCTATTAAATAGCAGAACACACGTAAGAGGTGGAGTGGCCTCCACCTGCTCCTAATTCCTATGCTCATACCTACGTATATTCATGGATGCTTTATCCCTGCAAAACATTGTATAGGAAGGAACTGCAGATGCTGGTTTAAGCCCAAGGTAGATACAAAATGCTGCAGTAACTCAGCGGGTTAGACAGCATCTCCAGAGAAAGGGAATAGGTGATGTTTCGAGGCGAGACTCTTCTTCAGACATCTTCAAACATTGTGACCATGCAAAACTCGCAATCACCAACTGACTGAACCTATCTGAATGTTGGACTCCACTCTGGAAGGTGAGTGGTTTTAGAGTGCTTGGATGGCAATTCCTAGCAGTCCGAGTAAGAATATGTGCAAATAACCATGACAAATGATAACTTTATCTGCAAATGTTCTGCAAGTTGCAAAGCTTCCTCTACATTGATCTTGTGCTCTAACTGTACAGCTTTCCAAACTCAGCCGATGTGCTTTAGACACTTTAACCCATGTCTGCTAATATGTCAAGTGTCCTCACTCCCAGCATTTTTGGGCCCCATATCTGAGGAAGGAAGTACTGGCGTTGGAGAGAATGATCCCAGGAATGAGTGCGTTAACTTATGACGAATGTTTGAATGCACTGGGCCTGTACTCACTGGAGTTTAAAAGGATGAGGGGGGGGATCGCATTGAAACTTACCAAATAGTGAAAGGTTTGGATAGAGTGCTTGTGCAGAGGGTGTTTCCACTAGTGGGAGAGTCTAGAACCAGAAGTCATAGCCTCAGAATTAAAGAACGTTCCTTCAGGAAGGAGATGAGGAGGAATTTATTTGGTCAGATGGTGGTGAATCTATAGAATCCTTTGCTACAGAAGGCTGTGGAGGACAAGTCAATGGAAATGTTTAAGGCAGAGATAGATAAATTCTTGATTAGTACGGGTGTCAGGGGTTATGGGGAGAAGGCAGGGGAATGGGGTTGGGAGGGAGAGATAGATCATCCATGATCGAATGGCGGAATAGACTTGATCGGGCGAATGTCCTCATTCTACTCCTATGACCTTTTGAGTTTCTTCATGCAGTAGGCACAGAAGCTATCTCTTTTCCAAATTTATAACGTAACTCCGAAGTGCTAATTCAGCTCCAGCTGACTGAGTCGGTGTACAGTTACACTGACATACCAGATATGTAACCTCGCATGATCTCCTTCATATTTGGCACAGATTTTCCTGGAGCTCTCTGTCAAGAAAAGTCTAGTGTTTTTTTCACTCCGCTGAAATCTCATCTTAAAGTGACGGCAACAAGGGGGGGGGGGGGGGGGGGGGGGGGGAGGGGGGGGGGCAGCAAGGGGATCTTGCCCCTGCAGTACTCTGAGGTCACAGATGGAAAAAAAAATGTTACTCATCAACGGCAAAACAAAGGAGTTTTGTCCATTCAGCGAAGTTAAGTTCCAACTCACCAGAACTTGTTGCTTGAGCATTAACCATAGGAAATGACTCAGAAAAAATAATAATAAATCACCTCACTGGAATAAATGGGCAGCCAGAGAGTGGTTGGAACGTACAACAACTCGGCACGATGTCCCAGAATTATCAAAATAAATAGCGGGATACTGCTAATGACTTTCCAACTGACTTGATGATGTACCATGAGCAAAGTTAAAACCTATCCATTGGGAAGTGTGTATTTTTTCAAAGCATAGCCCTCTACGCTTGGCTCTGGATGAAATGATTTGATACATGGTGCACGGGCAGCTGCGGCTTTGTATCAATATTGCAATTTCTGTATCAAAGCAGCTGAAATCCCTTTACTTGATACTGGAATTATTGTGGATGAGACTTCCCTAAAGTATTTCCTCTCAAGTTCACTTGGCAATCAATTGGGATCTGAGGACCCAATTTACCCTTCAAAGTTAGACCCACTATGGAATGCTAAACTTGTGGCGAATGAATGTGCCCTTGGATTAGGAAAAAGGTTTCATTAATTCATTGCCTTGCACTCCACTTCTGTTAGTAGTCCAGTTTCCCCTAGTTGGCTCCAAGATATTACGTGGAAGCCAGTCTTCATGAGTTGGAAGGAACTGCAGATGCTGGTTTAAACCACAGTTAGACACAAAATGCTGGAGTAACTCAGCGGGACAGGCAGCATCTCTGGATAGAAGGAATGGGTGACGTCTCGGGTCAAGACCCTTCTTCAGACCAGTCTGAAGAACCGTCTCGACCTGGAACATCACCAATCCCTTCTATCCAGAGATGCTGCCTGTCCCGCTGAGTTACTCCAGCATTTTGTGACTTCAGTATCTCCAGTTTTCATGAGGCTCGAATGTAACTGTAGTCAGAGAAGCGACTGGCAAAGCCCAAAGTAAAGACTGGTAAATGATAAGGCCCTGGCCCTTACAGACAGAGTAATCTGGAAATACAAGTGCATGGATCCCTGAAAGTGGTGAGTCTGGTGAACAGTGTGGCAAATAAGGTATTTGACATGCTTGCCTTCATTGGCACGGTTACTGAGAATGAAGCTTGGGACATCACGATGCCGCTGTACAAATCCTTGGTGTGACCACACTTGTACACTGTGTGCAGCTCAGATCGCCCAGCTATAGGAAGGATGTCATTAATTTGGAAAGGAATCTGAAGAAATTCACTAGGATGCTACCTGGGCTTGCGGGCTTGAGTGATAGGGAGACGTTGGATAGCTTGGGACTTTTTCCTTTGGAGTGTAGGAGACTGAGGGGTGACCTTGTTGAGATCCATGAGGGGCATGGATAAAGTGAACACTCGCAGCCCTTTTTCAAGTGTAGAGGATTCTAAAACTAGAGGACGTAGGCGCAAGGTGAGAGGGGAAAGATTAAAGAGGGACCTCAGGGGCCACTTCTTCACTGAGAGGGTAATTTGTATCTGCAATGAGCTGCCAGAGGAATCTGCGGATGTGGAATCGACTGCGACGTTTAGACAGGTATATCTATGGGAGAGGCTTAGAGAGGGATGGAGCCTGAAAACTATCACCACCAGGTTCAAATACAGCTTCTTCCCTGCAACCATCAGCTCTTGATCACTACACAAAACTAACCTCGGCAACTCTGATCTTCTATGGACTGTGTTTCTGGTTGTGGTACAGAGTTGAATGATGTAATGTTATGTTTACCTAGTATTATGGTTACTAATCTATTTTACTATTGATTATTATACATTTATCTGTGTGTTAATTTGTTTCTGAGCATGTTAAGCTGCAGCATGAATTTCATTGTTCCGTGGCCAGTACATCGGGCAATTGGTCCGTCCATATTTTTAGTCCGTCTCTGCAACAAGCTACCAGAGAAAGCTGTAGAAGGCGACGCAATTTCCAAAGGCATTTGGCCAGATATATGGAAGGGAAAGGATTGGAGGGATATGGGCCAAATACAGGCAAATGGGACTAGCCCAAAATAGCCATGAATATGAAAGAGTTGGGCCAAAAGGCCTGTTTCCATGTGTCATTTGCAACTTCCTGTCAATTGACCCTTGACCCTTGACTCTTGACATAAAGCTGGAAAAAAAATCCAGAAAATGTGCAAAGCAGTGAATGCCGGAACTCTGAAATAAAGTATAAAAAGCTGGAAGGATTCAGGAGATCGGGCAGCATTAGTGAAGAAAGAAAGTGAGGAACTGGGTCAGGTCAATGCTCTTTCATCAGAACTTTTAAGATGGCGGGGAAACTAAAAGGATGGGAGATAAAATAAAAGTAGATCCTTTAAAGCGGAGAAGGCAGTAGGGATTAACAGATGTGTTGGAA
Organism: Raja brachyura; assembly: GCA_963514005.1. Next base: position 8,995,223 of record OY740796.1, on the reverse strand, counting down.
GGAACTGCAGATGCTGGTTTGAAGATAGACGCAAAATGCTGGAGTAACTCAGCGGGACAGGCAGCATCTCTGGAGAGAAGGAATGGGTGACGTTTCGGGTCAGGAATTTTTTTTGAGACTTCTTCAAAGGATTAACAGATCACAGGTTTGTGAAAGATTGGTTAATGGATTAGTGAAAAAGGATGGCTCTGCAGTTCTTATAAATAGGAAAATAACTGAAATTAACAGAAAAATAAGATATAACCTGACTGTTGGAAAGGTGAGCTGCAAAGACTGGAATTGCTCATTAATTGCAATTGTTAAGCTCAGTGTTGCGTTGTAAGGAATGTAATGTGCATGCTCAGATGGAAACTGAAAAAGGTTGACAATTTTGCTTTCGTTATAAATGACAAACTGACATCCGCCTATTTGCTCAGTGAATGACAGTACACCCAATGCTGCTTTCAGTTCCAGTCCTGTGTGTCACTACTTATGTTCACACCCGGCCTGCAGTAATGTTCCACAGCGGGTCAGAGGAAACATACCACGGACGTTGAAGATCTTAACGGTAGACTGTTGGAATTTCTCAGTAATTTAGGCAATATCTGTGGATAAAAAAACAGAATGGTGAAGAACCAAAACATCGCCTATTCCTATTCTCCAGAGATGCTGCCTGACCTGCTGAGTCCCACTTTCACGACCTAATTCACGACCTTTTTTACTCGTGGACATTTTTCATCATGCTAGAAAAAACGCCCCGACCAACTTGATGCCACGAGTACCTACGACTAGCATCACGGCCTGCTACGACCTACCTACGACCTCGTGACAACCATGCTGCGAGTATGAGTCAAGGGCAAACTCGGCAGAGGTCGTGAATTAGGTCGTGAAAGTGGGACAGGGCCTTTACTCCAGCATGTTGTGTCAATCTTCGGTATGAACCAGCTTTTGCCGTTCCTTCCCACACAGAATTATTGATCTTAATTGTACCGAGTGTATCTTGCTTCCTGTACCTGTCTTTGGCACACTCATCTGCCCTGCACTTAACGTCTGCTTATCTGTAAAGCAGAACTTGCTGGGCAACCGCTTTCTAAAGCCAACATTCAAGATCCTTAGTAATACCAATGGAGTCAGCTCAAGTGGATAGACTAGAACATGCCCTGCTCAGAAAACAGTTGGGAACATTTTTGACCGCCAGTGGTGAAACATGTTAACTTATTTTACAATGTCTCTTCATGTCACTGACACTGTTCAAAATGAAAGAATCAATTGCAGCAAAAATGAGAAATAATTAATCCTGAAAGAAAGTCAGCTTAAAAATTCAACAAAAACTTCTGAAATAGTTCGAATTCATTATTGTAGATGCAAATAATTTGTTAAGCACATCATTTATCTTTAAGTTAACCCTTTCACTCAGAGCCATCCAATGGAAGGGCTGATAGATCTTGTTCCAGATCTGAACCCAGATCTGGGTAGCCTAGTTTAAGGTGTAGGGAGTTCAGGCAAGCTGGTGGTTTGCCTCTACTAGCAGTGGATCACGCTGACCAACTTTCAGGCAAGACTCTGCCAGTAATTTTGGGACTTCCCGCATTGAAATACAAATCTGCTGAAAGTCTAAATTTGACTCTAAATGAACAAGATGAAAATGCAGTTGGTGGAAATCTGAAAAAAATCAAAATTCCCTGAAAATGTCAGGCAGCACCATTTGAGACCTTTTCCAATCTGAGGACACTCATACTAGAAATATTGGACTATCCAATCAGAAATATTACATCTCCCTCTTTATTACGTAAAACCAACTTGATTTCTTGCTTGTGTCGGAAGGAACTGCAGATGCTGCTTTACACCAAAGAAAGAGACAAAATGCTGGAGTAACTCAACAGGTCAGGCAGCATCGCCGGAGAAAAGGAATAGGTGATATTTTGGGTCGAGGCCCTTCTTCAGTCTGAAACAACTCCAGCATTTTGTCTCGATCTTTCTTTTCTTGCTTTCTCGGTTCTGATGAAGATTCTTTGACCTGAAATGTTAACTCTGTTTCTCTTTCAACAGATGCTGCCTGACCTGCTGAGTTTTTCAGCCATTTGACTGTTTTTATTTCACAAGTCCTGGACATGCTCGCATTTATCATGAAAGGTCGGCCACGTGAATTTTTGGGCCAATATTAACTATTATCTACCGACACTTTGCACTAGACGTTAATGAAGAGGGGAGATCCAAACTGTATTATTAGGGACCTGTGTGCAGGCTGGACAAGTTCTTGATGGCAAATCAGATTGAAGTCTTGACAGGGAACGTGTAGGAAGGAACTGCAGATGCTGGTTTATAAACCGAAGATAGACACAAGCTCATCTGGAGAGAAGGAATGGGTGACGTTTCGGGTCGAGACCAGAGATGCTGCCTGTCCCGCTGAGTTACTCCAGCATTTTGTGTCTAACCTGACAGGGAACAATCAGTTTGAACTAGGAAATGCAAGGTAGAATTATCAACTTGGACAGAAAGTAGAGCAAAGAAAAAGGGAACGAAAGATTGAATGAAGTTAAGAGAAAAATAACACAGATGAAAAATGGAAGGAAGTGAAGTTTAAATTATAATAAAAGACCTGCAGCAAAATGAAAAGCTGTGGGAATAAAGCCTCATGCTTATAAAAGTTAGGTTATGGTGTTGAGTTGTTGGAATTTTAATTATGACCTCTGGTGCCATTAAACGTGGTGCATGAACAGAAATGTGTATGGTCCTGCTTATAGTCTGTTTTGTTTGTTAATAATAATTGTTGCTTCAAGCCTGACATAATTTTAACATAACTTCTGTTATGTAACAAATATACTATGAGCTATGAAACTGTTGATAGAAAGTTCCTGAGGCAGTATGTGAAAGGCCCTTGAATAAACACATACACTTTGATTTAATGTATCAGTCTGCCCAAGTGCAGTGAGTTTTGCTGGAGGTTCGGAACCCAATGAGCACATTTGGACTCTATAGAAACCAAGACGTCACATTGGCAAGACCAAACGTAGACTGGGCGATCGTTTCGCTGAACACTGCTCAGTCCGCCAGGACCTACCTGATCTCCTGGTTGCCAAACACTTTAATTCCTCTACCCATTCCAACACTGACCTTTCTGTCCTAGGCTTCCTCCATTGCCAGAGTGAGGTCAAATGCAAATTGGAGGAACAGCATCTCATATTTTGCTTGGGCAGCTTACAACTCAAGGTATGAAAATTGGTTTCACTAACTTCAAGTAACCCCTGCATTCCCTCTATCTCCATTCCTTCCCCACCCAAGTCACACCAGCTTCTTGTTCTCACCTAGCAAAGAGCTACCTGTTTCCTTTATCATTGTTACTTTTTTGCATATCTTCCATGCAATTGTTCTGTATCTCTCTACATTATCATCGATATTTCTCGTTTCCCTTTTCCACCACTATCAGTCTGTAGAAGGGTCTCGACCCGAAACCTAACCCATTCCATCGCTCCAGAGATGTTGCCTGTCCCGATGAGTTAATCCAGCGCTTTGTGTCTATCTTTACAGCTTGGTTTTGAATGACAACCCAGAGCTTACAAAGAATCAGTACATCAAGCATGGATCCATGTTTCACCACAAATCTGCACCCACTCTGTCTTCATTCTGAAGAAGGGTCCCGACCTGAAACGTCGACCTGAAGGGTCCCGACCTGTACATTCCCTCCCAAATGCTTCAGGAGGAACTGCAGATGCTGGTTTAAACTGTAGAAAGACACAAAATGCTGGAGTAACTCAGCAGGACAGGCAGCATCTCTGGAGTGAAGGAATGGGTGACGTTTCGGGTCGAGACCCTTCTTCAGACCCTCCCAAATGCTGCCCGACCCACTGAGTTCCTTTGTGTCTTGTTCAAGATGTGCTGCCCCTTGTATCTCCAATCTGCCCACACTGTCCATTCCATGGTAGTTCTGTTAGATTGGCACTCATGTAGTTACTGTACTACCTGAGCTGATGTGTTTCCAGCATTTGCTGTTTTTTGCACCAGTGTATATTGTGCATTTATACTTCATCCATAAATCAAGTTCCTAGCCGGTTCTGCCATGCACAAAGATAATAAAGCTCATCAGCGGCATGATCTAATTATCTGATTATTGGAATAACAACTGTACAAGCTCAGTCAGCTCATTTAGTTACGTGACAATCATCAAGATGTTTATTTCCCCTGATAAGAGATAACAAGTGATTCATGTGACCTGTCTTGCTGGTGGCTATCTCTGACCTCACCTGCTATCAGCTTAGCCCTTATTTCAAAGATTTTTTCCTTTCTTCTCAGAGTTTGCCAAGTCATGAGTCATTGACAAATGCAATGATCACACCAGGGTTACAAGTCATATTGACTGGAAAAGCAGCTAACCAGAAATAATGGCGAGTGTAGGAAGGAACTGCAGATGCTGGTTTTATCTGAAGATAGACACAAAAAGCTGGAGTAACTCAACGGGACGGGCAGCATCTCTGGAGAGAAGGAATGGGCGACGTTTCGGGTCGAGACCCTTCTTCAGACTGACAGTCAGGAGAAAGGCAATATGAGAGATATAGACGAGGACGTAGAGATATAGAACAATGAATGAAAGATGTGCAAAAACGTAACGATGACAAAGGATACAGGGCATTGTTACCTGTTGGGTGAAAACGAGAAGCTGGTGCAACTTGGGTGGGGGAGGAATGGAGGGAGAGGGAATGCCAGGGTTACTTGAAGTTAGAGAAATCAAGGATCATAACACTGGGCTGTAAGCTGCCCAAGCGCAATATGAGAATGCTCAATGTTCAATGGCTCAGGGAAATGGGACAGCTGCCCCAATGTGTATGGACCTTCTGAACCTTCTGAACTTTGTAGTCGGCAGGGCAGTACTCTGCATATCACCAACTTGGACAATGTTACTTTTTTTTTAATCAAGCCAATTAACCTACAAACCTGCATGTCTTTGGAGTGAGGGAGGAAGCTGGAGATCTCTGAGAAAACCCATACAGATCACAGGCAGAACGTACAAACTCCATGCAGACAGCACCAGTAGTCACAAGATTGAAGCCCGGGTCTCTGGCGCTGCATTTTGCTGTAAGGCAGCAACTCTACCACTGCACCATCGTGACCGCCCGGATGTGGATTATAGCGTTTTAAGAAACAGTGTACTTATTGCCGAAGGTACACCAAATGCTGGAGAAACTCAGTGGGTGCAGCAGCATCTATGGAGCGAAGGAGATAGGGGCTGAAACCCTTCTTCAGACTCGGCCCGAAACGTTGCCTATTTCCTTCACTCCATAGATGCTGCTGCACCCACTGAGTTTCTCCAGCATTTTGTGTACCCTCGATTTTCCAGCATCTGCAGTTCCTTCTTTAATACATTGCCGACACTGTGTCAGCTCATGGAGATGAGGTGGGGCCGAGTGGTTGATTGCAGGGCGTTTAACTCGCATTGTACAGCAAACACAAAGTCAATTTCCTTTGTAAACAGCCTATTTAAAGAGCAGAGGAAACAAACCATGTCAACATCACCCAATCAAATCAGGATAACGCTCCCATAAAATGCCATGGGGAACGGATCGTTGAACATAATTATGCTCATAAAATCATTCCGTGCCGTGGTCATCAGCAAGGTGAAACAAAAAACACTAAATGCTGTAGACACCTAGCCGGGCAGGCAGCATACATGGAGAGAGAAACTGCCACGTTTCACAATGGTGATCTTTCATCAGAATCTTGTGATGATTTTCCAGGATCTAACTTAATTAACAAGTGAATTCCTCAACCATATTTACTTTGGTTGGCTACTATTTTTTTTAATGCTCTCTGTTTAAGGGATGGTTGGAAATGGCCAAACCAAAATATTATTTAAAAATATCCACTTTTAATGCATCATCTTGAATTCTCACCAACTCCTGCGAAGGTCAAGGTGGGTTCACGCTCTCGCGACAATTAGATAGATGTGTAGGAAGGAACTGTAGGTGCTGGTTTAAACCGAAGATAGACACAAAAAGCTGGAGTAACTCATCGGCACAGGCAGCATCTCTGGAGAGAAGGAATGTCTGACGTTTCAGAAAGAAGGGTCTCGACCTGGAACGTCACCCATTCCTTCTCTCCACAATTATATAGATGTTTGTTTCTTTTAAAGATGTTCTTTTAAAAGAGCGCAGGCCCGAGGCTCCAGGAGCAAGACCCTGGAGTTTAGCGATTTAGCCACCAGGCCCCTGTGCCCGGTCACCTTTCTGAGTCTTTATTTGTGGTGAAATCAGCAAATACAGAGCGATTTGTGTACAAAGTTGAGCCCATTTAGCAATGTGCTTATTTTTCAGATTTCCAGTTCCTGTTCAAATTAATTTGTACATTTCTGAACATAAAGAGTATGATTCAGCGTCATTAGGCAGGGTGTCAAAGTGCAGCTTTCTTCAAATAATGATTCGTGTGTATGTCATCCGTGCTAATATCATAAAGTAGAAACCTGTGCAGTTTAATCAATGCAGCAGAACGTGGAACTCAGCGGGACAGGCAGCATCTCTGGCAAGAGGGAAGAGGTGACGTTTCGGGCCGAGACCCTTCTTCGGACTGAAGACATTTCAGACATTTCATGCTGCCTGTCCCTCTGTGTTACTCCAGCATTTTGTGCCTATCCTCGGTCTAAACCAGTATCTGCAGTCCCTTCCTACACAGCTGAAAATATGTTTAGAGCAAAAGAATAAGTATATTAACTCACGTTCCGGTACATAAATCATCCTAAATTAGTCACTCTGTTGGATTTGTGAAACTAAAGAACCTGAGTGATGGAAGCCAGGAGCTGGTAGATCACGTGACGTTAAACCAAGGGCCTCATTTCCACATGGTGCCAAGAGCTGAAGTCAAAGTGGGAAATGGTGCTTGGGCTTGATGCCCAGTTGGCAGTGGTTTCGTGTTAGTTCCTGAAGTGGAGGGAGAACTGGAGAGTGTCACCTTTAGTGATTTCAGGAATGCTCTTTCTCCTTCTCCAATAGCTAAGCACAAGAATGCCTATTGTTTGGTGGAAACCACGCCTGTATCAAAGTTGTCCAACCAAAAATAGACACAAAATGCTGGAGTAACTCAGCGGATCAGGCAGCATCTCTGGATAAAGGGAATGGGTGACGTTTTGAGTTCTCTCCAGAGATGCTGCCTGTCCCGCTGGGCTATTAATGTTCGAGCCGGGTGTAATAGCCTGATGGCTGTGGGGAAGTAGCTATTCCTGAACCTGTCGTTGTAGTCTTCAGGCTCCTGTAACTTCTACCTGAAGGTAGCGGGGAGATGAGTGTGTGACCAGGAAGAGGTTCAGGCAGCATCTCTGGATAAAAGGAATGGGTGACGTTTTGAGTTCTCTCCAGAGATGCTGCCTGTCCCGCTGAGTTACTCCAGCATTTTGTGTCTATCTTCAGTGTAAACCACATCTGTAGTTCCTTCCTGCACACGTCCAGCCAGAGTGTAACCACAATTGCATTAATGGTCAGAAAACTGATGTTGTACCCCTCAGTAGCATTGGTGAGGAGAATAATAACTGCTTGGCTATGTCAACATTTTGTAAGGTCTTTGAAAGTATTCAAGATTCAAGAGTCAAGAAAGTTTATTGTCATGTGTCTCTGATAGGACAATGACACTCTTGCTTTGCTTCAGCACAACAGAACATAGTAGGCATGAATACAGGACAGATCAGTGTGTCCATGTACCATTATAGAAGAATATACACACATGAAGAAATAAACTTATTAACAGAAAAAAGTGCAAATAAACAGATAATGGGCTATTAATGTTCGAGCCGGGTTTAATAGCCTGATGGCTGTGGGGAAGTAGCTATTCCTGAACCTGGTCGTTGCAGTCTTCAGGCTCCTGTACCTTCTACCTGAAGGTAGCGGGGGGATGAGTGTGTGGCCAGGGTGGTGTGGGTCCTTGATGTTGCTGCCAGCCTTTTTGAGGCAGCGACTGCGATAGATCCCCTCGATAGTCCCTGCGAAATTCACACCATCTCCAGGTCACATCTCTTTATCCTTCCCCAACTACCCTGAACCCGCCTTTGGCCGGCATGATCAAGCCCTGCAGCTAATGCTTTCCCCTGTGGGTTCCAGCTGAAGCAGGTCGTTACTAACAGTATGGAAAGTGTAGAAGGACAGCACCCCACATTGTGTATGGACTGTCACGACATGAAGATTGAATTATGTTTCATGTACTATGCTCACCCTCTGTATCTTTCTCTCTCTCCTTCAGATCCACCCAGCTCTGCTCACACAACCCTTTCCTTCCAAAGCCCTCATCCACCTTCCCCCGACACCCAGTTCCCATTCCCTCCCTCACCTACTCCATCTGCCCACCCCCCACAGTCCCCGATCTCTTCCCCCCCTCTGCCCACACTTCCACCCTTACTTGGTCCTGCTCTTCATGTCCCCTATCCTTATCCCATGATATTCCATCATCTCCGCCTACTGGCTTCCAGCCTCTACCCCTTCCCTCCCACACCTGACTCCATTTGCCACTTCACCTGAGTCCACCCATCACATAGAGATACAAAAACCAGGAGTTAATCAGCGGCTCAGGCAGCATCTCTGGAGAAAAGGTGATGTTTCGGGTCGAGTGCCTTCTTCAGATGCCAGGTTCACCTCTCGCTTGCCCGTTCTTGCCTGACCTGCAGAGTTCCTCCAGCAGAAGGAAAATATCTTTAAGTCTCAAGGTCTGGAACGGAATCAGAGATAACGCCTGGGGGAATAAAAGTTTTCACCTATTTTTACTCACCTCTGAAGACTCTGCACCAATGGTCTCTGAGCAGCAGACAATCAAATAGAACTCAATGGCAATAGAAGTCAAATGCAAGGCTGATATTCCATAAAAATAATCAAATGTTTGATCTAGATCCTGAACATCAGTGTTTAGTTTAGTTTAGTTTAGCGAGACAGTGTGGAAACAGACCCTTCAGCCAACACTGAGCAGCGAGCAGGTCCGCCCTGTTTCAACAAATGCAATCAACCCGGCGTGCACAATCAAATAAGATCAAATAGAACAAGTTGCCCGACAACTTTAGGCTGTGCACGCCGTACGCAAGAGGAAGAAGAAGATCATTGTGTGACATTCTTCCCGTGTTATCCCACTTTCCCACTCCTACACACCTAGGGGCGGATTACGGAGGCCAATGACCCTACAAACCATCTTTGGGATGCGTGGAGAAACCAGCGCAAGCGGAAAAACCCACCTGGTCACAGGGAGAACGTACAAACTCCGCACAGACAGCACCCAAGGTTAGGATCGAACCCAGATACTGTGAGGCAGCAGCACTACGAACTGTGCCACTGTGCTACCCACATGGTGATTGTGGATAACACAGCAACAGGAATTTTCCAGGGAGAATGTGAATGTGTGAGACGGGAGGTTCTGCGGACCTTGATCCACTTAAGGTTCCCAGCCAGAGTGCACTGCAACCCGTTCCCCACTCTGTAACAGAAGGGTGTTGCAATTGACACTGACTCAGTTGTTTGTTTCACTTTAATGCAAAAGGGGAAGTATGACAGAGCCAACAGTTTCAGTTGGGTCATCAGTGGAGAACCAGAATGACACGCTCTCTCACGCTCTCTCTCTCTCTGTCTCTGTCTCTCTTTCTCTCTCCCTCTCTCCCTCTCTCACAGATTATTGTCCTTGAACTCCACAAGAGAGGAACACTTTGCAGCCAAGAGGGAGTAGTTTGTGGTGTGTTTCATGGTCAACTAGCTCCCCACAATAGGTGCGGTGCGGCAGTTCCCAGTAAGGCAGGAGGGAGAGATGGTGGGCCCATTGCACGGCACCTGAGGCAACAGCATGGTAGTGTCAGGCTAGCACTATCACCTGGGTGTGGTACTCACCTGGGTGAGCAGCATCGAACAGGATGGGGTATGGCCATTACTGTAGAAGGTAAAGTGAGAGGGGCACGCTGTCACATTGTTATGGGGATCACAAACGGCCCTGAATACATTCAGACAGATGGTTGCACTGTGCCAGATAGGAGAAAAGATACGATTGAGGGGATTACCAGGACACTTCAGGACAGACGAGTGCCAGAGTCGTTTGAGTTTAGAAGAGGAGAGGTGGCCTGTCATCACTTTGGTCAACCTCCAAGCAGCATCACGCAGCATTATCAGTTGTAGTTTGATGTTCGGCGTATCAGTGCATTTGTCTGGTGAGCCCAGAGATGAAGCTGAGTGGAGCTGCCGACAGGTACATAGTACAGATAGGGTTGGTGCCGCAGTGGGAATAGAGTGGAGCCCACGGACATGGCAGACGACGTGC
>OY740796.1:8679987-8979987 GCA_963514005.1 Raja brachyura | reverse complement strand
CAACTTTGGCACTTTGTCGGACAGAGCTATGTCTAGCAATGAAAATCTTCAAACTATAGATCATGCCGTTAAGAGAAAAGCATTGACTGATTAATTGGGAAAATAATTCATAACGTGATTAATGTACATGCCTTCTTGGCTGCTAACAGCAGTATTAGTCATGTTGCAAACTTAAGCCAGGCATTGATTCACTTAACGTACAAATTTGTTTAAATTTGATTTATCCTCGATTAATGGTTGCATTAACTCTTACATCTAGACACTAAGTATGAAGTACTTTGGTGACTCAGAGCTGAGATTTGGTCAAATAATATTCCAGTCTCTGTTACTTCAACCAAAATATTCAAACTATGGAAGCCCTCACTGGCCAATAGACACAAAATGCTGGAGTAACTCAGGCAGCATCTCCGGAGAGGAGGAATGGGTGACGTTTCTTCAGACACAGTCTTCCTTCCTACACAGGCAGTCTTCATTCGTATGACTGGTATCACAATAAGGATAGACACAAACTGCTGGAGTAACTCAGCAGGACAGGCAGCATCTCTGCAGAGAAGGAATGGGCGACGTTTCTCATTCCTGCTCTCCAGAGATGTTCCCTGTCCCGCTGAGTTGCTCCAGCATTTGGTGTCTATCTTCGGTTTAAACCAGCATCTGCAGTTCCTCCTACACAAGGAAGAAAACAGCTTCAGTTTCAGCATGTCGTGAATGTTTGAAAATGTTACATTGATTTCATATTACATATGGACGTTGTGGGCTGAAGGGCCTGTTGTGCTGTACCGTTCTATGTTCTATGTTCCATGTTTGAATGACTGCCCCCAACATCTGTCCCGAACAGGTGCCTGAAAATACGTGGCCCTGGTGTAAGGGCAGGTCTTGCTGATCTCTAGCTTCCTGCCATGGGGTTTGACACATGTTGGAGTAACTCAGCGGGACGGGCAGCATCTCTGGAGAGAAGGAATGGGCGACGTTTCGGGTCGAGACCCTTCTTCAGACTGAGAGTCGGGGGAGAGGGAGAGACGCAGAGATACGGACAGGTAAAGTATGACAACACAGATGGAAGCAGATGGAAGCAGACGAGTATAAGGAAATGTAGAATGGCTCATTGTTAGCTGAGAGGAAGGTGACAAGGAGGGAAACAGTCATTCAAGTTTAATCAGGAGGACAATGAAACTAGTTGGAGAACTAGAAGGGGAGGGGGGGGGGAACGGAGAGGGGGGGAATGCAAGGGTTACGAAGTTGTGTGGTTTCATTGGCCGCCAGACTTCAGCTGATACTACGAGCAGACCCAACTCTCAGTGCTATCCCGAAATCATTGATAGCTGGCCAACATCTGAGAAGACTCGACCAGTTTCTACATAACCCTGACATTCAAAAATGGTGAAGATGCTGGAAATGGTGGCAGATGATTTTAAAACCTATTATTTGAAAAAATTAAAAAATCTGTCAAGTTAATTACAATACCAAAATCTTCAATTAATTTAATAAGCTTAAAGTGAAGCACTGCAATCGTATACAAATAATTTGGGCATCGGATCAGGTAGCAGTCGAAGAGATTTGATGTTGGGAAATGTCAGCATGATTAGATTTAGAGCAAATCCATCGGCAAAATCTGGGACTGTCATATTTGGCAGTGGACATGTAGAAACCATTTTCTTAATGCTATACACCAATGGTTGTGAAGGGAATTGTTGACACTGGCTGTATAGACATAGAACAGCACAGCACAGGAACAGAAAAGGCCCTTCGGCCCACAATGTCTGTGCCGAGCATGATGCCAAGTTAACCAAATCACCCCTGGCTGCACTTAATCCCATTCTCTGTAAATCTGCGTGCATGACTAAAAGCATCTTAAATGCCACCATCGTATCTGCCTGCACTACCACCTTGCCAGTGACTTCAAAGCACCTACGACTCTCCGGGTAAGAAAATCTGCCCCACACACCTCCGCTCAGTCCGCCTAGACCTACCTGATCTCCCCACTTGCTAAACACTTTAACTCCCCCTCCCATTCCCACACTGACCTTTCAGTCCTGGGCCTCCTCCACTGTCAGAGTGAGGCCCAGCACTAATTGGAGGAACAGCACCTCATATTTCACTTGGGCAGCTTACACCCCAGCGGTATGAACATTGACTTCCCTAACTTCAAGTAACCCTTGCTTTCCCTCTCTCCATTCCTCCTCCATCCTAGTTCTCTGACCAGTCTGACTGTCCTCCTCATTACATTGTATCTGTGTATGCCCTCGTTGTCAGCTTCCCCGAGCTAACAATATCTAGTCTATATTTTCCTTTTAACTCTCCTATCTCCTCTGATTTCTCCTTTTCACACCTTACCCTTCCGTATCACCATGTCTCTCTCTTCCCTGACTCTCAGTCTGAAGAAGGGTCTCGACCCAAAACGTCGCCCATTCCTACTATCCAGTGATGCTGCCTGTTCCGCTGAATTACTCCTGCATTTTATGTCTATCTCCAGTGTAAACCAGCATCTGCAGTTCCTTCCGACCAGCTCCTCTAAATGTTGCTCCACCTACCTTTAAGCTATGCCTTCCAGTCTTTGACATTTCCGCCCTGGGAACAACTGTCCCACTATTTACCCTATATAAGTGTATCCACATGGTGATAGGCTGATCCTTGATTTTCAATTTGCTGTCCAACATCCAACTCCCTTTAACATGCTTAGAGGAGAATTCCCTTAAACAGAACATTTCATGGAAGGCTCTGTTTGGATAGATCGGTGGTTACCATGGAATCGGCATCAAGCAGCCTTCAGTTTCCTTTTGCACAAGTGCACGAGTGCATCTATTAATAAAACAAATAAAAATAGCTGGAGAAAGATTTAAAAAAAGATCATCCAAATTCAAGGAGTTTTCTGACAGTGATTTGTGGTGCATCAATGGTAAGAATGTTAGGTAAGTAACCAGTGAGTTATGAACTCCAAAGAATACCCTGTATATTTGAAACTTCAACGGCTGACTTTCAGATATAAAGATAAAAGTTACAATTGGAGCACAGATCTTGCCAGCCTTTTCCCCTCAATATTATAAAGCTTTTTTTAACATTCTTTTTAAGTAGGAATACTCAAAATTGTACACAGGATTCAAAATGTGGTCTAACGATAAGGAGCGATTGAGCTGAAACTGTGCATCAAGCTGCAATTTAAACAAGAGCTTTCATAACAATCTGGCGCTTATCTCTGCCTTGGCCAGTTTCTCTGGCATGTCATTTGTGTTTTATTTGAATGTTGGATAAATTGCCTCATGTGAGTTTTCACCTCCTCATTCCTTCTTCAGCCAACAGGGTGAAAACTCCCCGATCCCAGGAAATGACAAAGTTTCAATAGAAGCAGCAACACCTTCAGCAAGAAGGCACAAAATGCTGGAGTGACTATGCGGGTCAGGCAGCATCTCTGGAGAAAAAGGCTAGGTGGCACTTTGGACCGGAACCTGCCTCCAGACTCCACATCATATTTTGCTTGGACTGCTTACAACCCAGCGGTATGAATATTGATTTCTCCAACTTCAAGTAACCCTTGCTTTCCCTCCCTCTCATCGGGACCTCTCTCCCCTCAATCGGGGATATTGCGTGTCTAAGGCCAGCAGTATTATAAAAGACCCCACACATCTCCATCACGGACTGTTCACTCTGCTGCCCTCGGGAAAAAGATATCGCAGCATAAGGAGCAGAACATCAAGGTTCTGCAACATCTTCTTCCCACTAGCCATCAGACTCCTGAATGCCATGTAATGGGCTGCCATCATTGTCTATTTATCCTTTTATCTTTTTCATCTATGCCTATCTGTAGATGGTTTTGCATGCAACCAATAACATAGTTACCTCAGTACCATTAACCCCGCCTAGTTAACATCAATCATAACGCCTTCCCCTTCCTGGATACGGTTCACTAGAAGAATGTAGCCAGTATTTGAGGATGTATGTAATACCTTGTGCTATCATTAAAATGTGTTGAACACTTTCAGAGTTTGTAAATTGCCTATTTACACTATCCTTCTGTTAATTTTTTGTGTTGCACAGGGAGCCAAATGCAACGTAATTTCGTTTGGAACTGCATATATCAATGTTTTTCTAAATGACAATAAAGTTTGTTTGACTTGACTTGACTTGACTTTGACTTGACTTGACTTTGACTCTCCATCCCTCCCCCATCCTAGTTCTCTCATTAGTTTCACTGTCCTTCCGATTCATTTTACTGATGGTAGACAAAAGTGCTGGAGAAACTCAGCGGGTGTAGCAGCATCTATGGAGCGAAGGAAATAGGCAACGTTTCGGGACGGAATCCTTCTTCAGACTGATGCAGGGTGGGGGGGGGGGGGGGGGGGGGAGAAGAAAGGAGAATGGAAGAGGAGGAGCCGAGGGCTGTGGGAGAGCTGAGAAGGTGAGGAGACCGCAAGGGCTACCGGAAATTGGAGAAGTCAATGTTTATGCCGTTTGGGTGTAAACTACCAAAGCGGAATATGAGGTGCTGCTTCTCCAATTTACGGTGGTGCTCACTCTGGCCATGGTGGAGGCCCAGGACAGAAAGGTCGGATTCGGAATGGGAGGAGGAGTTGAAGTGCTGAGCCACAGGGAGATCAGGTTGGTTAATGCGGACCGAGCAGAGGTGTTCGGCGAAGCGATCGCCAAGCCTATGCTTGGTCTCATTGATGTAGAGCAGCTGACATCTAGAGCAGTGGATGCAATAGATGAGGTTGGAGGAGATGCAGGTGAACCTCTGTCGCACCTGGAACGACTCTTTTGGGTCCTTGAATGGAGTCGAGGGGGGAAGTAAAGTGACAAGTGTAGCATTTCTTGCGGTTGCAAGGGAAAGTGCCCGGGGAGGGGGTGGTGCGGGGGGGGAAGGGAAGAATTGACCAGGGAGTTACGGAGGGAGCGGTCTTTGCGGAAAGCAGACAGGGGGGGAGATGGGAAGATGTGGTGAGTGGTGGGGTCATGTTGGAGGTGTCGAAAATGACGGAGGACTATTTTTGGTGTATGTGACGGCTAGTGGGGTGAAAGGTGAGGACCAGGGGGACTCTGCCCTTGTTACGAGTGGAGGGATGGGGAGAGAGAGAGCAGTGTTGCGGGGTATTGAAGAGACCCTGATGAGAGCCTCATCTACAGTAAGGGAGGGGAACCCCCATTCCCTGAAGAATGAGGAAATTTCCGATGCTCTGGTGTGGAACACCTCATCCTGGGAGCAGATGCGGCGTAGATGGACGAATTGGGAATAGGGGATGGAGTCCTTAGAAGAAGCAGGGTGGGAAGAAGTGAAGTCTAGATAGCCATGGGAGTCAGTGGGTTTATAGTGGATGTCAGTCAGAAGTCTATCACCTGCGATGGAGATAGTGAGGTCAAGAAATGGTAGGGAAGTGTCGGAAATGGTCCAGGTGTATTTGAGTGCCGGATGGAAGTTAGTGGTGAAGCGGATGAAGTCAGTCAGTTGTGTGTGGGTGCAGGGGGTAGCACCAAAACAGTCGTCGATATAGCGGAGGTAGAGGTCGGGGATGGGGCCCTGGTACGCCTTGAACAAGGATTGTTCAACGTTGTTTTACTGATTGTATGCCTACCCCAGCCAACAATCAACTATTCTACATTTCCGAGAACATCGTCTGCTTTGATCCATCATTTTCACACCTTACCCTTCCATGTCTCTAGGCTCTCTCTTCGCTGTCTCTCAGTCGGAATAAGGGTTCTCGACCGGAAACGTCACCCATTCCATCACTCCAGAGATGCTGCCTGTCCTGTAGAGTTACTCCAGCATTTTGTGTTTATCTACATCATGTATGTTGAGGAGCGAGGCTAGCATCTTTAACAGTAGTTTGGGTGCAAAATCGGACAGCAAAGCAGCTCAGGGCATTCTGATGAGATTTGATCAGCCAGATTTTGGAGCTGTTCTATGTAAGCACACGATAAAGCCAATTGTGTTGACAGCAGACAGTCTGAAGCAAGTAGCTGTCAAATTACGTGTTAAAAACATTTTATGTCTGTTGGCAAAAAAAACATCATCATAATTTCATTCCTGTGGCTTAAACTGACTTTGTTATTATGTTACTTGACAGGCAAATATTCTTCCTGTAACACAAAAGCCAGAATGATTTGACTGGAACTACCTGCGTGCCATTCATCATCAATACTTCTGTGGCCGCTCCTGCCATCTTAGATTTGACTTTGACCCCCAGTCATTCCAACTAATTGCTACATTTTACAATGACATATCACGAAAGAGGCTTACATTTTAAGTGTTAGTGAAGTGATTCCTCAGGCAGCTGAACAAGGCTTGGAAGTAAGATTTAACATATAATAGTATTGAGTAGAGAATAAACCTCTGCCGTAGGAGAGACGACAAAATCCAACAGCAACCCACATCATGCATTTTGGCTAATAGCACGAAATGTCTTCTGAAGATCCAAGAAATCAAGCCTGGTTTCTAGGAATCAGTGGCTGTGTAGATTTGATTAGTGGATTTGGAAAGGGCAAAAGCTGTAGACTGGTAAAATGAAGCATTGATTCGTGTTCAGGGACCTATTACATTACAGGTAATCTTGGAACACCATGTTACTTTGAAAATGAAATTCTGCGATAATTGCAAATAGGGCTTGGTCTAACTTTATCAGGTGGATTAATTTAAACAAAATTCTACTCTGTACTTTGCAAAAGATAAATTGATTATACGACCTACCAGCTCTGTAAGAGCATCAGTAGCAAACATTACTAATGTTGCTTGATTCTAAGGCAGACCTGCAGTGTTAAGAAGCTGTGAGGGCCTTAAGCTATTCTGTATAACAGATGGATCTGTGAGTGAGATAATCTGTGAGACGCCTGCGTAGTTGAGATGGGGGAAATCAGAGCGACTTTCCAGTCTTAATATGTAAAAAAGTAATTTCAATGATTTTTACCTAATTTTCTGCCATATTCTTGAGTTGTTGATAATTAAATTAATGCCTGATTTCATCTGGTGAAATTATGTAATAACGTTTGTAATATATCGAGAATTGTTTTCAAAGTGGTTATAACACTGAATTTGTGGAGACAAGTCCTTACGTTTTTGAAAAATCTGTCCGACGCATGTCTCAGTTTTTGCCATTCAAACTTTGAATGTGCTAATGGAGCAAAGGGCTTATAACACCATATAACACCATATAACAATTACAGCACGGAAACAGGCCCTCTCAGCCCTTCCTGTCCATGCCGACCATTTATTTTCCCCTAGTCCCATCTACCTGCACTCAGACCATACCCCTCCATTCCCTTCCCGTCCATATACCTATCCACTTTACTTTTAAATGTTAAAATCGATCCTGCCTCCACCACTTCTGCTGGAAGATCATTCCACACAGCCACCACTCTCTGAGTAAAGAAGTTCCCCCTCATGTTACCCCTAAACTTCTGTCCCTTAATTCTCATGTCATGCCCTCTTGTTTTAATCTTCCCTATCCTCAATGGGAAAAGCTTATCCACGCCAACTCTGTCTATCCCTTTCATCATTTTAAAAGCCTCAATCAAGTCCCCCCTTAACCTTCTGCGCTCCAAAGAATAAAGACCTAACTTGTTCAACCTTTCTCTGTAACTTAGTTGCTGGAACCCAGGCAACATCTAGTAAATCTCCTCTGTACTCTCTCTATTTTGTTGACAATACTTTGTCAACAAAATAGAGAGGCTTGTAATACTTTTAAGTAACGTAGTGGTCACTTTTCCAAATGAAACATACGGCCTGATTCCAATCATCTGGTAACCACTTGACTTGTCAATTACAATTAACCCTTCTCCCATAGTTCATTCCAGACATGAAAACTGCTCTTCTTCCTCTCCTGAGGCATATATACACAACTAGTTCCCCATGGGCTAATTGTGATCCTTATTGCATTTGGTTAAAACAGGTTATGATTAAATTCCTACACTACCGTTGTGGTGCCGTTTGCAGTCTTCAGAAAGGTCGAGTTAAAAGATCGGAGATTAAATCATCTTTCTGCATGTATTATCTTGTAAATTTGATCAAAGCACCGGGACAATTGAAATCCATCCGATCATTTCAGAATTGCAACATTCTCAAACATGCCTATTTGCAAGGTATAACTGCCCTGTAACACTAGTTGGTAAGACATTATAGATGATGCAACATGGGAACAGACCCTTCAGCCCAACATTGTGTTCTAATTCTGAACTAAATTTCTTTTATACGTATTATCCCTCATTATCTGATTCACTGTGTTTGACAGAATCAAAATGCAATAATGCTACCATAGAGTAGTCCCCATAACCAAACTGAGGAGACTCACCATAACGTTAAAGGACCATAGGTCTTACCTCCATTCCAACAGCAAGAAGCATATTCCCAACCACAAATAGATTACTAGATTGGAAGGTCATGAATTATTTTTGTCTGCAGTTTTCCAAGGATCTTTACTGTGACTTTAGATCTAGATGCAGTTTGTTGAGATGCAAAATAGGGTGGAGGAAGGAGAAATGTGTCTGTGATCGCTGTCTATCCGCACACATATTTTCCAATGGGTGGAACCACCAAAAGATTAAACTGCCATGAATTGGGATTTTTAAAGAAATACACAATTACCCAATAGAGAGAATTATGTTTTCGACATTTTAGTTGAGATGAACAAAGAAATCAACATTGATAGCAGTTACAGTTACAGTTTAGTTTATTGTCATGGGTACCGAGGTACAGTGAAAAGCTTTTGTTGCGTGCTATCCAGTCAGCGGAAAGACAATACATGATTACAATCAATCCATTCACAGTGTATAGATACATCAAGTTCAAGTGAGTTTATTGTACGTGATAAGGGAATAATGTTTAGTGCAAGGTAAAGCCAGCAAAACAGCACCTCCTCTTCTGTTTAGGCATGTTACAGATCCCAGGAATGAGCAAGTTAACATATGCTGAGGTTTGACGGCACTGGGCCTATATTGGCTGGAGTTTAGAAGAATGAGGGGGGACCTCATAAAAATGTACAGGATAGTGAAAGTCTTGGATAGACTGGATGTGGAGAGGATGTTTCCTCTTGTGGGAGAGTCTAGGGAAAAAATGTTTAGTGCAAGGTGAAGCCAGCAAAGTCCGATCAAGGATAGTCCGAGGGTCTCCAATGGTCATGTCAGGGAAGCTATGAATCTTTATCACACCTCTAGTCCTGGCTCATGATAACAATAGCAGAAGTTGAACTTTACATAATAAGTCAGTGCATGCTCTTAAACCACTGAATGCACTTTCCAAATATAAATTCAGAATGAATGTCCATCACAGAAACTGGAGATCATGTTGACTGAATAGGGTCTTGTTCATTGTCATTGGTCACATATATAGATCTGCCGTTCATTACAGATTATGTTCATGAATCACCTTTATATCATGTACTTCTCAACAGCTTGCATCTGAGCAGACATATCATTTGTTATCATAAATAAATAAATAAATAATTTGTGAATGAACTGCAGTTTTCCTTTGTGTATGATTTAGGGTGGCACAGCTGCTGGAGCTGCTGCCTCACGGTGGCAGAGGCCTGGGTTCAATCCTGACCTCGGGTGTTGTTTGTGAGGAGTTTGCACATTTTCCCTGTGACCTTGTGGGTCTCCTCTGGGTCCTCCTGGCTTCCTCCCACATTTCGCAGATGTATGGATTTGTAGGATAATGGGAAATCATCCCTAACGTGTGGCCAGGGGATGCGGAAGTGAGATAATGTGGAACTGGTGTTGAATGGGTGGTCAACAAAGGTGTGGTCAGTGAGCTGAAGAGCCTCTCTCCATGCTGTATCTTTCAAACAATATAATCGATAATTCATCAGCAGCAGGCCAGGTCCCATAAGAATAAATCAAATATGCAGCCAGGAAGCAAGAACAAAAATTGCAGACACCAATTGTGAAGACCAGATTCTCTTAATGTCTAACGTTTACCTAGCCCACAGCTAATAATGGCCTGTTTCCTTTATCATCATTACTTTTTTGCACATCTTTTCATTGGTATCTTCTATATCTCTCTACATCACCATCCATATCTCTCCTTTCCCTTTCCCCGAGTCTGAAGAAGGGTCTCGACCCGAAGGTCACCTATTCCTATTCTCCAGAGATGCTGCCTGTCCCACTGAGTTACTCCAGCTTTTTGTGTCTATCTTAGGGTCGATGCTTGCGTGGCCTTGGCTATGATTGCGGTTTCTAGGCCACTACCTCGTGGCGTATGAAGGATTGCGATCAGCTGTTCTCCTGGTTTCAGCAAGTTTTTAGTCAAGGTTTGTGCAATGGGTCTGGGGAG
This sequence comes from Raja brachyura, assembly GCA_963514005.1. The sequence goes on along the minus strand of OY740796.1, from coordinate 8,969,738 downwards.
CAGCTTGCAATAAAGGTAGAGAAAAATGCTGGAGAAACTCAGCGGGTGCGGCAGCATCTGTGGAGCGAAGGAAACATGCAACGTTTCAGGCCGAAACCCGAAGGTAGACAAAAATACTGGAGAAACTCAGCGACTGCGGCAACATCTATGGAGCGAAGGAAATAGGCAACGTTTCGGGCCGAAACCCAATGGGTTTCAGCCCGAAACATTGCCTATTTCCTTCGCTCCATAGATGCTGCCGCACCCGCTGATTTTCTCCAGCATTTTCGTCTACCTTCGATTCTCCAGCATCTGCAGTTCCTTCTTGAACAGCTTGCAATAACGTCCTGCCTCGCTGAGGTCTGGAGTTTGTAACTGTATTCAGTCCTCCTCTGAATGGTGATACAAAGAAACCAGATGCTACACCAATGAGATGGATCGGAGTTCGGGGGGGGAGGATGAGAAGTGCATCAAGTGGAGAGTGTGGTCTTTGATTTTACCAAATGAGGGACTGTGATTGCAAACAGTGAATTCCAGGCAGGGTGATAGGCCAAACATTAACTTCATCCATGAAGAGGTTTGGAAAGAGAAGGTTTTAGTTTAGTTTAGTTTGGTTTGGAGATACAGCGTGGAAACAGGCCCTTCAGCCCACTGAGTCCACACCGACCAGCGATCCCTGCACATTAACACTATTCGACACACACTAGGAACATTTTATACCAAGCCAATTAACCTGCAAGCCTATACGTCTTTGGAGTGTGCGAGGAAACCCCAAAGATCTTGGAGAAAACCCACGCAGCTCAATGGGAGAACGTACAAACTCCGTACAGATAGGCACCCGTAGTCAGGATCAAACATGGGTCTCTGGTGGTGTAAGGCAGTAGCTCTACCCCTCCACCACCGTGCCTACCCTGACGTTTGTAGAAGGCATGGTTCCGTCCTTCCGTACCAACAATATACTGTAACAGGTAAATGAAGGTTAAATGAAGGCAATTGGGTGCAAGAATAGGTTTATACTTGTCATGCAAATGGGCCCAGCCATTAATGTCATGACAATCAATTTGCTGGCACCTTGATCCCCAAATTAAGAATTATTGCATTTTATGAAGCCATTTTATGCCAAATTCCTCAGAGATTTTTTGAAAACTACAAAATATAGAATCTGTACCCAAAAGCCCAAAGGATGAGTCAATGATTTCATTGTTGAATCAAATAATTTAACATTCTGTTGTAACCAGAATATTTCTAGACTGTGCACCATGGTATTGATAAGCATTTGGCTTTGTCATTGAACATATTTTGGCTAAATTCTTAAATACACTGGGGTTCACTTTGGAACTGTAAGATTGGCGCAGCCATGGTAATAATCTCAGGAAACGTAAGAAAAATGTGTTCTGTGCAGGAGATATATATGTTAAGAGTGAGGCAGTAATGGCAATGCTTTCTTCATTGAGTCCCGGCCACAAGGGGTGGTCTCAAAGGGGAAACCTATTATCGTTGCCAGGGAAACCTTACAGCTCATTACTATCCCTACAGAACTAGGCAAACCTGCTATTGTGAAATAAAAATAGAAAATGTTGGAAACACACAGCAGGTTAACATATTATTGTTGTCAGGGCAACAATTCAGCTCAACTTTCTGCATTGGGAAGAGCTCAATATTTCAACTGTTGCAAAGTTGGCACAGAGCATTGGTTTACAAAGGCAGATAACACACAGCAGGCAAAGGCGATAGAGGCACAAGGAACTGCAGGTGCTGGTTTACAATGTAAAGCGCAACATGTTGGAGTGTTCAGCAGGTCAGGCTGCATCTCTGCAGGGCATGGATAGGTTTGGTTTTGGATCAGGGCTCTTCTACAGTATAAAGGGGGAAAGAAAGCTGTCAAATGGGTGGGAGGGAGGAGACTGTTTGGCAAGTGCTAGCTAGATGCAGGTGAAGTGGGCTTGATTGGGAGATGGTTGGACAAAGGCTAGAGGTGAAAAGGAGACAGAAAGGTGTAGGATAAGAGAAGTGAAAGGTGAAATCACAGGAAAGATATAAGTGGTAGGGGATTGGGGGGGGAGAGGGAAGGGGAGGTAGGATACTGGTAGAAATGTGAGTGCATCTGGATGGGTCACAGGAAAGAGAGGGGTGGCAGGGAAGGGGGGGGGGGGGAGTATTGCTTAAAATGGAACATAAGCAATGGCAGTCCGCAAGAACGCAGATGGTAAGGAAACATATTTTTGAGGGGATACTCTACATTCTATCGCAATAACTCCGGATAATGATGAATGGATGCTGACCTATGTTTAAGCCACAGGCAGCAGCAGTTATTTGAAGACGAGCAAGAAAGTAAGAGACCACAACTTAAAAATGAGCATAGAAAGAGCCGCAGACTATTTAATCTTGGGAAGAAACACAAGGGTGAAAGACTCAGGAGGATCATTGACCAAATTGATCACATTTGAGAAGAAAATATGCAGCTGAACAAATCAAGGTGAGCTTACACAAAAACGCACAGGCACAGGTGTGATGATACAACTGTCAAAACATATCGTGATTTGGGGCTTATGGAGCCAAAACCTGCAAAATATACCAGATAATAGAACCCTCTATTAAATATTGGCTATCCACCTTTTGGAATATTGTATCCAATTGTGATTTCCTTAATATGAGAACAATATCAAGGGCATGGATAGTGTTATGTCCACTCTACCGATTGCCTATGAAGACAAACAAAGACTTTATTTTACCCCCATAATGTCCTCCTTTTTCTTCCAGCCACTCACTTTTTCCCTGCTTCTGGGTAAGAGCATCTTTTGCATTCGTTATTCACCCCAATTGCTGAATGTTTCTGTCTCTCTCAGAACTGTCTTTGGAATTTCTTACATGCAGAAGTCATGTGAAATGTCTTCTGCACATCCACCGTAAGAATTCCCTTCACAAGTTAAAAACAACTCAGGTTTTTCTCTCTCCTCTCCTCTCCTCTCCTCTCCTCTCCTCTCCTCTCCTCTCCTCTCCTCTCCTCTCCTCTCCTCTCCTCTCCTCTCCTCTCTTCTTCTGTTCTCTTCTGTTCTCTTCTGTTCTCTTCTCTTCTCTTCTTTCTCTCCTCTTCTCTTCTCTTCCCTCTTCTCTTCTCTTCAAAATCAAGCTCAAGCCATTTCTGACAGTTATGGATTTTCAATTCTGGCCTCAATATATATATAATCCTTTGTTGTACTTACTCCATTAGCATTATAACCTTCCTGTAATGTGGGGGAAAGAACTGCATGTTATAGTATATATTTGTGTTTAAAGGTTTGATGCAATGGAAGTTTAATAATAATAATATCTTTTATTGTCATTACACATAAGTGCAACAAGATTTGGTTTGCAACTTCAAGATTTCGGTTTGCAACCCCCGAGAACAAGGTTTGTAAAAACGAACATTTGACCAGTAACATCAACACAGACTAAAGTTCATGGCCGGGGGAGACAGTCCATGGGGGTGGGGGGGGTACTCAGCAGGGCCGGTTCAGAGCCGCTATAGCTCTGGGAATGAAGCTGTTCCTGAGTCTGGAGGTGCGGGCGTAGAAGGCCTTGTAGCGTCTGCCGGAAGGGAGTAGTTCGAACAGTCCATTTCAAGGGTGAGAACAGTCTTTATGGATGCTGACGGCCTTCCTGAGGCACCGTGTGTGGTAGATGCCCTCCAAGGCTGGTAGCTGTGTCCCAATAATCTGTTGCGCTCTGTGGCCGACTCGCTGAGGAGCTCTCCTCTCCGCCTCCGTGCAGCTGAGATACCACACAGAGATGCCATACGTTAGTATGTTCTCTGTGGTGCAGCGGTAGAAGGTCGTCAGCAGCTGTTGGGGCAGACAGTCCGTTTCAATGTTCTCAAGAAGAACAGTCGTTGCTGTGCCTTTTTGACCAGCGCAGCGGTGTTGGGGGACGATGTGAGGTCCTCTGAGATGTGAGTGCCCAGAAATTTGAAGCTGGACACTCTCTCCACACTGTCTCCGTAGATGGAGATTGGGGCATATTTCCCATTCTGTGACCTCCTGAAGTCAATAATCAGCTCCTTGGTCTTGGAGGTGTTTAGTGACAAGTTGTTCCGTGAGCACCAGTCCGCCAGGTTCTGCACCTCCGCTCTGTAGTTTGTTTCATCACCGTTGGTGATCAGCCCGATCACCGTTGTGTCATCTTCAAACTTGACAATGGTGTTGTTGTCAAATGCAGGGACACAGTCGTGGGTGAAGAGGGAGTAGAGCATGAGGCTCAGTACGCAGCCCTGTGGTGTGCCGGTGCTCAGGGTGATAGTGGAGGACAGGTGCGGCCCCAGTCTCACTGCCTGCGGTCGCTCCGTCAGAAAACTCAGGATCCAATCGCATATCAGTGAGCTGAGGCCTAGTTGGTGGAGTTTGGTGGTGAGCTTGGTGGGGATGACCGTATTGAAGGCAAAGCTATAGTCAATGAAGAGCATCCTCACGTAGATGCCCTGTCTTTCCAGGTGAGTCAGGATAGTGTGAAGAGCCACAGAGATGGCATCCTCTGTGGATCTATTTGCCCTGTATGCAAATTGATGAGAGTCCAATGGTGCAGGGATGCTGGATTTGATGTGGAAGAGGACCAGCCCACACAGCAGTTGACGTAGGAGAGCACAGTGGATGTGTACTCCTCCAAGTCTACCTCTGTGCCACAGGTAGCCTGTTGTGCAAACAGGTCCCAGTCGGTGCGATCAAAGCAGTCCTGGAGTTGGCGTCCTCGGGCCATATTTTGACCGTCTTTATTGCAGGTTTGGTCTTGCGGATGAGGGGTTTGTATGCAGGCAGTAGAAACAGTGAGAGGTGATCGGATTGTCCCAGGGATGGGCAGGGGAGAGCTCTGTATACGTCCTTGATGTTGGTGTACACTTTATCCAGCGTGTTTGAGCCCCTGGTAGGGCACTGCTGGTGGAATTTGCGGAGTGCAGCTCGTAGGTTTAGATAAGTTATCTGCACATGGATCCAACTGCTGAGTCTGTTTTAGATGCATTGAGACTAGAAGGCACATGGGCCACTGAAGGAATGTGATACTGTCTGAGAAGCAGCATTTTTCAGATTTGTTTTGAAACCAGGGCCGTGCCTCCTCTCTCATCCAATAACAAAGCTTCCCAGACACCACTGTAAGACTAGCTTACAACATTCTCTAAATCCCTCTCTTCATTCCTTTGGCGATTGTTCTAGTTTTACACCCTGTGCCACAGACAAATGGAAATAGTTCTCCCTATTTACCTTCTCAAAAGCAGTCAGAGTTTTGAACTCTTTTATCAGTTCAGTGTTGGTAATGCACCATGCTAACCTTTCTCTAGTTTATAGACGCACAATGCTGGAGTAACTCCGCGGGACAGGCAGCATCTCTGGATAGAAGGAATGGGTGATGTTTTTCACACTGAGAGTCTATGAACGTCTCTACAGAGAACCTACAGAGAGATTTGGGCCATTTGGAAGAGTGGGCTGAAAGATGGCAGATGGAGTTTAATGCTGATAAGTGTGAGGTGCTACATCTTGGCAGGACAAATCAAATTAGGACGTACATTGTAAATGGTAGGGAATTGAGGAATGCTGTGGAACAGAGGGATCTAGGAATAACTGTGCATAGTTCCCTGAAGGTGGAATCACATGTAGATAGGGTGGTAAAGAAAGCTTTTGGTGTGCTGGCCTTTATAAATCAGAGCATTGAATATAGGAGTAGGGAAGTAATGTTAAAATTTTACAAGGCATTGGTAAGACCAATTCTGGAGTATGGTGTACAATTTTGGTCGCCTAATTATAGGAAGGATGTCAACAAAATAGATAGAGTACAGAGGAGATTTACTAGAATGTTGCCTGGGTTCCAGCAACTAAGTTACAGAGAAAGGTTGAACAAGTTAGGTCTTTATTCTTTGGAGCACAGAAGGTTAAGGGGGGACTTGATTGAGGTCTTTAAAATGATGAAAGGGATAGACAGAGATGACGTGGATAAGCTTTTCCAATTGAAGGTAGGGAAGATTCAAACAAGAGGGCATGACATGAGAATTAAGGGACAGAAGTTTAGGGGTAACATGAGGGGGAACTTCTTTACTCAGAGAGTGGTGGCTGTGTGGAATGATCTTCCAGCAGAAGTGGTGGAGGCAGGATCGATTTTAACATTTAAAAGTAAAGTGGATAGGTATATGGACGGGAAGGGAATGGAGGGGTATGGTCTGAGTGCAGGTAGATGGGACTAGGGGAAAATAAATGGTTGGCATGGACTGGAAGAGCCGAGAAGGCCTGTTTCCGTGCTGTAATTGTTATATGGTTATATGGTCTCCAGTCTGTGATGTGCTGAGTTGACTCAGTCAGGACAGCAGTCAATCTGTTACAACTAGCTGTGTTGCTTTTTTGTTCCAAAATGTACTTTATTTACAATACATACAATAATATAATGGTAATATATCTTTCTTTACATTCATAATACTGTCAATTCAGTATATTCCTTTGCAATCTGTCATTCATACAACACTCCTATAAAGCGTTTGATAGGATGTTACGTAGAGCTTGCTCCATTGGTATCGAGTTGGCAAGAGGATATCTTGAGGCACCTTGCTTGGCATGGATGAGTTGGTCCAAAGAGCTTGTTTCATGCCGTATGACTCAATGCCATTAGACTGTTGCTCTTCTCTACAAATCACTGGTTGCATTAGGCTTCAGTGCATCACTCAGTGTCTTCCTCTTGCTCCAAGGAATGTGCCAGTTGGCACCATTTGTTGCAAGCAGATCTTTACCTGGAAAGACCAACACGGTTTGGGCAGACTGAAGTACATCTTTCATTGTGTTGATGATCTTCCAGGAGCAGCTGATTCCCAAGAATTTATCAGTCTTTTTTTTTCAATGAAAAGGGTACAATGAGTTTCAAAAGCAAGCATGATTACTATTCTCTCTGGCTCAAATGGAGAGAACAATGCCAAGATGTGTTAGGGCTGGCAATTGTCTGTAATATGATAAAGCTCAGGTGTGATATCCTCAGTCATAAAATAGCTACTGGCACTCACTGTCAAGATATAGGGATATAGAGTCAGTGAGTCATACTGCACTGAAACAGGCCCTGTGGCCCAACTTGCCCATAGCAACCAAGATGCCCCAACTAAACTGGTCCCATTTCCCAGTGTTCGGCCGATATATGCCTCTAACACTTTCTTATCCATGCGCATGTCCAAGTAACTATCAAATAATGTTATAGTACCACCTTATTCTCCATCCCCATCACAATCAGTCTGAAGAATGATCCCACCCGGAAACGTCGCCTATCCATGTCCTCCAGAGATAGTCACCAAAAGCTGGAGTAACTCAGCGGGTCAGACAGCATCCCTGGAGAAAAGGAATAGGTGACGTTTCGGGTCAAGACCTTTCTTCATTTCCACCAGAGATGCTGTCTGACCCAAGGACTTACTCAATCCCTTTATGTTTTTTTCTGTAACAAGCATCTGAGTGTCTACCTCCTCTGTCAGCTCATTCCATATACTCGCCATCCTCTGAATAAAAAGCTTGCCCCTCAGGCTCCTGGTAAATCTGTCCCCTCTCACCTTAAAGGGCCTGTCCCACTTGGGCGATTTCTAGGCGACTGTGGCGACTGATGCCGGAAAGAACGGCTCTTTGCAGCCACCCCACGACAATGTCCACGACAAACTACCACCTAGTCGACGTCAAGCTACGACAAGCTAAGTCAAACGGCAACACAATTCCTTGCGACTTGGGACGTCCACCTACGATCACACCTACGACCATACAGGCGACAACCTATGACACCCAAAATCAACCTACCTTCACCAGCGGCAAGCTACGACCAGCTACGACCCTGTCCGCAACAAATGAAGACAACTGAATACTTCTGTTGACGCCGGAACTGTCGCCGGTTGACGTAGAACGACGTAGGATGTCACGAATGGAATTCACCGAATGTCATGACGGCCAATGTCACTTGGCGTCATCCTGGCACCAACCTACGACAACTTACGACAGCACCCACGGCAGGTGAAGACAGGCAACGTCAAGCCCACTGCTGCCGAAAGGTTTTGAACATTTCAAAATCCAGCGGGGACCAGAAATAAGTAACGACACTTGAGGAGGTAACTCACGACAATACAGGCGTCACCCCGCGACCATGTGGCGACAGCCTATTTTTCAGCTGTCGCCAAAAAAATCGCCTAAGTGGGACAGGCCCTTAAACCTATGTCCTCTGGTTCTTGATTCCAAGCTCAAGTGAATTTATTGTCATGTGTCCCCGATGGGACAATGAAATTCTTGCTTTGCTTCAGCACAACAGAACATAGTAGGCACTGACTACAAAACAGATCAGTGTGTCCATATATCATTATATAAATACCTGCAGACATGAATAAATAAACTGATAAAGTGCAAATAACAGATAAAAGATAGTGGGTTATTAATGATCATAGTTTTGTCTGAGCCAGGTTTAATAGCCTGATGGCTGTGGGGAAGTAGCTATTCCCCTACCCAGAGTGAAAGGTACTCTGCATTCACCCTATCTATTCCCCTCATGACTGCCTACATGGGGCAATTCTTCTCTGCAATAGATTTCTCTGCTCATGTAAGAATGTTCAGCAGGAGCAGATACTGATTAGTAAGTAGTGGGGTGGGGAGTTAGCATCCTCAGGAGAGAAAGGAAGGACAAAACATAGCATATTGTTAGCAAAAATATTACAGTGATTGAGAACACTATGCATTTAAATGTGGAGTCATGTTCATATGTTTGAGATTACCTTTATGACTACCTTTAAAATTGTTAATTTTTTCTTTAATGGCTGGTAAATAATACTGGAGGTTCCCTAAAGATGTTATGTGCAGGCCCTATTTCCTCTCATTTTCTGCTCTTAGAAGATTAGAGCTAAGCTTAAGAATCAATGCTAAAGCCATTAGGTCTGCCAGGCCATCTCAGTAATGGATTCTAAGGCACGAACATACAGGAATAATATTATGCTGTGAATGCAAATTGATGGGGAGGAGATTCATGCATGTGATGACAGTCCAGGCAAATAGCATTCAAAGTAAAATAGACAAGACTTTAAAAAAAATGAACAAAAGCCAATTGTTGCACATGCTGGAAATTTGAAAAAATAATGAAAATATCTGGTAATATTCATCTGGCCATGTGGCATCCACTGGGATAGCAAGATGCTGATGATTGATGATCAATCTGATTTGCTTAAAAATTTTTAAAAAGCGCAGAGATTCTCAAGAGTCAGTGGGGTTATTGCATGTCTGCAAGGAGATTTGTGTACATGATTAAATCTTTTTCCTCTGCACATTTGATCATCTCTTCCCGCGAACGAGCTCAGAATGGAGTGCCCGTTTCAGGAGTCAAGTGCAGGGAGGCCCAGTAGCGCAGTGGTAGAGTTGCTGCCTAACAGCGCCAGAGACTCGAGTTCCATCCTGACTATGGTCCGTATGGAGTTTGTACGTTCTCCCTGTGAGTCCGTGGGTTTTCTCCGGGTGCTCCGGTTTCCTCCCACATTCCAAAGACGTACAGGTTTGTAGGTTAAGTGTCTTTGGTAATATTGTAAATTATCCCCAGTGTGTAGGATAGTGCTAGTGTACGGGTGATCGCTGGTCGGCACAGACTCAGTGGGCCAAAAGGGCCTAATTTCCACGCAGTATCTCTAAAGTTTATAGTCAATAGACAATAGACAATAGGTGCAGGAGTAGGCCATTTGTCCCTTCGAGCCAGCACCGCCATTCAATGTGATCATGGCTGATCATCCACAATCAGCACCCCGTTCCTGCCTTCTCCCCATATCCCTTAACTCCACTATCCCTAAGAGCTCTATCTAACTCTCTCTTGAAAGCATCCAGAGAACCAGCCTCCACTGCCCTCTGTGGCAGAGAATTCCACAGTCTCACAGCTCTCTGTGTGAAAATGTTTTTCCTCATCTCCGTTCTAAATGCCTTACCACTTATTCTTAAACTATGGCCCGTGGTTTTGGACTCCCCCAACATTGGAAACATGTTTCCTGCCTCTAGCGTGTCTAAACCCTTAATGATTTTGTATGTTTTAATACGATCCCTTCTCATCCTTCTAAACTCCAGAGTGTACAAGCCCAGCTGCTCCAATCTATCAACATATGACAGTCCCGCCATCCCAGGAATTAACCTCGTGAACCTATGCTGCACTCCCTCAATAGCAAGAATGTCCTTCCTCAAGTTTGGAGACCAAAACTGCACACAATACTCCAGCTGTGGTCTCACTAGGGCCCTGTACAGCTGCAGAAGGACCTCTTTGCTCCTATACTCAACTCCTCTTGTTATGAAGGCCAACATGCCATTCGCTTTCTTCAATGCCTGCTACACCTAATATTGTCTTTTGTCTATTGTCTATTGGGAAACAGTGCAGCACAGACCTTTCAGCTCATGATGTCATTGGTAGCTATGATGTCAATTTAAACTAATTCCATCTGCCGACCAGTCTTAACCCTCTTAAATGTTGCTCTCATATCTGCCTCTATGGCACCCTGGCAGTGCATTTCGTAATAAATGTGCCTCAGTTTCACTTTGGGAAAATGACTACCTACCATATCGACGCATCTCATCATTTTTCTCTCACGTTATCCCTCTGCCTCCTATTCTCAAGTGAGGCCAATTGAAGTTTATCCAACCTTTCCTGGCAGCTTATGCACTCCATTGCTAGCAGCATCCTGGTGAATCTCTGTTCAAAGCCTCCATATTCTTTATTTAATGTGTTGACTTGATGGGCTGAATGGCCTAACTCCTATCACTTATGACTTTATGACCTTATGGCAAGTGGAGTTCCGTGGGGATCTGTGTTGGGACCTCTCCTGTTTGTGATATGGCTTGGATGTAAACATAGACTGGTTGTTAGTCAGCTTACAGATGACATTAACATAGCTGGGGTAGTGGCCTGTGAACGAGCCTGCCAATGTATACAGCTGATAAATGTTGGAGGGTTTCAGGGGTTATGGGGCGAAGGCAGGAGATGATAGAAGCCACGATTGAATGGCGGAATGACTTGATGGGCCAAATGGCCTAATTACACTCCTAGAACTTGTGATTAAGTAGAAATCTTTTTTTAAATATTTCAAAATAGACTTTAATCAAGTAATAAATATATACAATACATGAACCGTGCGAAAAATCCACGAAGGCTGTACAAATTGTTCCATACAGTCTATATACATTGCTCAAATTCCACGAATCTATCCCCCACTCATGTGGCCCCCTGGCATGGGATACCTTCCCTTTTTTTGAGGGCGTCTCCACCATACCGTGCCCCCCATGTCCAGCAGCGGAAGGACCTTAGACTGTGGCCCTTCCCCACCGAGCCTTGGCGTTGGCTGCACCGAGCTTCAGTGCGTCCCTCAGCACGTACTCCTGCAGTCTGCAGTGGGCCAGTCGGCAACATTCCCCGACGGACATCTCGCTCTGCTGGGTGGTGAACAACGCTCGGGCAGACCAAAGGGCGTCTTTCACCGAGTTGCAAAGTGGTAAAACATTTGGCATGCCTGCTTTCACAGGTTGGGGCATTGAGTATAAGAGTCAGGAAGGCATGATGCTGCTTTATGGGTTTGGCTAGGCTGTATTCAGAGTATTGCATGCTGTTCTGGTTGTCCCATTACAGCAAGGATTTGGAGTGGGTGCCAAGGAGGTTTACCAGAATTATGCCTGGATTAGGGGACTGTAGTTACAGGGATTGGATAGACTTGACTTATTTTCTCTGGAACTCCAGAGGATGCTGGGAAACCTGAGAGAGGTATATAAAACTATGAAAGCCATAGACAGGGTAGACAACGTCAGAGCCTGTTTCCCAGGATGGAAAATTAAATACTAGCAGGCATAGCTGGTGAGGCAAGAGGGGCAAGGTTTAAAGGAGATATACCGGACAATTTTTTACACAGAAGGTGGTGAGTGTCTGTAACACACAGCTAGGGGTGGTGGTTAGGATGATGAGATAATGGCTTTTAAGGGAATGTTGGATAGGAAATGGAAGTATGTGGATTTTAAATACCTCCATTGGAAAATCTTGGCATCATGTTCAGCACAGACATTGTGGGCTGAAGGGCCAGTTCTTGTGCTGTACTTTTCTATGTTCCATGTTCTGTATTCTAAGTCCATTTTTTTACCATGTTTACAATGTTGTTTTACATTAACATATATTTGTGTTTAAAATGAAGAGAGGACAAATTATTCTGCACAGTATTATCCACATCTAGTTTAGCACTGTTTTATGAAGTGGTAGGGTGGCACGGTGGCGCAGCGGTAGAGTTGCTGCCTCACACAACCGGAGACCCGAGTTCGATCCCGGCCACGGCTGCTGTCTGTACGGAGTTTGTACGTTCTCCCCGTGACCTGTGTGGGTTTTTCTCCTCGATCTTCGGTTTCCTCCCACACTCCAAAGACGTATATGTTTGCAGGTTAATTGGCTTGGTATGAATGTAAATTGTCCCTACATAGAAACATAGAAACATAGAAAATAGGTGCAGGAGGAGGCCATTCGGCCCTTCGAGCCAGCACCGCCATTCATTGCGATCATGGCTGATCGTCCGCTATCAATAACCCGTGCCTGCCTTCTCCCCATATCCCTTGACTCCACTAGCCCCTAGAGCTCTATCTAACTCTCTCTTAAATCCATCCAGTGACTTGGCCTCCACTGCCCTCTGTGGCAGGGAATTCCATAAATTCACAACTCTCTGGGTGAAAAAGTTTTTTCTCACCTCAGTCTTAAATGACCTCCACTTTATTCTAAGACTGTGGCCCCTGGTTCTAGACTCGCCCAACATTGGGAACATCTTTCCTGCATCTAGCTTGTCCAGTCCTTTTATAATTTTATATGTTTCTATAAGATCCCCCTCATCCTTCTAAACTCCAGTGAATACAAGCCTAGTCTTTTCAATCTTTCCTCATATGACAGTCCCGCCATCCCAGGGATCAACCTCGTGAACCTACGCTGCTGCAATGCCTCAATCACAAGGACTAGTGCGTGCAGATAGTGTTAGTGTGCGAGGATCGCTTGTCGGCACGGACTTTGTGGGCCAACGGGCCTGTTTCCGCGCAGCGTCACTAAACTAAACTAAACAGAGAGAGTAGAATGAAAAAAAGTATTGGCCCATTCTGCTTATGTACGTTTTTTATGAATGACTCATCTATACAAGTGCAGTCAGTAAGGGATCAGCAAATAGCCAGTAAATAAGATGGAAGATAACTGATAGACCTGTAGACTGCAACCAGTAATTCCTGTAGTTCTCATAGTGAGCTATCATTCATAAGTTAAGATTATATATTTAATAATTGTAGCCCTAAATAATAATTCATTTTGCGACCTACTTTATTTCACTCCACACCTCATGGCTCTGTATATTTTTTAATGATTACATTGATAATGATAACACTATTGAAACCTCCAGTGTGCTTGTGTGAGCTGCTGAAAGGTCAACTAAACTTGGTGTTGGGTGATTAAAATAGACTTTGTTAATTGACGGGATGTGAGGAGGGAATAGGCAATAAACAATCTGTCATAGACTGCGATGATGGTTATGAAGAACTACAGTGTGATCTTGATCACAGTGGGGCAAATGGGCTGAAGAATGCCTCATGGAGTGTAATTCCGGTAAGTGTGAGGTGTTCCATTTTGGGAAGTCAAACCTGGCCAAGATCTTCGTAATGATTGGTAGTGCCCCTTTAAGTGGTGTTGGGAGCAGGTTGGTTTAGGGGTGCAAGTACATCCTTCACTGAAGGAGTTGTCGCAGGTCGATAGGTTCGTGAGGAATGCCTTTGGAAAGTTGGCCTCTATTAGTCAGGGATTGAGTACTGAAGTTGGGACAATATGTGATGCTGGTGAGGCCGCACGTGTAGGATTGCGTTTAGGCTGGGTGCAGCGCAGAGAATATTTACGAGGATGTTGCCAGGAATCAAGGGCCTGGGCTATTAGGCGAGATTGGGTAATCGAGGACTTTGTTGCACGGAGTAAAGGAGGCCGTATGGTGATATTATACCAGGTGTACAAAATTATGAGGGGAATAGATAAGGGAATGCACCTTTTCCCAGTAGGAGAATCAAGAACTAGAAGGTGTAGGTTTAGGGTGAGAAGGGCAAGATTTAGAAGGAATCTGAGGGGCAATTTGTTCCACTCAGAGGGTGATGTGTGTATGGAATAAGCTGCTGAAGAAAATAGTTGAGGCAAATATAATAACATTTAAAATACTTTTGAACAGGTGCATGGATAGGAAAGATTAGAGGAATATGAACGAAATGCGGGCAAGTGGGAATAGCTTACATGGGACATCTTTTCGGCATGGACAAGTTGGGCAGAGGGGTCTGTTTCTATGTTCTATGACTAATCTTTCATATGGATAATCCTAGGCATTATTGTCTTATCTATAGCAGTAATCTGTCATTGTATAAGAAATAATTCAGAAGTGCCGACTGAGATTAAAATTTACTTGAGAGCAGCTATGCCTAACACAGCTTTTAAATCTATTACAATTCATGAAGGAATTAACTGTTGGCAGCTAATGTCAAGTTACGTTAGGTAAACATTTAATTCAAAGAAAATTTGTTGCTTAAGTGAAAACTTACCAGGTTCAAAATCACATTGTACATAATTCTTGAACTGAATAATGAGTGCCCAAAATACAAATACTGCAAATGCAGGACATCGGAAATGAAAGTCGGAAATGTTCGAAATGTTCGAAATGCCCACGAGGTTTGGCAGCTTCTTTGGAAAGCGAAATCATGTTAACTTTTCAAGTTTGGCTTGAAATGCTTCCTTTTTCTTTAGTCCTACCTGGCTCACTGCGGCTTACAAAAAAAGACACAATGTGCTGGAGTAACGCAATGTGTCAGCCCTTATGGATAAGTAACATATTGGGTAGGGGCCACTCTTCGGAACATGAAGAAGCATCCTGACCTGAAACTGGACCTATTGGGACAGAAGAAGGGTCCTGACCCAAAACATTACCTAACCATGTTCTTCAGGGATGCTGCCTGGCCCGTTCTGTCTATTTTGTAAATCAACATCTGCAGTTCCTGGTTTCTTCATACCATGGCTTCCTATGTATTTCTAGCATCATTTATAGTTATATATATAACAGCGGAAAACCAAAAGTTGTTAAAACAAGGATAGGACAACTGTTATGTATGAAGCCTCACAAAAATGCTTCAAGATTTCTGCTGATAATTCCATTCAACTGTTCTGAACAAAATGCATACCAATATCTATTGAGGAGACAATGTTTTAGGAGTGAACTGTTGTATTATGGTGCAGTGATAGTTTGCAATTTTAAGTTGACAGGCTGCACCTCTATACTGAAGTCTTCCATGTCAACCTTTCAGAAGGTGGAGCATTCTATTGCTTTTGTTAAGGCAAGATATGTGTCTGGGAGAGAGAGGTGTAGTGTTCTCATGTGGCAGCTTTTCAGAGTCGTGATACTGGGAATTATAGGCTTTCTGAACTGA
The DNA here is from genome assembly GCA_963514005.1 of Raja brachyura. Next base: position 8,954,322 of record OY740796.1, on the reverse strand, counting down.
CATTTATTTGATGAAGAATATTGAAGCCTTTTATAAGAGAAACAATTCAACAATGCAAGCTTCTCACGATTTCCTGTATTCCCACATAGAAGAACTATTGCTGGTAATTCCTGGCATTATTCTTACCTGAAAGAACGAGAAATTAATTATGGAGGTGTGTTATTTCAGCATTCATGGAAGTAATGGAGGCTCTTTATTAAAAGAATACTTTGTTCTGTTGAATAGAGATATTTCATTACATTTGAGTGTTGGATTAACACTGGGCCTGTGGTTGTTGGCTGTTTTCTGAGTAAAACGACAACCGTATGGTAAATTCTACTCTTTGGAAGTTTGAAGTTAGACCTCAGAGTTACAACATGGAAACTGGTCCTTTGGCCGACCGAGTCCGCGCCGACCAGCGATCAGCCCGTACATTGCCACTGTTCTTCACACCAGGGACAATTTACAATTTAGTGAAGCCAATTTACTCACAAACGTGTACGTCTTTGGAGTGTGGGAGGAAACCGGAGCACCTGGAAAAATCCCCACGCAGGTCACAGGGAGAACGTACAAACTCCGTACAGTCAGCACCCGTGGTCAGATCAAACCCGGGTCTCTGGTGCGGCAAGGCAGCAACTCTACCGCCGGCCTTAAACACTTGAAGTGGAATCATTTGCAGGAGAGGAGAACTGACTGGAGACTTTGTTCAAAGAGCTGTAGAGGGTGCAAGGTGCTTTATCCTTGCTGCATCATTCAATGGTCCTACGACATGTGCCTGGACAGAATTAGCACATATTTAGTCGGAGATGGAATCAAAGCCCAGACCTGCTTCTGTCACATCCAAAGTTTTCTATGATTAGCACAAGGGTACTAGCAAGCGCTCGAAGATACAAGCTATGTCTAATTTTACTCTCCCCTTCTGTGCCCACACCATCACAGGGTTTTAAGATGAAGATCGGCATTTTAATCTTCCATGTACCTGAGATCAATTAACTCCGCAAAGATTGGGAATTTACGATGAGCCTTGTGATCGTAATGATAGAGTTGCAGTTGCACAGGGCTATATTTAAGAGGGAGTTAGATGTGGCCCTTGTGGCTAAAGGGATCAGGGGGTATGGAGAGAAGGCAGGTACAGGATACTGAGTTGGATGATCAGCCATGATCATATTGAATGGTGGTGCAGGCTCGAAGGGCCGAATGGCCTACTCCTGCACCTATTTTCTATGTTCCATGTTTCTATAAGGAGAATATCGTGATCCTAACACAGCAGCAAACAAAATAAATTGCAAATATTCTGGGCATAATCGTAAGATGCCAGAGGTGGGGAGAGATGGAAATCGAGTGAAGATGTTGAAAGCAGGACGGAGCACACAAAATTAACATTTACCTTACCTGCCTTTTTTGAAACAACAATATCAGCTTTTAATTTATCACAGTGTAATATCTGATGCCGCGTCATTGGGGTATTAACTAAATTTGATCATAATCTTGTAACAAAATAATAGGGCATATGACAAAGGAATTAGGTTGTAAGGGGTGGCTTCAGGAAGGAGAGAGAGTAGAGAGGTTTAAGATGGAACGTTCAGAGTTGTGAGAAGGCCAGAATTGAAAGAGATGAGATTATGCGGTATTTAAAGGCTGGAGCAGGTTTATCGAGACAGTCGTGGTGAGACATTGCAGAAATTAGCTTTAAGGTGAGAGGAGCAAAGTTCAAAGTTTAAAGAAGATGTGCTGGGCAAGTTATGAACACAGAGTGGTGGATGTCTGGAACATGCTGGCAGGGGGGGTAGTGGAGGCAATGGTTTAATTCAACAACTAGGCAGCGTGCAGTCGGATTAAGCCAGGATGGGGGCTAGCAGTTGCTTGGCAAGGTTTAAAGACAGTGGTTTTGTTCTTCCTAATGTTAAAATTAAAGGAAAGATTTTTCCACCAGTGTTGGATGCCAGTCAAGTAATGTGATAACCTGTAATGATGGAGGGGTTGAAAGATGTGATGGTGCGGTGAAGTGACCCGTTGTTTGTGCCCTTGTGGAAATTGGGTAAGATGTGGATGATGAACAGGAAGAAGGACGAGTCAAGAATCAAAAGTGATCTTCTTCTTCTTGCGAATGAAACATAAACCAAAGGAATAGTTAGATCTCAAGCCGGGCGTTGAGCAGCCAGGTTGTTGTCCCTGCGTCAATGTCTGCCAGGCCCTGAGCTCCATTTGCTGGGTGGTAGAGCGGGCACCCGGAGATGACATGGTTGGTTGTCTGTTGTTCTGCTCCACATTCACAGGCTGGGCTCTGGTGGAGTCCCCATCTCCACACGCTGGCACTGAAACGCCCAACTCCAGTACCAAGTCTGTTGAGCTTCACCCATGCTCCTCTGGGGAGATCAGACCCTGGATAGCTTTTATGTGGTGAAGAGATGTAGCTGTGTAATGCAGATGTGGTTTCCTTCCACTCCTGTGGCTGTCCAGTGTGCTTCTGTCTCAGTTGGCTGGATGGATGGATGCTAGGAGTTGTTTTCCATGTGGTGCAAAGGGGTGACGGGACTTCAGTCGGGGTGGCCTCTGCTCACTGCTGGTAGCCTGATGGAGGAGGTGATCTGGGTCCATGGCACGACGAGATAGTGCCAGAGTTGCTGCTTGCCTTCGGATCCCTGCAGGTGGAATGCCTGCAAGTATAGGGAGCTGCTCGACTGGAGTAGGTTGAAGGCACCCAGTGATGGTTTGCAAGGTGCTGCTCAGGCTCGTGTCCACCAGGCTAGTGTGTCTACTTCTGCTCCATACGGGTGCGCAGTACTCAGCTGGGGGCATACACAATAGCTAAGGCAGAGGTGCGAAGAGTTGATGGACTGACTCCGCAACTTGTTCCTGCCAGGCGTCGGATGAGGCCGCTACGTGCCAGGACCTTGTTGCGGAGACCAGCCAGGTGTTGACGAAATGTAAACGACCTGTCCAGCTTTACGCCGAGGTAAGTGGGTGTTTGTTGGAAGTCCAAGCGCCTGTTGTTAATGAAGAGTGTTCAATTGTCATATGTACCGAAACAGAACAATGAAGTTCGCACTTGCATCAGCACGACACGTTTATAAACACAGGTCCACTAAGTTTCTAAGCACTTCCGGCTTACAATATCTGTGCTTCTCCAAAATGGGCTCCTAATCATCCACAAATTTTATAGTCCACCACATGCAACTATTCAGTTTCAAAGTTGAGGTTTTCTTACTAAATCTCTCTGTGACTATATCTCACATTTCTAGTAATGTCTTATGATGTAGAGGCGGCATAGTGGCGCAGTGGTAGAGTTGCTGCCTTACAGTGTCAGAGACACTGGTTCGATCCTGACTACGGGTGCTGTCCGCACGGAGTTCGTACGTTCTCCCTGTCACCTGCGTGGGCTGTCTCCGCGAGCTCTGGTTCAAAGTCAAAGTCAATTTATTTGTCACATGCACCTGAAGGTGCAGTGAAATGAATTTGCCAGCAGTGATACGCTTAAAAAGAACACACAATACACAATAAGATTTAACACAAACATCCACCACAGCATTCTTCACTGTGGGGAAGGCAACAAAATTCAGCCAGTCCTCCTCCATTGTTCATCCATGGTCGGGACCATAAACCCTCCGTAGCCGCCACCACGGACGGTCGGATGTGCAGGCCCTCTCGTCGGGATGATGAAACCTCCAACGTCGAGATGGGCAAACACACTTTGCAGCTTGGAGCGCCGAATCGGCACTTTGCTACCGGAGACCGCGGTTTCAGGATGTTATAGGCCTCTGGCTGGCGGTCGGAGTTCTTCTCTGGCGATCCCCGGCGAGGGATCCCAGACTCCGGATGGTAAGTCCACGCCACGCTCCGCAGACCACAGCCCCATGATGCCAAAGTCTCCAGGCCAGCGATCGGAGCACTCCTCTCTGGCGACCCCCGGCAAGGGTTCTCCCCCGCTCCGCGAATAAAATTCCGCGCTGCCCCCTCTGCTGAAACTCCGGGCCCGACTCCGGAAAAGGCCGCCCCAATCCATGCCGTGGAGGAGGTGACCAAAAGCAGTTTCCCCCTTTCCCCCCCCCCCCCACCCCGCACACGAGACACACCGAGAAACACCTAAACTAAAATTTAGACACACCCACACTCCAAAGACATAAAGATTTGTAGGCTAATTGGCCTTAGTAAAATAGTAACTTGTCCCTAGTATGTGTAGGATAGTGTTAGTGTATGGGGATCGCTGGTTAGCGCGGCCTCTAAACTAAGCAGAAGGGTCTGTTTCCGCGCTGTATCTGTAAACTAAACTAAATTAAACTAAAGTCTGAGACATTTGTGCTTCTCCAAAAATGGGCTCTTGATTGACACAAATGTAATCGTCCATCACAAGCAGCAATCCAGTTGCAACGTTGAGGTTTTCTGACTAAATCTCTCTGTGACTACATCTCATATTTCTAGTCATCTCATATGACATAGAATTTGGCCATTTGACCAGATGGTTCTGCCCATTTTCAGGGCAAATCCATCAATCTCGATGCTCCACTTGCTTCCTCGTAAGCTCAAGGTTGTTGGCAGTTACCCAAGCAACCTGCATGTCATTGAGATACATGGGGAAACTAGGTCACCCAGAGGCAACTCCCCCAGTCATGGGGAGAATGTGCTAACTCCACACAGATGGCACCGGAGATTAGATAGCTGCACAACCTTTAGTGTCACTGCTGCCGCCGTCTTCCCTCTCTCTGACATTTGCTTATTTGATGTTAAGATCAAGTTCCCTGCTGGGATAAATAAAGTTCTTTTTTTTTTTTTTTTTAGAAACAGATAGCAAAATAAATAAAGGGCATATAAGAGAAGCTGAAAAGATTGAAATAGAAGGAGAAAGTAAAGAAAAGAGAGATTAGGAGAGATCTACTTATTTCGTATTTTTGCCCGTCCGTCACCCGGTTCTAAACCATTTAATTTCTGAGGTTATGTTGCACCATATGCATGCAAAAAGTTGATAAAAGGAGACCAAGTCTTTGAGAATTGGTCTACTTTGCCTAGTAGGAGAAATCTCATTTCTTCAAGATGAAGCGTTTCAGACATGTATGAAATCCACATTTTGAATGTTGGCGTGGTTGCGTTTTTCCAAAATTTGTGTTTAAGTTTTTTTGCTGTTATTAGACCATAATTAAGAAAAGTTTCTTGGAATATAGTTAGTTTACTTCCCTCTTCCATTGATCCAAAGATAATCAGTTCTGTATTGGGGTTCAATTTTATGTTAAATAGTTTTGTAAAAATTCCAAAAATTTCATTCCAAAATTTATACAGTTTTATACACGAGACAAAGGAATGTGCTATAGTGGCATTTTGAGTAAGACATTTGTCACAGATGGGGGAAACATTTGGGAATATTTTATTCAGTCTAGTTTTAGAATAATATAATCTATGTAAAATTTTAAATTGAATTAGGTTATGTCTTACATTAATTGAACATTTATTTACATATAATACATTTTTTTCCCATCTATCGTTAGGAATTTTTATCAATAACTCTTGTTCCCAGTCCCTTCTAATTGTCTCTGTCGTTGGCGGGATAAATAAAGTTCTATCGTATCGTATCGTACCATAAGAAAATGACTTCAGCTTATTTTCCGTTTATAGATTATTGTCACATATACGAGGTACAGAGAAAAGCTTTTGTTGCGCACTAACCAGTCAACGGGAAAACATATACGTGATCGAGCCATTTACAGTGTACAGATACATGATAAGGGAATAAACACAAAATGATGGAGTAACTCAGCAGGACAGGCAGCATGTCTGGAGAGGAGGAATGGGTGACGCTTCGGGTCGAGGGCCTATTCCGGACGCGGGATCCTTCTGCAGAAGGGTCTCAACCCGAAACGTCACCCATTCTATCTATCCAGAGATGCTACCTGTCCCGCTGAGTTACTCCAACGTTTTGTGTCTATCCTCGGTTCAAACAGGCATTTGCGGTTCCTTCCTTCACATGAAGGGGAACGGATTTGGGGGGAAGTCCACTAACTTGACAAATAATTTTTTGGAGTTTGGCCTAACTTTCCTTTATGTGGCTCAGTGGCAATTTTTTTTAATATAGTGCTCCTGTGAAATACCTTTGGAGGTTTCATTACATGAAAGGCCCATATAAACGGAGAGTTCTGTTGTCGTGTTGTGTTGCACTCCCTGCTAGGCTTTTGAATTTCCCTCTTTCTCTCCAAGTCTTTACAGATTTTTCCTTTGGTCACCGGAACAAAGCAAGAGAGAAAGATTCATACTGTTCTTTCATAGGTGGGGAGCAATCTTAACTTCAAATCTCAGCATTATTAAAACGTAACTCAAGTTCAAAAACTCAAGGGGCTGAGCTATCGGGTGAAGGTGAGCGGGCTGGAACTCTATCTCGTGGAGCCTAGGAGGATGAAGGGTAATCTTATAGAGGTGTATAAAATCATGACAGGAAAGGTCCTGTCCCACTTACCCGAGTTAGTCACGAACTCTCCCGAGTTTCCCCCTCGATTCAAACTCGGAGAATTACGGTAATAGCCATTCGTAGGTACTCGGTGCTATTTTTTTTTAACTCATGGACATTTTTCAACATGCTGAAAAAAACGTCCCGAGTTCCTACGGCTGACATTACGAGCCGCTACGTAAAAACATCCACAGACTCCTACGGCCTCCTACGAGCTCGCTACCGACATTCCCCAAGTTCGAATCGAGGGGAAAATTCGGGAGAGTTTGTGAGTAACTCGGGAAAGTGGGACAGGGCCTGAATAGATCGGGTTGATGCACAGAGTGCCTTGCCCAGAGTAGGAGCAGGCAATTGAAGACTCGAGGACATTGGATTGAGGTGAAGGAGGAAAGATTTAATAGGAATCTGTGGGGTAACTTTTTTACACAAAGGGTGTTGGGTGTATGGAACGAGCTGTCAGAGGAGGTAGTTTGAGGCAGGAATTATTCCAACATTTAGGAAACAGTTAGATAGGTACATGGATAGGACAGGGTTAGAGGGATATGAGCCAAGCGTGGGCAGGTGGGAATAGTATAGCTGGGACATGTTGGCCGGTTTGGGCAAGTTGGGCCGAAGGGCCTGTTTTCACACGGTATCACTCCATGACTCTATGACACTTTATAATCCTTTAAACTGTTCATAACTACACCTTGCGTAGCTAAAGATTCAGATTCAATTTTAATTGTCATTGTCAGTGTACAGTACAGAGACAACGAAATGCATTAATTTTGTATTGTAAATTCCTTATTTGCATTACAAAACATATGCGATTACATTTTCTTAAAGATAGCTGCAGAAAGATATATTGAGAAAAAATATTCAAACGGATAATTTCCATTCTTGCTCCATCCTTTGCCTCACCTGTGCTGAGTATATCTTGTGAATAGGGAGTGTGTGCTCATTCACAGCACTAAGACTGAATGAATGAATAATTGATAAACACGTGAAGCAGAAATCCTTCAGCTCTGGAATTCTGTTTGAACTCCAGCTATGTGAGTCATTGCAATATGATGCTGCAGCAATGCAAATTGTACAGTCGATTGCTTAAAGACACAGGAGAACACCTGAGTTTCACGGCAACAGCCACAACCATGTCAAAATAAACCGAGGGCTTGCATTTCTAAACTGAACGCGGACTTGTTTAAAGTGCCAGTGGTTGTGACAGGACTGTAATTAGGTTGCTAGCAGAATATGTTTGCAATCTTTATGCATATTCAACCTTGAGGCTAGTCACAAAATGCTGGAGTAACTCAGCGGGACAGGCAGCATCTCTGGATTGAAGGAGTGTGTGACGTTTCGGGTTGAGAACCCTCTTCAGACTAATGTCAGGGGAGTGGGTGGTACATAGATATGGGTGTGAATAGATTAATGAAGTGTAAGGTGTGAAAACAGGACAAAGGGAATGGAGATCAAGGAAAATGTGGAATAGATTGTTAGTTGGGAGAAGGTAACACCAAAGCAAACAGAGATACAATGTAGTCGGAGACAGTAAGGCTGGATAACTGGGAAGGGGGAGGGGATGGAGAGAGAGGGAAAGCAAGGGCTAGCTGAAGTTAGAGAAGTAAATATTCATACCACTGCCCAAGCGAAATATGAGCTGCTGTTCCTCCAATTTGCACTGGGCCTCACTCCAGATAGACTGGATGTACTTTGAGACTGTAGTAAACCTGGGCACAGTGCAGCATCATTGCTAATTGAAGGGTATGTTTTGAAATTCTATCTGTTGATGAGTATGGGATATATTCTGAAAGTTTCTCCTCCTCCCAACTACACACGAACCATAAATGTCTATCCTGTGACGACTTCTCTTGTGGTGATTGACCTGAATATCGGTGCCTTATCCTAACCAGTATGTTACCGAGAGCTGCATTTTCACAAAGGGACAACCATAAGACAATTGTCCTGAAAAAAAAAGCAAAGTTCTTGTTGATTTTGCATCCAATTATTTTTGTGAACTGTAACAGTGGAGGGAGATGATTAATCCCACATGCGTCTCCATGTTTATTCTGGTCCTTCCGTGCATATATTTGCGTGGCATTCACTGCTCCTCCTGATCGGTAAAAAATAAATAAAACATTGCTTTGGAATCTGGATTTGGCATCATGAATGTTAAACATGTATAAGGATAATAATATTTTTATTCGTTTTTTTCCAAAAAACAAAAACAATACAATAAAGACAGAGCGAATAGAGTAATGATAAACATAACAATGATATTGATACATAGGGATCAGGATTACATTAATAACAGGTATAACCTAATATGAGTCCAGTGTCAAAATACACATTGAATATAGACCTCCCGGTCTCTATGCAAATATAGTTAAATATTTTAAAGAAAACTTATATATGTAGAAAAAAAACACAAAGATAAAAAGACAAAAAAAAGAAGAAACAAAACCCCTCTAAACTGAAGAAAAAAATAAAGGAAAAAATAAATTAAAACAAAGCAAAACAGAATGTGAACTGAGAATGTCAACAATTTAAGTCTGTTTGTCGTTGCCTGTTCCACCATATAGAGGTAAAATAGTTTTTATAACGGTTAGAGAGGGAGCAATTTATGTTGTGCGAAAGTGTTGAATTCTACTCCTATCACTTATGTCTTATGATCTTATGAGAGGATCATTTGTGTCTATTCCCCCATATTCTCATGCTGCGTTGGCAAGGCCACCAACATAGTCAAGGACCAGTCACACCCCAGTTCTTCCCTCTTCTCCCCTATCCCATCAGGCAAGAGGTACAAAAGTTTGAAAACGCATACGTCCAGATTCAGGGACAGTTACTTGCCAGCTGTTATCAGGCAACTGACCCTTCCACTCACCAGCTGGAGTGCGATCCATTTATTTTAGTGGAAAACTTTGAATTATTTTCAGATTTTATCTTGTACCCTTTATTCTGTAGACTGTGTAAGTACACTAAGGACAGCTTGACGTTCATTTGTTCCATATCTCTCTACATCACCGTCTATATCTCTCCTTTCCCTTTCCCCTGAACCTAGTCTGAAGAAGGGTCTTGACCCAAAACATCACCCATTCCTTCTCTCTGCCTGTCCCGCTGAGTTACTCCAGCATTTTGTGTCTATCTTTAATTTTAATCATGTATGATCTTTGCGTTGACTGGATAACACGCAACAAAAAGGTTTTTCACTGAACCACGGAACATGTGACAATAATAAACTAAACTAAACTAAAGTGTGTAGGAAGGAGCGGCAGATGCTGGTTTAAACCGAAAATAGACACAAAAAAGCTGGAGTAACTCAGCGGGTCAGACAGCATCTCTGGAGAGAAGGAATGGGTGACGTTTCAGGTCGAGATGTCTTAAGCAGGGTCTCGATGCGAAACGTCACCCATTCCTTCTTTCCAGAGATGCTACCTGTCCCACTGAGTTACTCCAGCTTTTTGTGTTAAACAAAACTAAAGTCTTGCTGATGATGCTAGCTTCTTTTACATTTAATTCCCATTGCATATTAGAAATGAGTTTTAAAAGAAAACCAAATACAAAAATGCCTCCAGATGTTATTTCATACATGGTAGAAAACAAAATCATAAACATTTACATTGGTACTCTGGAAATTCCAATTGAACTCAGGCTGTTTGTTCTAAGCATCGTACAATGACATCTACTCTCTGGGTGCCAGCACTTCTTCACTGTGATTGAAGTTAACACGCCCAGAATGTAATCACTGGGTTCAGAGCTGATGTGGTTGACTTGTTGACAACTCAACATCCGATCTTTACAGGCCAATGGAAAGGAACGCTTCCTCTTATCATAGGTTGATTAATTAGATAACGTATATGTCAATGACCAATTTCCTTAAGCTTTATCACTAAAAATAAACAATGCCAGCCATAACTACCAACCTTTGCCCACAGCTACAAATCTATATCGGCAAATTGTAAACAAACTATATAAAAATCATAGGTTTCACTTTGTTTAGAGATACAGTGTGGAAACAGGCCCTTCGGCCTACTTTGTCCACGCCACCATTGATCACACACACACTTATTCTATGTTATCCTACATCCTACATTTTACACATTAGGGGCTATTTACAGAAGCCAAGTGAATCAGGCAATCGATCTTCCTCCTATACACTGACTCATCATCAGCCTGTTGATGAGGACGTCGAGGATCCAGTTACAGGTGCTGCAATCTTGAGCAATAAAACAAAGTGCTGGAGTAGCTCAAGGGTCAGGCAGCATCTGTGGAGGGAGTGGATAACTTCTTCAGAATGCCAGTGGTTTTGTTATTGCATTCTTTGCTATTCAACTTGTAGATCAGGGTAGTTCCTCAGAGTAATGCTGTGGTAGTGCTGTCTGATCAAAGGCAGCCGGGGAGAAAAGAGTCCTTCATTGAACGCATGCATTTAAAACATTGCTACTGAAATATGACCCAATTTCTATTCATTCGCTCTCGCTCACATGCCAGTAGTGCTGTTGTCACTCCCCGAGGCTGTTCCATCTGTATTTCCCAAACCCGTGACCTCTAACACAAGAAGGATCATTGAGAACACCACTGCATGTGGGCTCCCCTCCAAGTCACATACCACCCTGACTTGGAAATGTATTATCAGTCTGAAGAAGGGTCTCGACCCGAAACGTCACCCACTCCTTCTCTCCAGAGATGCTGCCTGTCCCGCTGAGCTATTCCAGCATTTTGTGTCTATCTTGGAATTATATCCTGCTCCCTCATCAGGTCTGAGTCATGATCTCTCTTACCAATCGCCTGTAGGCGTACTTCCACCAGAAGGACTGCTTCAGTTCGTCAATTATCTCCTTATGAGCAAGTAGGGGTGGACAACTAATGTCGGCTTTCCTCATGACACTCACAATTTGCAATTGAATTTAAAAAGTTTGGAAAGTATGGGAAGAAAAAATGTGGAACCCTGGTAATTCATAGAGAGTGTGTCACGCTCTGGAGATGATGGTCTGGAGTTATTTTAAAATGTAGAAACCACCCCTTGTGTTCGAAAACTCAGCCTTTGTGTAGCCTCCATGATCATGTAACCAAACCACAATAATCCAGCAATTCTCAGTGCGTGGGCTCATTGTGAAATGGTATTCGTGCTTTAAAGAGGAATATTGGTTGGATTAAATGCAGTTGTTCATTTTCTTCACTATTGATCAAAGTATGGCAATGACATTGTTTCTGACTTGTACGTGTTTGCATTTGTGGATAAATGCAGGAAGCAACGTAACGTTTCAGGATTTCTTGAAAAGCCATATCAAACTTGCGTCCACTGAAGATAGACAGATACAAACAGCTGGAGTAACTCAGCAGGTCAGGCAGCTTCTCTGGGGGGAAAGGAATAGGCGATGTCTCGGGTGGAGGCCCTTCTTCAGACTGAGAGTCAGGGGAGAGTGAAACGAGAGATATAGGCGGGAAGTAGAACAAATGAATGAAAGATATGCAAAAAAGCAACGGTGATCAAGGAAAGGTGGAGCCCACAATGCTCCATTGTTGGCTGTGGCGTAGGTGATAATAAGTAGTACACTGAAACTACACGACGACAGTGAAACTAGTACAACGACTAGGGTGGAGGAGAGACAGTGTGAGAGGGGATGCAAGGGTTAGTTGAAGTTAGAAATATTATTCATAGGCCATTCGACCCTTTGAGCCAGCAGTGCCATCTAAAATCAGTACCCCATTCCTGCTTTTCCCCCATATTCTTGATTCCTTTAGCCCCAAGAGCTAAAACTAACTCTCACTTGAAAACATCCAGTGAATTGGCCTTCACTGCCTTCTGTGGCAGAGAATTTCCACAGATTCACAACTCTCTGGGTGAATTTTTTTTCCTCATCTCAGTCCTAATGGCCTACCCCTTATTCTTAAACTGTGACCCCTGGTTCTGGACTCTCCCAACATCGGGGACATTTTTCCTGCATCTTGCCTGTCCAATCCTCTAAGAATGTTATTTGTTTCTATAGGATCCCCTCTCATCCTCCTAAATTCCAGTGAATACAAGTTCAATCGACCCATTCTTTCACCACATGTCAGTCCCGCCATCCCAGGAATTAACCTGGTGAGCCTACGCTGCTCTCCCTAAATAGCAATAATGTCCCCCCTCTAATTAGGAGACCAAAATTGCACACAATACTCCAGGTGCGGTCTCACCAGAGCCTTGTACAACTGCAGTAGGACCTCCTTGCTTCTAAACTCAAATCCTCTCGCAATGAAGGCCAACATGCCATTATCTCTCTTCATTGCTTGCTGTACCTGCATGCTTACTTTTAGTGACTGATGTACAAGCACACCCAGGTCTCTTGCACCTCCCCTTTTTCTAATCTGACACCATTCAGATAATAATCTGCCTTCCTGTTCTTGCCACCAAAGTGGATAACCTCACATTTATCCACATTATACTGCATCTGCCATGCATCTGCCCACTCATCCAACCTATCCAAGTCACCCTGCAGCCTCAGTGCATCCTCATCGCAGCTCACACTGCCACCCAGCTTTGTGTCATCCGCAAAGTTGGAGGTGTCACATTTAGTTTCCTTGTCTAAATCATTAATATATATTGTAAATAACTGGTGTCCCAGCACTAAGACTTGCGGCACCCCACTAGTCACTGCCTGCCATTCTGAAAATGACCCATTAATCCCTACTCTTTGTTTCCTGTCTGCCAACCAGTTCTCTATTCATGTCAATACCCTACCCCCAATACCATGTGCTCTAATTTTGCACACTAATCTCTTGTGTGGGACCTTGTCAAAGGCTTTTTGAAAGTCCAGATACACCACATCCACTAGCTCTCCCTTATCCATTCTACTTGTTACATCCTCAAAAAATTCCAGAAGATTAGTCAAGAATGATTTCCCCTTCATAAATCCATGCTGACTTTGACCGATCCTGTCACTGCTTTCTAAATGCGCTGCTATAACATCTTTAATATGGAGTCAAGCATCTTCCCCACTACCGATGTAACGCTAACTGGTCTATAATTTCATTTCGGAGTCACGTGAGTGACGACATATCGTCGTATCGCGTTGCTGCGACGGCTGGCGGTGGAGCGCGCTCCTCGCCAGCCCTTCATAAGGGAACCACTGAGGTAAGTATCCTACCTTAAGTTGGTGGTTCTTGTTGTGTTTTGTTTTCACAGCAAGGACATGGATGGGAGCGTTAAAGGCCGGAGAACGTCTGGACGAGGTCGCCGGTCAGCAGTCCCGGAGCCAGTGATATCGGCGGTACCTGCAGCGCAGGCCGGGACAGGGGCGGAAATGTCGGTGAGCCCTGTGTTTACAGGTCCGGATCTGCCAGCACACCACAGCTCGGAGGAGTTCGACGAGGAGGAGTGTGGTGTGCCGCCAGAGCAGGAGGATCCTGCCATGGCAGTCAGGTCGTCAGCAGGCTTGCTGGCGGCCTCGAGCAGAAGGGTGCGTGCGGCTGCACGGCCCTTTTCACCCAGCCCTCCGAGGAGGGGAAGGGCAGGAGCCCGGAAGCCTAACCCTGTTGGGGCTAAGGCTTTACCTGCCGCCGAGGAGCGGTCAGGTTCCAGGGCGAGACCCGGGGCGGCTGTGAGGTCCAGTCGACGCCCCCCAACTCTCGACGCCGTGACGGGTCGGTTGAGTCGGGTCTCGTCGTGGTCGCCGAGCCCCCCATGGATGGGTGGGCGAGACCATGCGTCGGCGAGGTCCACGACGTGGGCTGCCAGCAAGCCTGCGCGGGCTTCGGGTATCCAGGCTGCGGCTGGTGCCAACATCACGCCGCAAGTGTCCTTAGTGGCAGCGGCGTCTGCTCCCGCTAAACGGAGGCGGTTGAACACGCCCGCGCAGGAATCGCGCAGTTTCGCTTCGGTGGCTGCTAGCGACGACTACCGGCACCGGGTGGGCCTCGATGAGGTGCGGGCCGATGATAGGGGCCCCGGCCATTTTTCAGAGCCGGAGGTCTCCGACCACCTGAGTGTTCAGGGTGAAGGGCGTATTGACCGGATGGAGCGGCTGCTGGAGCTCCTGCTTCACGGTCAACAGCAGCAAGCGTCCAGCAGCGACAGGCACAGGGCTGTTTCACCAACTTCCACCATCAGCCTGGAGCAGCAGGAAGAGGAGGTTTTGGTCGATCCCATCCCACCTCTGTCAGATTTACCAGCGGAGGGCCTTCTCAATGTGGCCACTAAGTTCGCGGCCCCACACTCGTCTGGGCTTCCCCTCAACTCGAAATTGGCAGCCACAGTGGACTTCCTCAACAACCATCAGCTCCAGGAGGAGGTTCTCATTCAGGCCATGAGCCGTCACAAGGCTCCATCCAACTGCAACTCCCTCAACGTGCCTGTGGTCAATACGCCGATATGGGGCAACATCAGTGCGGCTATCCGTCAACAGGAGCTGAAAATTCAGCGGATCCTGAAGCTCCTCACGGCCGGTATTACCGCCTTTGTGCGGTCGGTTGATGGGGATGACTTAAATTTGGACCAGGAGGATGCTCTGGCTCTATTGTGCGCAACTCAACATGAAATCAATGGGTTCCGCAAAAGCAGCATCCGCCCGGCGCTCAACCCTAAGTTTGCAGGGTTGTGCAAACCACCGCCGCCGCCGCCGCCCCGTCAGCTCTTTGGCGAGGATCTCTCTAAGAAGGTCAAAGAGCTTGACGAACAAGCCAAAACGGTGGGACTCATGCGCCCTCATGGTGCCCCCACGCCGTCGAGCTCGAAAGCTCCGCTTGTTTGACCACGAGGGTCTGCCAGCACCTCTACGAGGACCTACCCTCCAGCTCCACCCCGTTACCAACCGCCCCAGCACCAGGGGGCTTTTTTAGGACAAGGCCGGCAGAAACCCTGGTGGAAGATGAGGACGCCGCGCCCTCAAGCCAACCCAGCACCTCCACGTCCACCCACACGTGTCAAGGACCACCGGTAACCACGGAGGTGAGGCGGTCTGGTTCTCTCTTTTTTCTTTGTCTAACCTCACATGTTGGTGGGCGCCTTCGGTTCTTTTTGGGTGCATGGGGTGATATTACTGGTGATGAGTATGTGTTACGAAATGTTCAGGGTCATAGCATTGAGTTTCTTAATGGGGACATTCCTCCATCCCAGCACAGGCCTGGTCGAACATTTAAATTGTCTGCTGCAGAACAGGCAGCAGGCTATAAGGAAATTTTGAGGCTAGAACAGAAGGGAGTGATAGAGAAAACGGTTCATGAGCCCGTGGAATTTGTTTCCAATATATTCACTCGACCAAAGAAGGATGGACGCTGTCGAGTCATCATTGACCTGACTAGTTTAAATACTTTTGTAACATATACTCATTTCAAAATGGACACTTTTGAAACAGCCAAATCATTGATTTCACATGGTTGCTTTATGGCATGCATTGATTTACAAGATGCGTACTATACTGTATCCATTCAAAAATATTATAGGAGGTTTCTGAAATTTATTTGGATGGGTCAACTCTGGCAATATAGGGCTTTGCCCAATGGGCTTACCACAGCCCCTCGATTATTCACTAAATTGGTGAAGCCAATTATGGCCTATTTACGACAACGACATCATATAGTAATGGCCTATTTAGATGATATCTTAATTGTGGGCCACACCCTGGAATTGGCTCAACAGGGTGTTGCAGCTGCAGTCAATTTATTTCAGCAGCTGGGGTTCATTGTCCATCCAGCTAAATCAAAGTTCTGCCCCTCCCAGGTAATTCATTATCTGGGGTTTACGGTGGACTCTATTCGCACGAGGGTCACCATACCACCTAATAAGGTTGAGGAGGTCACCCAGGTGTGTCAAGGTTTAATCACCGCTGGTATACCATCGATTCGTCATACAGCTACAGTAATTGGCAAACTTGTAGCTTTGTTTCCGGCAGCCCGATATGGGCCTTTGCATTATCAGAATTTGCAAAGGGCCAAGATCGCTGCGTTAAGACAGCACGCTGGTCATTATGATCGACCAATGCAGCTGCCGCCTGAAGCGACGGATGAGTTACGATGGTGGGTGCGCCACATTAGTAACTTGTGTAAGCCTATTATTGAGGCTAATCCGGTGGTATACTTGCAAACTGATGCGAGCTCTTATGGCTGGGGAGCTACGGATCATTCCTCTAGTTGCGGAGGCAGATGGGATACCCTTGAGGCTACTATGTTGTTGTCACACGGGATCAACTATTTGGAGCTACTTGCAGCATTCCACGGACTTCGTGCTTATTGTTCCAAGTATTTTGGGGCACATGTCCGTCTCCAAATAGACAACACCACTGCGGTGGCATATTTAAACCATATGGGCGGTACCAGGTCAGTTTCATGTGATAAATTGGCTAACTCAATTTGGCTCTGGTGTGTTCAGAGAGACATTTGGATTTCAGCTACCTATTTGTCAGGTGAGCTTAATACTGTGGCGGACACCAGGTCACGCAAGTTCAATGACAATATTGAATGGATGTTGCATCCTGAAATTTTTGCCAAAATCACAGCCAAATTTGGGAAACCAGATATTGACCTTTTTGCGTCCCGGTTGAACCATCAGGTACCAACCTACGTTTCGTGGGAACCAGATCCTGGGGCTATGGCGCTAGATGCATTCTAGCAGGACTGGTGGAATTGGTTTTTCTATGCATTCCCCCCGTTTTGCCTCATCAGTCGGGTATTACGAAAGATTCAGATGGATGCGGCTAAGGGCATCCTTATTATACCCGACTGGCCTACACAGCCGTGGTATCAGGTGGTCTTTGACATGCTCAGTGAGCCTTGGGTCCTTTTGAAGGGTTGCCCAGAATTAGTTACTCGCCCTGTCTCAGGGGAGCCACATCCCTGCCATGGCTATTTGCATTTGTTGGCTTGCAGGTTTTGAACAGGCCGTTGGCCCAATACGGCCTCTCAACTCGGACCATGGATACCATTGCGGCGTCGTGTCGAGAGTCAACAAGGCGAAGATACCGCTCACATATCAAGAAGTGGGAAGCCTTCTGCAGCCGCTCTCGCATCACGTACGATGCCGTGACTATAACCGACGTCCTGGAATTCCTCGCGGGGTTGCACCATGATGAACACTTAAGTTACAGTGCCATCAACAGCGCCAGGAGCGCGCTGTCATTCTACCTCAAGATTGAGGTGGGATCCAAAAGGCTAGTGTCCAGGCTCATGCGGGGTATATTCAATATGAATCCGCCTACACCACGCTACAATATCACCTGGGATGTCAGGGACGTTTTAACCCTGCTCAGGACGTGGTCCCCCATGGAAGGGCTCCAGCTGGACAAACTCACCATGAAGCTGGTGATGTTGCTAGCGCTGACTTCAGCACAAAGGGTACAGACACTCCATAAACTATGTGTCGACAGAATGATGTCTACCCCTACAGAAGTAGTCTTCTTTGTTGATGAGCTACTAAAGCAGCATAGACCTGGGTGCACAGGGCTGCAGCTGAAGTTCCCGGCATACCCCGCAGATGCTAGGCTGTGTTTAGCCTCCCATATCCGTCACTGCGTCAAGGTGACGGCAGGCATCAGAGGAATGGAGAGATACCTGCTTGTCACTCATAAAAGACCTCATCATCGAGTGACAGTCCAGACGATATCCAGGTGGCTCCGGGTCGTCTTGGGTAAGTCAGGTATCGACACTAATGTGTTCACGTCTCATTCCACCAGGGCTGCATCGACGTCGGCGGCGAAGGTCATGGAGGTGCCCATGGACCATATTCTCGCCACAGCAGGATGGGCTAATGAAGCTGTGTTTCAGCGATTTTATAACAAGCCTGTTGCTGCTCCTCTACAGTTCGCGGAAGCCGTGCTGAATGCAGGTCGAGAACGTGGAGGTGTCCCCGCATGAGGGGTTTTTGATTTGTTGTTAATAAATATGCTCTTGTTTTGCAGTATGAACTATTTGAGCAAGTTTGTTCCTCCCATCCATCCCTGCTAGTGGTGTGTCAGCATGGACGTGGTCCAGGGCGTGTAATCACAGAAGCTTTGAAGTCTTCACGAAGTCACTCACGTGACTCCGAAATGAAATAGTAAGATTGAACGAGAACTTACCAGTTCGAAGGTTGATTGTTATTTCATGAGGAGTCGCGGTGAGGGATTTCGTGCCCTCCACGCCCAACCCTCAATCGCCTTCACCTGGTAATTTGAGTCTCTTTCATCTTACTATGCTAAGTCATTTCTGTTGTTGGTTTCTGTGATTCCACACCGCTACTTTGAAGAATGTCGAGCATGCGCGCCGGCGGGCTCTTCACGAAATCCCTCACCGCGACTCCTCATGAAATAACGATCAACCTTCGAACTGGTAAGTTCTCGTTCAATCTTACTATTCCCCGTCTTCTCTCTCCATCCTTTCTTAAAAAGTGGGGTTACATTAGCTACCCTCCAATCCACAGGAACTGATTCACAGTCGAGAGAACATTGGAAAATGATCACCAATGCATTCACAATTTCCAGAGCCACCTCCTTGAGTACTCTGGGATGCAGACCATCAGGCCCTGGGGATTTATCTGCCTTCAGTCCCAACAGTTTACCTAACACCATTGTCTGACTAATGTGAATTCCCTTCAGTTCCTCCCTCCCACTAGATCCTCGGTCCCCTAATATTTCTGGGAGATTGTTTGTATCTTCCTTAGTGAAGACAGAACCAAAGTACTCGTTTAATTGTTTTGCCATTTCCTTGTTTCCCATTATAAATTCACCTGTCTCTGACTGTGAGGGACCTACATTTGTCTTCACTAATATTTTCATTTTTTACATATCTAAAGATATCTCTAAATTAAATGAAGTAATGTGAAGGCCTAATTTAAAAGTAATTCATTGATGGTGAGCTCTGTCACGTGACAAGCTGTTCTAGAGGTGAAAGCAGGGCCAGTGCCAGCATTGTCTGCCTGGATTCTATTGTGAGTTGATTCACCGTGGAGCTTCCTTGATTGAGGATTGTGGACAGCACAGGTTTTCGAGGCTGTCATATCAGAAGAAATGTTCACAGAGGGACAAAATGAATGGGTATTCACTAGCAGGTGACGTCCATTTAGGCAGGTAGTGCAGGAAAACAGGAGTCCTGTGGTCATCCCTTTCCCTGGATGGCACAGTGGTACAGTGGCAGAACAGCTGCCTCATAGCGCCAGAGACCCATGTTCAATACTGACCTTGGGCGCTGTCTGTGTGGAGCTTGCATGTCCTCCCAGTGTTTGCATGCGTTTCATCCGGGGGCAGACACAAAATGCTGGAGTAACTCAATGGGGCAGGCAGCATCTCTGGAGAGAAAGAATGGATTACATTTCGGGTTGTGACCCTTCTTTTGGCCCTTCTTCAACCGGGGGCTCTAGATCCCTCCAACATCCCAAGGACATGATTCCTGGGATGTCGGGACTTTCATATGAAGCAAAACTGGATAGACTTGGCTTGTACTCACTGGAATTTAGAAGATTGAGGGGGGATCTTATAGAAACGAACAAAATTCTTAAGGGGTTGGACAAGCTAGATGCAGGAAGATTGTTCCCGATGTTGGGGGAGTCCAGAACAAGGGGTCACAGTCTAAGGATAAGGGGGAATTCCTTTAGGACTGAGATGAGGAAAACATTCTTTACACAGAGAGTGGTGAGTCTCTGGAATTCTCTGTCACAGAAGGTCGTTGAGGCCAGTTCATTGGCTATATTCAAGAGGGAGTTGGATGTGGCTCTTGTGGCTAAAGGGATCAGCGGGTATGGAGAGAAGGCAGGTACGGGATACTGAGTTGGATGATCAGCCATGATCATATTGAATGGCGGTGCAGGCTCGAAGGGCCGAATGGCCTACTCCTGCACCTATTTTCTATCTTTCTATGTTTCTATGACATGCAGGTTTGTAGGTTATTAGGCCTCTGGAAATTGCTTCTTGTGAAGGGGTGGATGTGAAAATTGGATAACATAGAACCAGCGTGAAAATATGATCTATATTTGATGCAGATTTGATGGGCTGAGGGGCCTGTTTCCACGCTGCATCTTTTAATCAAGTGAATCCATCAATTCTCACAGTTATATGTATCCAAATATTTTGGGGTGATGGAGTAGAGGAGAGCAGCCACGTTTGTGATCACATAGGTAGGTCAACTGCCCTAGCGAGAAGTTCAAAGCCAATGAAAGCTGCAGTGAAAGGGGATGCAAATGATGGTGGAGCAGACTGATGCTTCTGCAGCAGCAAACACCCCTCCAAATTTTTGCCCCTAGAGTACGTGCATTTTTCACTGCCGTCCTGTTCAAAAAGTTTGCACGCTGAATTAAATTAATTACACGATCCAAACTTTGGAGGAATTACTTCCTTGGGGATAACGGGGTAAGTACACAGAGCTAGGAACGCTGTTGCTATTGTGCAAACTGACTCGAATTGCTTAATCACGGCTGCAGACTTCTGTATCAACAAAAATGATTATAGAGGGGCCCGCCATTAATGTGCCTTAATATAATAACATGAATGTGCGGCGCTGGCACGACTAACGTGGCGCTGCTAACTCTGTACTTGCAGGCAAAGACACTACAGCATGATGGTAATCGCGAAGCCGGTTCCTAAGATGGCGCTAAAAATTACCCTTGACCGACTAAAGACCCTGTCTCACGGTGCGAGTTGACCCACGAGTGACCCAGAGTGACAGACTCATGGTTGTGTACGATATTCCAAGTTGATGTTCAAGTGTTTGAGGCGAGTTCCCACGGGTATGGTAAGTTTGCCGTTTACTTGTACTTTCTGCAATGTTCCGAGTTCGTCTCCAGAGTTACCAAGTTCCTCTCCCGCTCAGGGCGTGTGTTGTTGCCGCAGTCCCGGATTTGCATTTAAAGCACTCGGTTATCTTCAGCAGTTCAGGCGAGGACAGGTTGGGGGGGGGGGGGAGGAGGGATGGTGGAATTGGGAGAAGGCAAGGACTATGGGTGGGGAGGAGTGAGAGGGGGGCTGGGAACGGCGTTGGCAGTTGAGGAGAAGGAATGAGAGGAAGGGGTAGAGGAGTGGGCCTGGACTCGGCTGGAGGTCAGAAGTGGTGACGAGCGAACTGGTCGAGATGAAAGAGCAGGTTGAGGGAATGATAATTTTGTTCGTACAATTGAGGAAGTTATGACTTAATCTGAAGCACAAACCGAGTGCTTTGGAAAATTGTTTCAATTCCGTCGGCACCAACCACGGAAGAAGAGTTTGAAGCTGTTTAAGGTGCAGGTTTAACTAAATACGTAAGCACTGCAGCTTTGATTTCGCAGTAAGCATGGGTCAATATTGACCTTCGCTTCACGAGCAACTTTTCCCTTTGGAGGCCAAGGAGATTGTAGATGCTGGAGTCTGGGACAAAAGCAAACTGCAGGAAGAAACCAACAGCCAGGCAGCATCTGTGAAACAGGTAGTCAACCTTTAGGGTCCCGACCCGAAACATCCGTGTACATTTTATGATTTCCCACCAAAGATGCAGTCTCCCGTGGTTTGTTTGCACAACTCTCTCCCCTTTCTCTCCCAACATGGGGGGGGGGGAAACGCGATAGTTTAAACGGACCTTACCCTGACTTCATGCTTCTGTTGCGCATAATTCAGCAGTAAAACCTCTCTTCCCCTTACCCAGCGACGCCCGATTCCTCACACCCCCACAAGTTCACATCGATGAGGGAAGAATGAGCGGGGAGTCTGAAGAATGGTCGCAACCCGAAACATCACCCACTCCTTCTCTCTAGAGGCGATGCCTGTCCCGCTGAGTTACTCCAGCATGTTTGTGTCTATCGTTGGTGTAAACCAGCATCTGCAGTTCCTTCCTACACACGGACAGTGAAGTGCCTCGGCCAAATTGCACGTGTCCTTGGTCAAACCATACACATCAATAAGTACTGGGATTGTTTTAGTTTGGGCTCAGTGTGGTGTTCGTAGCCTGGGCACACTGCCGGAAAAAATATCGATAAATATGTGTGGAACTTTCACAAATAAGGGGTTAGATAGGTCTGGAGTGTGGTGTTAACCGCGGGACTGTGCCCTGCTGAGATAGACACGAAATGCTGGAGTAACTCAGTGGGTCAGGCAGCATCTCTGGAAAGAAGGAATGGGAGACGTTTCAGGTCGAGACCCTTCTTCACATCAGCTGAAGCAGATCTGTGTGTTCGGACTTGATGGACTAAACCCCAAGATCAAAAAGATATTGACATGTCCACTATATAACCATATAACCATATAACAATTACAGCACGGAAACAGGCCATCTCGGCCCTTCAAGTCCGTGCCGAACAACTTTTTTCTCTTAGTCCCACCTGCCTGCACTCATACCATAACCCTCCATACCCTTCTCATCCATATGCCTATCCAATTTATTTTTAAATGATACCAACGAACCTGCCGCCACCACTTCCACTGGAAGCTCATTCCACACCGCTACCACTCTCTGAGTAAAGAAGTTCCCCCTCATGTTACCCCTAAACCTCTGTCCCTTAATTCTAAAGTCATGTCCTCGTGTTTGAATCTTCCCTATTCTCAAAGGGAAAAGCTTGTCCACATTAACTCTGTCTATCCCTCTCATCATTTTAAAGACCTCTATCAAGTCCCCCCTTAACCTTCTGCGCTCCAGAGAATAAAGACCTAACTTATTTAACCTATCTCTGTAACTTAGCTGTTGAAACCCAGGCAACATTCTAGTAAATCTCCTCTGTACCCTCTCTATTTTGTTGACATCCTTCCTATAATTGGGTGACCAAAACTGCACACCATACTCCAGATTTGGTCTCACCAACGCCTTGTACAATTTTAACATTACATCCCAGCTTCTATACTCAATGCTCTGATTTATAAAGGCTAGCATACCAAAAGCTTTCTTTACCACCCTATCTATATGAGATTCCACCTTCAAGGAACTATGCACGGTTATTCCCAGATCCCTCTGTTCAACTGTATTCTTCAATTCCCTACCGTTTACCATGTATGTCCTATTTTGATTTGTCCTGCCAAGGTGTAGCACCTCACATTTATCAGCATTAAACTCCATCTGCCATCTTTCAGCCCATTTTTCCAACTGGCCTAAATCACTCTGTAGACTTTGGAAATCCTCTTCATTATCCACAACACCCCCTATCTTGGTATCATCTGCATACTTACTAATCCAATTTACCACCCCTTCATCCAGATCATTGATGTACATGACAAACAACAAAGGACCCAACACAGATCCCTGAGGCACCCCACTAGTCACCTGCCTCCAACCCGACAAACAGCCATCCACCATTACTCTCTGGCTTCTCCCATTCAGCCACTGTTGAATCCATCTTGCTATTCCTGCATTTATACCCAACAGTTGAACCTTCTTAACCAACCTTCCATGAGGAACCTTGTCAAAGGCCTTACTGAAGTCCATATAGACAACATCCACTGCTTTACCCTCGTCAATTTCCCTAGTAACCTCTTCAAAAAATTCAAGAAGATTAGTCAAACATGACCTTCCAGGCATAAATCCATGTTGACTGTTCCTAATTAGACCCTCTTTATCCAGATACTTATATATATTATCTCTAAGTATCTTTTCCATTAATTTGCCCACCACTGAAGTCAAACTAACCGGTCTATAATTGCTAGGTTTACTTTTAGAGCCCTTTTTAAACAATGGAACAACATGCGCAGTACGCCAATCCTCGGGGACTATTCCCGTTTCTAATGACATTTGAAATATTTCTGTCATAGCCCCGGCTATTTCTACACTAACTTCCCTCAATGTCCTAGGGAATATCCTGTCAGGACCTGGAGACTTATCCACTTTTATATTTTTCAAAAGTGCCAGTACTTCTTTTACTTTGAAACTCATAGTATCCATAGCTACTCTACTAGTTTCCCTTACCTCACATAATTCAATATCCTTCTCCTTGGTGAATACCGAAGAAAAGAAATTGTTCAATATCTCCCCCATCTCTTTTGGCTCTGCAGATAGCTGTCCACTCGGTCTCTCCAATGGACCAATTTTATCCCTTGTTATCCTTTTGCTATTAATATAGCTGTAGAAACCCTTTGGATTTACTTTCACCTTACTTGCCAAAGCAACATCATATCTTCTTTTACCTTTTCTAATTTCTTTCTTAAGATTCTTTTTACATTCCTTATACTCCTCAAGCACCTCATTTGCTTCATGCTGCTTATAATTAATGTAGATCTCCCTCTTTTTCTGATATGTTATTTATTTTATATGTTATTTAATAATATTATTATTTAATAATATATATGTTATTTAATTTCTCCGTCAGAACCGGTGCGTTCAGTGGAGATTTTCTCGACGGAGGAGCGAGGATGATTTTGAGAAATAAAGTGGCGGGAGAGGCTCCAAACAAAAATAATTAAATTAATCTCGTTTAAAAAGGGAATATGTCTGTTAAAAAAAACCCCAGAGGAAATTAATTGCTTCTACTGAAGAGCGGAGTCATTCCATTATGAATCATTGATTCTCAATGTATTTTTATAAATTAGATAATTTGAACTGCTGCAGTTTTGAATGGTAAAGCCAGGCTTTGGCATCATTTCTAAAATCTAGGAGATGATTTTAAGCAAATATCGGACCTATTTATTTTCTCTTTCTCGCTTTTAGGCGTTGATGCATTTATTTTGTCACCCAAGTAAATAGATACAGGTTATAAATATTTTAAAATATTGTACAGTGGTTTAACACTATCTCTATGATTGGCATACTTTTCATTTAAAGGGCAGCCCTTTAAATCTTGAGCTCATAGATGCATACTATGCATGATATTCATGCAATTGAATATTGGATGTAACTAGGGTGTGTGGATTTTTATCCTGGAACATTAGGATTCTCTGATGTGAAGGTAGTCTGGTTTGCGTTTCTTACACTTGATCATATCCGAAACTAAAGTATAGATAGACACAAAATGCTGGAGTAACTCGGCGGGACAGGCCGCATCTCTGGAGAGAAGGAATGGGTGGCGTTTCGGGTAAGTCTGAAGAAGGGTCTCGACTCCATTCCTTCTCTCCAGAGATGCTGCCTGGTCCGCTGAGTTACTCTAGCATTTTGTGTCTATTAAAGAGTTCCCACGGTAGACGCACGAATCACTAAAGTTAACGCACGGGCCACTACGATATTACAATGAGTTTAAATGTTTCAATTTTAAACTTGGACAGTAAATTCGACTCGTGGAAAATATCAAACATGTCTGATTTTTTTCACGAGTTGACAAGTTTCACGGGTACCTGACGTTGGCGCCACGAGTCGCTAAGATGCTCACGCGAGTTCCGACGTCGCCGCTACGTTAGTTGTACGGGATTACCGCGAGTGAAAACTCGGGGTACCTCGTGGGACAACTTGCACCGTGAGACAGGGGTTTAAGACTTTTTCGCCTATTGACCATCTTGCTCTTGCTCTAGTATCTTTGCTCCAGAGTGGCATGTTTCTACTCTGGTGCTAGGGCGAAGGATGTTTCAGAATGATTGCAAGACTTATTGTTGGGGAGGGTCATAACTAGAGGTCACGATACACGTTTGTCTAAAAGACTTAGGCAGAGAAAGTGATGAGGTCCTGTAATTTGAATTTAACGAACAATGAGCTAAATAGCACTGCAGGATATCAGAGATACAGTACACCCCTGGAGGGACTGCGGTCTGAGAAATCGTTCAGAACCACAATTTAACGTAACATGACCCTTGACAATAACGGACAAACATTTATTGTGTATTTTGCATTTTGCTTTTATTTGGTCGTGTTTGTCCCACTTAAATTTATAAAAGTGACATTCAGAAAAGGCAAATTTCCATGACCTGAACTACATAAACATGGGGATACGCTATAATATTTCCGGATTACTTTAATTACCGTGCTGGTGAGTGCAGGAACAGGAGAATCAACCAGCTGAATATGTAGCTGGTGAATTGTGCCAGGGGGAAGGGTTAAGGTTAGGGTTTGGGGAAGGTGGGGTTTGTACGAGCAAGATGGGTAATGGCCAGGCAGGAGCAGGACATGGGCATTTGCCGGTGGAGGAAGATTTAAGGTGGAATGGAGGGAGGGTGGCAACCAGAGTGGGGAAACTGAGAAGGAGGAAACAAGGATAGGAATGGAAGATACGGTACAAAAAGGCAAGAGAGGACAGCACGGGAATCAAGCGAGAGAATAAAGGGGGACATGATGCAAAATCAAGTGTTGATGATAAAATGATAAGAAATAAGTCGACAGGCAATATCTCAATGTGTGGTGTATTTACTGTAAAGGTAGATGAATTAACTATGCAAATACATTTAAATAGATACAATGGAAGGAACTGCAGATGCTGGTTTAAACCGAAGATAGACACAAAAAGCTGGAGTAACTCAGCGGGACAGACAGCATCTCTGGAGAGAAGAAATGGGTGACATTTCGGGTCGAGACCCTTCTTCTAACGTCTGAAGAAGGGTCTCAACCTGAAACGTCCCTCATTTCTTCTCTCCAGAAATCCTGCCTATCCTCTGAGTCTGAAGAAGGGTTTCGGCCTGAAACGTTGCCTATCTCCTTCGCTCCATAGATGCTGCTGCACCCGCTGAGTTTCTCCAGCATTTTGTGTACCCTCAATGTTCCAGCATCTGCAGTTCCTTCTTTAACACAATATCCTGCCTATCCCGCTGTGTTAAGTATATATAATATAGTTATGATTATAGAGATATGGCTGCAGAGCGAGCCAGGAGTATTAAGTAGTTAGGAAAGATAAATGAGAGGGGAAAGACGGCGGAGTTGGTTTACACGAAATTGGTTCAACCTTGACTTACAAAAGAAATTAGACCAAGGCAAAATAGAATATGAGATTAAACTTGTGGGGAGCATAAAAACTAATTATAAGCCTCCAGATATTTGAAGAGAAAAAAGATTTGTGAAAACAAATGTAGGCCTCTAACTGTCAGAAACTGGGGAATTTATAATGGGGGCCAAAGAAATGGCAGACCAATTATATACACACTTTGGTTCTGACTTTAATAAATGAGGATGACTCATTTCCTAGAAATTAAGGGTAACCCAGGACTTGTGAAAAGGATGTACTGAATGAAATTAGTCATAAATAGTGTTCTGGAGATTGACGGGACGGAAGCCGATACGTTCCCCAGGTGATAACACTTTCACGTGTAGGAAAGAACTGCAAATGTTGGTTTAAATCGAAGATAGACACAAAATGCTGGAGTAACTCAGCGGGACAGGCAGCATCTCTGGAGCGAAGGAATGGGTGACGTTTCGGGTCGAGACCCTTCTTCAGACTGATGTCAGGGGAGTGGGCGGTACAGAGATAAAATGTCGTCGGACCCTGTTATTTTTCCTGAAGAAGATTAAATATCCAAATACATCTCACAGTGCTTCAGGAAGTGTACTGTAGAGAGCATATTGACTAGTTACATCACGGGCTGGTTTGGTAACCCGAATGCCCAGGAACAAAGGAGATTACAAAGAGTGTTGAATACCGCCTGGTCCATCACACCTCCACACCACTGAAGGCATCTATGGGAGGCACTGCCTGTAAAGGACAGCCAGCACTTTCACAGACCCTCACCATCCAGGCCACACCTCTCATTTCATCATTGTCTTCCTTTGCGAAGAAGGTATCAGAGTTTGAAAGCAGTGACCTCCTGGCTCAGGCACAGCTTCTTCCCAACAACCATCAGGCTCTTGAATACAACAAACACCAATTGAACTACAAACTATGAACTGTCTAAGTTTCATTAGGGACTTACAACATTTGTTTTGCATTAATATTGATTTTTATTAATTTATTGAAATTTAATCTATGGGCACTGTGTTTACAGAACTGTTATGCTGCTACAAATAAAAATGTCACTGTTTTGTTCCTGGTACATATGACAATTAAACACTCTTAACTATTGATCCAAAACTAATAGATGCATTGTTGATCATTTTGCTAAATTCTGCAGACTCTGGAACAATTCCGGTGGATTAGTGAGTTGCTGATGTAACCCCACTATTTAATAATGGAGGTAGAGACATGTGGGAAAATGTGAGGAAGTATGGTGGCAAACACAGGAAGGCCTATAATGATCCGGATGGCAAAAGACTGGGAAATGCGATGGTGTAATCATGGGCACCAGTCACTGAAAGTGCAGCGTGAGCAGACAGTCAAGGCGGTAACTGGTACATCAGCCTTTCTAAAGCATTTTGTGTGCAAGTTTGGTTTCCTAGTCTGATGAAGAGTGCCCTTGCTCACATTGAATGGCGGTGCTGGCTCGAAGGGCTGAATGGCCTATTCCTGCACCTTTGTCTATTGTCTATTGTCTATTGTCTATTGCTATGGAGCGAATTCAGCAAAGAATCCTCCAAACTTATTCCTGGGATGGCTGGACTAACATATAAAGAGGGTTATATGACAAATGAGTCTGAAGAAGGATGTCGATCTGAAACGTCACCCATTCCTTCTCTCCCAGAGATGCTGCCCGTCCCGCCGAGTTACTCCAGCATTTTGTGTCTATCTCCTGTTTAAACCAGCATCTGCAGTTCCTTCCTCCACATACATAAAGCGGGGTTGGGTTGAAAAAGGCTAGGTTTGCCAGCTTTTAGCAGAATGATGGAGACTCTTTTAGAAACCAAGAAAATTAAAATTAAAATGCACAGACTAGTTACAAGAAAGAGGTTCCAGGTGGTAGGGGATCCAATAATGGGGTAATAGGTTGAATCTAAGGGGTAGGTCATATAGGTTTGAGATGAAAAGAAACTCCTTCAGCCAGAGTTATGGAAACATGTGGAATTCTCTGCCACTGAAAGCTGTTGAAACCAAATGGAGTCAACGAGTCATAGAGTGATACAGCATGGAAACAGGCCCTTCGGCCCAACTTTCCCATACTGGCCAACATGTCCCAGCTTCACTCGTTCCTGCGCTTGGTCCATATCCGTCCAAACCTGTCTTATCCATATACCTGTCTAACTGTTTCTTAAACGATGGGATGGTCCCAGCCTCAACTACCTCCTCTGGCACCTTGTTCCATACACCCACCACCCTTTGTATGAAAATCTTTTCCCATTCACCTTGAACCTATGTCCTCTGGACCTCTGAATCATTAAATATATTCAAGAATGAGTTGGGTAGAGGCACAAAGGGTTCAGAGAATATAGAGAGAAAGCAGGGACACAGAACTGAATTGAAATAATTGGACATAGTTATATTGAATACCCAGTAAGTTGAATGATCAATGAGCCTACACTTGCCTCTATTGTCTATGTTTAAGGTGGAGGGTGGCACTTTTGAAATGGTTTGCTAGACATAGGGAAGATGCTTCTACCTTTGGGGCAATAAAAAAAAAGAAATATAAATGCAAAGTAGTCACTACCAAGATATCACCAGGGAACCCACAAGGACTTTGTTTACTTATTTCTCTCATCTTTATGCGATGCACCTGATCCCATTGCAGCTGAGACACCAGTTTGATTGGCCATTCTGAACACACATGGCAAGAGCCCAGACTATTCCACGTACATGATCCAAAACCTTTCTGCTTCAGCTCTGTCATGACTCACTGGCCTCTCCAAACCCACTTGAAGTGTTCAAGTGACCTAATCTTGATGAAGAACACTCTGGTGCTCTTTCCTGAGTTTTAGCTTAAAAAGATGCCCTGAAGAAAGCTGTTTGAGAATCTCTCACTGGCAGTCTGGCATCCGCTCGGAATGCTAGGTTCATCATATTAACCCACGTTGCTCAAATTCCCACACAGCTCCTGATGATGCTTGACTGCAAATATCTTTCACTGTCTGCACTATGGCCTCGTATGATCCCTTAGTGGGAGTTTGTGAAACCAACTATTTGTCTGATTTCTCTGACTCTTCCACCAGGAACCTTACTGTCCTCACATACTGTCAAGTTAATTTGCTCTATGCCCTCTCTGGGGCTGCAGCAATTTAGATTGGTTTAATTCAGTTTAGTTTATTGTCACGTGTACCGAGGTTCGGTGAAAAGCTTTTTGTTGCGTGCTATCCAGTCAGCGGAAAGACAATACATGATTACAATCGATCCATTTACACTGTACAGATATCTACATGATAAGGGAATAACGTTTAGTGCAAGGTAAAGCCAGCAAAGTCCGATCAAGGGTACTCAAAAGGCTGGAGAAACTCAGCGGGTGCAGCAGCATCTAAGGAGCGAAGGAGATAGGCGACGTTTCGGGCCGAAACCCTTCTTCAGATCAAGGATAGTCCGAGGGTCACCAAAGAGATAGATGGTAGTTCAGCACTGCTCTCTGGTTGTGGTAGGATTATTCAGTTGCCTGATAACAGCTGGGAAGAAAATGTCCCTGAATCTGGAGGTGTGTGTTTTCACACTTCTATATTTTTTGCCTGATGGGAGAGGGGAGAAGTGGGAGTGGCCAAGGTGCGACTCGTCCTTGATGATGTGTACAGCAATGGCGTTCCTCACAAGTAACAATTCCAAACACTCCATCCAAAGGGTGGAAGCTGAGTTTGATCTTACTCTGTGAGCTACACCATAATCACCCATGGCAACCTACTGCCATTCCAATCTTGGAGTATTTCTTCTCTAGTTTCATCCAGCTATATCTCGTCTCCCAGCACTTGTCGACAGTGGAGTGTCTGTCCATTTACTTGGTGTTGTGGAAAGTGCCATCGCTCAGACCATGCGGAGTTAATATCCCATGTGTGAAGAAGGGTCTCGACCCGAAACGTCACCCATCCCTTCTCTCCAGAGATGCTGCCTGTCCCGCTGAGTTACTCCAGCTTTTTGTGTCTATCCTCAGTTTAAACCAGCATTTCCTACACCTAATATCACACTATATTGTACTGAACCACACAGCAGTATCCGGTGCTACAAAATATCAAAGCATACGGTGCATACAGTTGTATTTACACTCATACATAGGGCACTGAACTAATACACGAGGATGAAATGAATGAATGGATATGTTTGCAGCTTGAGAGCGAGCAAGGTAGACAGATATATTCTTCTGCTTGCTCCATCCTTGCCAATTATGGAGATGTTTCATCATCGATGGTTGCGTCCACAGCGTTGAATCTCATAAAGGCTGCTCTAAGCTATTTTTCTCGGCTTGCTTAGGGCATGCATCATCATGTTTACAGTGCCCTGCCCTGGTCCCAAACTCGGCGATGCTGCTGCCAGATAGATTTGCAATTTTTACCCTGATATTTAAGGAGGACATTTCCTCTACAGTTTCACAATCGGCTTTGCTGCCTTTATTTTTATCCAGCGATACAATGTTGTCATCCTTGAAGTCTTGGGGAATTTCTGCGTTGATCCAAATTGTTCTCAAGGTGGTGTGATGCATCTCCACAGCCTTTGGGCCTGTGGGTTTGTACAGTCCCTTCTGGTCCACCCTTGGGGAAACGTTGTCCATGGCTTTCCGAAACTGTGCTGAAGGAAGGTGGGTATGGTCTGTGCTGGAGGAAGGCTACAGGCCAGGGTGCATCTGTGGAGGGACTGGACGGGCAAGGTTGTGGGTCAGGACCCTCCACAGACGTTGCGTGGCCCACTGACTTCCTCCCGCGCTGTGTGTTCTATGCCTGCGGTTTCCTGCGCCTCCTTTGTTCAGCTGGGTGGTGGCTTGTTGAGCAGCCTGTTCAGCCACTTTGGGGCAACACTTGTATCTGATGAGAGTTGTGTCATCTACCAGCTTCAGAGAAGGTATGCCAAGCTTGGTTGGCCAGTAAACAGTTTTCAGAGCAGCACGGAATAATTCAGCATTGTTGTGTCAGCCTCGAATGCAGAATTCCAGTGCGTTCTCCTTCCACCGCTCATCCCAAACCCTGACATGAAACACTTGGGCTGAACGGGCTGTTTTATTGCTGGCTTGCAAAGTCTATGTAACTTCTTTAGAGAACATTTAAAAAAATTGGCTTCATACTCAAGAGTGTCTGGTTTGTTCATTCTTAATGTATCTGTGACACAACTGACAGCCTGGAGATGTTTTTATTGGAAAGAGTCCCTGGAACATTAAAACAAACAACTTCTTGCTTTGTGCATAGGCTATATTTTTCTGTTGTTGCTATTTTGTTCATGGAAGCATGGGAGGAAATGTCTAGGGGTTTTCGAGGGCCTTCACATCCTTCCTGTGGCCAGAATTGGATGTACTACTCGAGCTGTGGTTGAACTAGTGTTTAGTAACAGTTCAGTGAAGCCCCTTGGTTTTGAATCCTGTAGCTCTGTATATAAATCCTGCGGGATTTAAAAAAAAATCATTTTCTCAGTATCCTGCCATCTTCAAACGATTTGTGCACATATGTTCTTAATCTATCCGTTCTCAAATCCATTTAAAAATTGTTCATTATATTTCCTCGTTCTTCCTGCAAAAATGTATAATTTGGCCCAGCACCACAGCCGAACCAGGCTACGTTCCCTGGTTAATCATCGGTTAATCCAGGACGGTGTGAGTCAGATAATTAATGCACAATTTATTCGTGCGGAAAGTTTAAAGAGATGGGAACTTTTTGTATTTACTGCAGAAAACTTTGCTGCTTGTTCAGTGCCGACATTTGACAGAGACTCGTATGATTATATAACAAAACACAGCAGGCCTTGCAGCATCTGCGGAGGCAA
Organism: Raja brachyura; assembly: GCA_963514005.1. The sequence goes on along the minus strand of OY740796.1, from coordinate 8,921,452 downwards.
AGGGTGTGGAACTCAATGTTTCAGATAGGATGAGGAAGAAGGACAGATGGAACCAGATGGGGGATGCTGGTAGCTGACTGTTCGGCACTAAGTGAGGAGGGGATGATTAGTTGGTGGAAGCAGGTGGGGAGGGGGGGTGTGGGCGAGTGGGTGGGGAGGGGGGGGGGGTGGGAAAGTATCAAAGATGCTGCCCGTCCTGCTGAGTTACCCCAGCATTTTGGATCTATCTCACACTAGTTCAGTGTTATCCCACTTTCTCATCCACTGCCTGCCAGAGGCCATTTTACCTACAAATCCGTATATCTTTGGGAAGTGGGAGGAAACCAGAGCACCCGGAGAAAACCCACGTGGTCACAAGGGTTTCAGGATCAAACCTGGGTTTCTGGCACTATGAGGCAGCAGCTGTACCAGCTGGGGGGTTACACAAAAAGCAGGAGAAACTCAGCGGGTGCAGCAGCATCCAAGGAGCGAAGGAGATAGGCGACGTTTCGGGTCGAGACCCTTCTTCAGACTCCTGTACCAGCTGCACCACTGTGCCACAGTGCTTTATGCTGACAGTCTTTCCTGTTTTTCGGGATGAAGGGTCTCGACCCAAAAGCATCATCTTACACTTTTTTGCCTCCACAGATGCTGTTTGACCCTCTTGAGTTCTTCCAGTGGTCTATTTTGTTTTGGTCCAGATTTGAGCATCGATGGTACATTGACTTCCTGAGCGTATTCTAATCTCTTATTTATTCTCCTGCCACCCTGAACAATGTTGCGTGGTTGGATGCAAGGGGAGTCCGGAAAGGATCTTTCCTGTTTTAATTGCTGCCAATGTGATCTGGCTCTGGAGCAGATGACTCGGATTAATCCTCCTTCTAATAGGGGATTAGCTGGAGAATGGAACAACAATCAGTTGCAACTGAGGTTGATCGAGAGAGTTCAATTAGTGTTACTCATTTGTGTCTAATGAATGCAGGCTTTAGACTTCCACTGATTTGTGTGGATAAACAAGGTATATTATCCCAGTGATTACACCACTTTAGATTCTAAATCCCACTTAATTACTCTCCTGTTTATCATGACATCTGTGGATTACAATTCATACTTGTGTCCATTCCTGCTAGAAGTCATTCACCCTGGCCTCTTTCTATTTTAGGCAATGCTTACTGCTGTAAATTCACCTCCCACTCACAAAAGATTTACTTAGAAAAGGCAGGGTGCCTTGCCAAATTAAAATGATCTTTTTTTTTTTGCCCAGTGGGTTTTTAAAAAATAATGATGAAGGATTTTTTTAAATTCTCTATTTTTCTCCGCTCCTCTTTACGAAGGATTTTTAATTGCAATGTTGCATTATGTGGCCAAGTTTAGCACGACAGACTTCTGGTATACTGACAAGTTGCAGCAGTCGTGGTGTGGATAAAAGTAGACCTGAGCCAAGGCATAATATAATTACTGTACATTTTCCATGTGGTTTCAGCAAGTCGTGACTGCATTCACTGAGCAGTAGTGGTGTGTGGGTGCACAATGAGGAGGAAATAAATGGAAAATTGGCATATGTTCCAGTGAATGTGTTGGCGGACGGCAGACAGCAAGGGTGATGCTATAGGAGGATAAATAACATAAAAGGAATCTCTCGCTAAGCTTAGGAGAACTGCAAATGCTGATTTAAACCGAAGATAGACACAAAATGCTGGAGTCACCCAGCGGGACAGGCAGCGTCTCTGGAGAGAAGGAATGGGTGACGTTTTGGGTTGAGACCCTAGAGTCAGGGGAATGGGAAACAAGAGATGGGGTAGAGAGAGTGACCTAGCTAGCAGCCAACAATGGCCTGTTTCCTTTATCATCGTTACTTTTGTTGCATATGCCTTTCATTCATTTGCTCTATATCTCTCTACATCACCGTTTATACCTCTCATTTCCCTCTCCCCTGACTAGTCTGAAGAAGGGTCTCGACCCGAAACGTCACCCATTCATTCTCTCCAGAGACGCTGCCTGTTCCGCTGAGTTACTCCAGCATTTTGCGTCTATCTTCCGTGTAAACCAGCACCTGCAGTTCCTTGGGTTACACAAAAAGCTGGAGAAACTCAGCGGGTGCAGCAGCATCTAAGGAGCGAAGGAGATTGGCGACGTTTCGGGTCGAGACCCTTCTTCCAAAAGCGAGAAATTCCTTTTATGTTATTTATCCTCGTACAAACATAGCAACGTAGAAACATAGAAAATAGGTGCAGGATTGGCCATTCGGCCCTTCGAGCCAGCACAGCCATTCAATATGATCATGACCGATCGTCCCAAAATCAGTACCCCATTTATGCTTTCTCCCCATATCCCTTGATTTCTTTAGCACCAAGAGCTAACTCTAGCTCTCTCTTGAATATATCCAGTGAATTGGCCTCCACTGCTGTCTGTGGCAGAGAATTCCACAGATTCACAACTTTCTGGCTGAAAAGTTTCTAATCATCTCTGTCCTAAATGGCCTAACCCTTATTTTTAAACTGTGACCTCTGGTTCTGAACTCCCCCAACATCAGGAAAACATTTCCTGCATCTAGCCTGTCCAATTCCTTAAGAATTTTATACGTTTCTATAAGATCCCCTCCTGTCCTAAATCGCAGTGAATATAAGGCCAGTCGATCCATTCTGTCATCATATGTCAGTCCCGCCATCCCAGTAATTTATGTGGGTGGGTGTTGATCTTGTGTGGGTCCTGGAGCCAGATTAATCACTGCACGTAGTGCCATTCTCAAACTGTACTAATTCTTAGTGCATAAATGAAGGACAGATTACGCGTTTATCCAGGCAGGCACTAATGTCCTTCTGCGGCTGGAGACATAGATACATCATATTCTTGCTTCTCTCTCGGCATTTCTAATGGTTAAGCATGAATTACAAGACGGAAAAGTACAAGTTTATTTATTGCCATGGAGCATGATTTGCAAAGGCTGATGTTCAAATGACCTAAAAAAATACTTTCAAAAGCAGTGGAGTTGTGACAGTGCCAAGAGCAATGTTACTCTAGGAACTAAGCAATGGAATTTTTTTTCTTCTGTTTAATATCTACCAATCAATGTTTCAAGGTTACTTCACCCTAATCCCGTAAATACGAAATAAAAAACCTGCAAGTCAAGTCAAATCGAGACTATAGTCATATGCCAAATATAGTGTGGTACAGGTAAAGCATGCTGCACTGTAACATAAACTCAGACAACATAAAACATTCATTGTACATAAATTCCACGCACAGAAAAAGACAAGATAAAAAACAAGACTTTGGTTCATAAATACACTAGCCCACATTATAAGGTCATAAGTAATAGTGGTAAAATTAGGCCGTTCAGCCCATCAAGCTTGGCTGATCTATCTCTCCCTCCTAACCCTATTCTCCTGCCTTCTCCCCATAACCTCTGACACCTGTACAAACCACAAGTACATTCATTGTATCTGTGTCTCTCCATAACTAATTTTGAGTTTAGCTTATTGTCATGTGTACTGAGGTACAGTGACAAACTTTAGTTGCGTGCTATTTTAAAAAATTTTAAATTTTAAATTTTGTTGTACATGGTTCATGTTACAATGACAATAAAGAAACTATAACTATCCAGTCAGCGGAAAGACAATACATGATCACAAAATCCTGAAACCCGGGTGACTACGTGGGTTTTCTCCGGGTGCTCTGGTTTCCTCCCATATCCCAAAGATGTACGGATTAGTGGGTTAAATGGTACTCTGTAAATTGAGCCATCCACAGTGTACACGGTACCCGGACACGGCGCCGACAGACAAGAGGCCGAAGCAAAGAAGGCAAAGCCAAAGAACCGAATAGAAATGAGGCCGATAGAAACGCCAATAAACCGAAAGAGTCCGAAGATGAAATGCCTACTAACCGAAAGGATGGGACGCCTAAATGCAAACTAACCGAAAGGGCGGGTCACCAAAAAGCCAACGAGCTGGTGTACAGCTACATGATGAAGGGAACTGCACAAATACATGATTAAATGAAGTAATGCAACCCAAAACTATACTCCTGGTTTTACCAACTGCCCAATAAAACAATTGCTTCAAGGAAAGGAAGCCCAGGGGTTGTAAGAGAGGGCTTTGCATCCCAAAGTGAAGAAGTCATGTTGCAGCCAGTGTATTAAGGAGAAGTCCAAGCCTGTGATGGGAAGCACACCTTGAGCTCCTTGAGAGAGGAATCTAGAGAGTTTCACCAAGATAGTACCATGGGAAAACTATTTAATTTATGGGAGGGAGGGAAGCAATATTAAGGATAAGAAGGACAAGATGAGAGAGAAGGAGACCATTGAGCCGATTACATGCTGTCTTGATTAGGTTGCACCTGTCGTATGCCCTGAGGTTTATCAGTGGAGTGAAGATCCTTGGTCTAGTTCTCACAGACAATGCAGTTTGGACTCATCTGTGGCTCGTGAAGGTTTTCAGGGTGGACTATGTTTCATTTGCCTGGCATTACTGAGTCTCAGTGTGCTAGCATTACTCCAATGTTGCCTGTTTCAGACCCTATTGGTTGTCTGTTGTTTGAACATGATGGAGTGTATCAACAGCAATCTGCCTGGGGGTAGGTTGTCCACTCACCACCCCAATGATTCGCTGAGTACTTTGCCTAATCGTTTAGTTTAGTTTTAGTTTGGAAATAAGTATCTGCAGATGCTGGTTTACAAAAAAAGACACAAAGTGTCGGAGTAACACAGGAGGTCAGGCAACATCTCAGGAGAACATGGATAACAAGAGTCTGAAGAAGGGTCCCGAACCAAAACAACACCTATCTACGTTCTCCTGAGATGCTCCTTGTGTCTTCCTTAGTTTTAGATTAGTATAGCTTATTATTGTCATGTACATTGAGACACAGTGAAACATTTGTTGTGCACATCAACCAGTCAAATCATGCTATGTATAAGTGCGATCATACACAATTAAAAGAGTAAAATGTAAAGTAAATCCGCTTCTGGAATAACACGCTATGAATCGCCGCATTCCGACACATTTGCACCTTTCAAGTCTCGTGTCTCTGAAAAGTGCAATCTTGGCCAAAGTAGTGTGTTGTACAGCAGCGAGAGAGGATGTTGTCGAGTCTGAAGAAGGGTCTCGACCCAAAACGTCACTCATTCCTCACCTCCAGAGATGCTGCCTGTCCCGCTGAGTTACTCCAGCATTTTGTGCCTATCTTGGCCTAAAGAGATTTAATGACCCCATCCTTTGGGTGACATCTTTGATCGAGCCCCTAGATGAGAAAGATTTCTTGTTCTCATGGGTGCCTGAAGACTTTGGTAAATATAATGAGTACGCATTTTAGTTAATATGTGGAGCTTTATGTGTGAATTGTGTAGGGAAGAACTACAGATGTTGGTTTACATCAAAGATAGACACAAAATGTTGGACTAACTCAGCGGGACAGGCAGCGACTCTGGATAGAAGTTTCAGAACAGCAGACAGCCAACCATGACATCTCTGGGTGCCCGCTCTACCACCCACCAAATGGAGCTGGGTCAGGGCCTGGCAGACATTGACGCAGGGACAACAACCTGGCTGCTCAACACCCGGCTTGAGATCTAACTATTCCTTTGGTTTATGTTTCATTCGCAAGAAGAAGAAGTACATTTGAATTTTTTGGTTCTTAACGAAAATCAACAACTGAAGTATTACATTTTGCATGGCAGCTTACAACCCAGCGGTGTCAGTAGTGATTTCTCTAACTTCAAGTGACCCTTAGATCCCCTCTCTTTCCGTCCGTCCCCTACCCCGTCATTGTTTTAGCTTCAAAGTCGTCTTATTGAGTCTCATTGTCTGTAACTTATTTTCACCTAGCCCGCAGCGAACAGTGGCCTGCTCCCTTTATCATTGTTACTTTTTTGCATATCTTTCAATCATTTGTTCTATATATCTCTGGATCACCATCTATATCTCTCATTTTCCCTTCCCCTGACTTTTAGTCTGAAGTAGGGTCTTGACCCGAAACGTCACCAATTCCTTTTCTCCAGAGATGCCGTCTGACCCCTCTATGTATTGCTGTACATCTTCCCTGTTCTATCTCTGTCCAGAAGCACGACCACAACCTGAAATGGTGACTCACATCTTTTGCCTCCTAATATGTTACTTGACCCACTGAGTTCTTCCAATATTCTCACGAGTTTCACCTGGGAACATGGACCCAGCTAATTTGTAACCCAGGCACAATATATAGTTTTCCATATTTAAATGTCTGACATAGAATGTGTATTAATCTCAGTATTCCTCGTTTACACTTCCCCTCCCATTCCCTGCTTCGACTATCTCATCAAAGATAGACACAAAATTCTGGAGTAACTCAGTGGGACAGGCAGCCTCTCTGGAGAGAAGGAATGGGTGATGTTTCTGGTCGAGTCCCTTCTTCAGACTATCTCATCTTTGACAATTGTGCCATTATGCGTCGAGTTCCTATGCTCGGGAATTCCCTTCTTATCCTTTCCATTTCTCCGTTACCTTCTTCTCTATTAAGATCCTTTTAAAACCAATCACTTCGTCCAAACCTTTTCAAGCGCTTTTCTATAATGGGTTCAATGACTCATGCATATTTTTGCTTTCGTTTTTGTAAAAGCTTTGCATTTCTTGTTCAATGTTGTGTGCTGGCTGTTGTAGGTTTCGTCAACAGATCTCAATCTTTAATCTCTATTCAGTTAAACAATGCCCTGACTTTGAAATTCTCATCTCTCCTTGTCCACACTCCTCCCTCACATCAGAATCTCTTTCACGCCCACATCTCTTCCAGATATCTCTCCTCCTCCAATTCTACTCTCTTGATGATTTCCAGTCTAACTGTTCCATCGCTCGTGACTGAAACTTTTTATTGACATAGCCCTAACTTCTGAAATCCCCTCTCTAAAATCCTTGGCCTTCTTGACAATCTGTCTTTCTTTTGGTTGCTTTTAAAATCTACTTCAGTTTTTTAGTTTGGTTTCGAGATACAGCGCGGAAACAGGCCCTTCGACCCACCGAGTCCATACTGACCAGTGCTCCCCGCACATTAACACTATCCTACACACACTGGGGACAATTTATATTTATACCAAGCCAATTAACCTACATACCTGTACGACTTTGGAGTGTGGGAGGAAACTGAAGACCTCGGAGAAAACCCACGTGGTCACGGGGAGAACATACAAACTCCGTACAGACAGCACCCGTAGTCGGGATCGAACCCATGTCTCCGGCGCGGCAAGCGCTGTAAGGCTGCAACTCTACCGCTGCGCCACTGTGCCGTACTGAATAGGTACAGTAGCGCAGCGGTAGAGTTGCTGCCTTCCAGCGGGTTAGATCCTAACGACAGGTGCAGTCTGTACAGAGTTTGTACATTCTCCCCGTGACCTGCATGGGTTTTCTCCGAGATCTTCGGTTTTCCCCCACACTCCAAAAAGGTACAGGTTTGGCAGTTAATCGGCTTGGTATAATTGTAAATTGTGCCTAGTCAGTGTTGGGCAGTGTTACTGTGTGGGGATCACTGGTCGGTATCGACTCGATGGGCCAAAGGGCCTGTTTCCGCGCTGTATCTCGAAACTAAACTAAACTACTTCTAATCAAGGGTTTAGGAATTCCTTCCCTATTATCCTCCACCTTATTACTTCCCTGTTTTTTCTTTAGATTGCTCTAAAAATCTACTTCTAATCAAAGTTTTGGTCATCTGCCCAACTTTGTGATGAAGTGCCTGTGATATGTTTGTTGTGAGAGGCTTTGCGATATTTAACTCTGTTAAACAGGATAACTAAATTAAAGTTGTTATTGCTCATTCTCGTTTTTATTTATGCATTTAAAGCAAGCACAGCTTAGATTTCCCGTTGTAGCCTTTATAGGTTTATTTTCCAAAGTTGTGTTTAACAGTGTAGTGTTTCAAATTGTCGTTCTTTACTTTTCTAATTGCAGCATCTGCATTCCCTTATGGGCTGTCCCACTTAGGTGATTTTTCAGGTGACTCATTATGGTCGCTGTGAATGTTTCAACATGTTGAAAAATTAGCGGTGACTAGAATGAAGCCGCCATGGAGAGCAGCGAGAATTTACGAGCCGTAGGCGAGTTGCAAGGAGGTTCTAATGGGTTGCCAGGAGGTCAAAGGTTCTCCTAGGTTGTAGCCGGTGCTGACCAGTGAATTTCATTGGCTTATTGGGGAAAAATAAAGGTAAGCATTAGTTTTCAGAACCAATGATAGCCGACCGGTAATGTTAATGTCCGCATAGCTTCACAGCCGTGTATCTCTGGCTTCTTAAAAGTTGCCTCCACTCCTTCTGCCCCCTCTTCTCCACCTCTCCCCCCCCTCTTTTAAAGGAATTACCGTAGACTGTGCCTGCCGTCTTAATTACAGCGCCAACCTTCATGTTCATCGTGGTATCACCTTGGCTTTGCACCGTGTTAATTTTTTAGACAGCGCTCCCCTGCATAACGGGCTGGTGAAGGAAGCGATGTGTGTGTGTGTGTGTTCCACTCTGACAGTCGCTGTTCCAGTTGCCGTTAATTGCGGGAAACTTGGCAGTCGCCGGCAGTCTGCTGAAAAATCCTCTAAGTGAGACAGGCCCATGAGATGGGCTTTGTTGCTCAAACAAAGCTAATTTTCGGGTTGAAGAACCTTCATCCAAACTAGCAAGGAGAGAAAATAAACTTGCCAAACTGTAAGGGGGTTGGGGAAAGGAGGATGTCTTTGGCAGGGTAAAACCAGGGTGATCACACACACAAGGTATAAACAAGGTTATTCGGTCAATGAATCAGTGGGAGCAGTTTGAGAGTGGGATCGTAGACCAAGGAAGGTAAGAAATTCCAAGCAAGAAGATGTGTCCAGCAGGCTGGACATGTCGTTGACTCCCAGGGAGAAAAAACGAGGAGCAGAAGGAAACAAGATGAATGTTTAGGAGGGAACTGCAGATGCAGGTTTACACCAAAGATAGACACAAAGGCCTGCAATAACTCAGCGGGACAGACAGCATCGTTGGAGAAAAGGAATAGGTAAGGTTTCAGGTCGAGACCCTTCTTCAGATTGAGTGTCAGGGGAGAGGGAAACTAGAGATGTGAAAAGGTACAGAACAAATCAGAGCTGGCATCATTGGCCAAAGAGCCCACAATGATCCATTGTTGGCTATGGAGGAGGTGATAATGAAAAGATACAAACAGTGAAACTAGTAGGATGACTAAGGTGGGGGAGGGATGGAGAGGGAGGGAATACAAGGGTTACTTGAAGTTAGAGAAATCAATATTCATGCCACTGGGTGTAAGCTGCCCAAGTGACATATGAGGTGCTGATCCTCCATTTTTGCATTTGGCCTCACAATGGAGGAGGCCCAGGACAGAAAGGTCAGTGTGGGAATGGGAAGGAGTTAAAGTGCTCAACAACCGGGAGATCACATAGGCCAAGGCGGACTGAGCATACACAGAGTAATTACATCACCTGCACACTGGCCGGCACGGTGGCGCAGTGGTGGAGATGATGCCTTACAGCACTTGCAGCGCCAGAGACCCGGGTTCGATCCTGACTACGGGTGCTGCCTGTACGGAGTTTGTACGTTTCCCCATGACCGCACGGGGTTTTCTCAGAGATCTTCGGTTTCCTCCCACACTCCAAAGACGTACAGGTATGTAGGTTAATTGGCTTGGTGTATGTGTAAATTCTTATGGCCCTGTCCCACCTAGGAAACCTAAATGGAAACCTCTGGTGACCTTGCGCCCCACCTAAGTTTTCCATGAGGTTCCCGGAGGTTTTGGACACTCTTTTTAATGGTCAAAAGTGGTTCCCGCATGGTCGAGGCTTCTTCTATGTTCCTTCAATTATTTCAAAAAAATCAAAACCGGCCTTGACTAAAAATATGTTGCCGTTTGGTTGAAGCCAGTGGAGTGGAGTCGCTATTTACCTACAGCCAGTTGAAGGCAATCTCCTACGCTGACCGCCCATTTTGATTGGCTCATTGGAGTTTCACGACCTAGAAGGACCCACCGGAAGGTAAAACACCCGTAAAACTTGATTAAACTTCTTAAAACTGTCTCCACTCCTTCTCCTCCCCCCTTCTCTCCCCTTCTCCCCACTTCTCTCCCCTTCTCTCCCCTTCTCTCCCCTTCTCTTCCCCTTCTCTCTCCTTCTATCTCCTTCTCTCTCCCCTTCTCTCCCCTTCTCTCTCCTTCTCTCCCCTTCTCTCCCCGCCCTCCCGCACTCTCTAAAGGACTTACCGTGCTCTGTGGCAGCCGTTTATCTTCCTCTTCATCGCACAGACAGCGCTCCTCCGCTGTCCCTGGTCCCCTCCTTCGCGATGTGTTTGTGTGTGTGTGTGCGGTCGGTAGCAAAGATCCTGTAGGATCTTTGGTCATTAGATGCAGCTCAGGCTTTGGTCGAGGCTTTCCTGGAGAGTGACTAAAACCTCTGACGACTCATGGAAACCTTGCGTGGGGAACAAGGTCACCAGAGGTTTCCGTTAGGGGTTTCATTAGTGGGACAGGGGCTTTACTTGTAGCAGCTCAACAGAGTAGGTAAACATAGTACACTGTAAACAATATAATAAACAAGGAAAACAATATTCAGTATGTATTCACATTCACATATACCTACATAAATATACATCTGCATACACACACGCGCGTACACACACGCGCGTGCGCACGCACGCACGCACGCACGCACGCACGCACGCACGCACGCACACACGCACACACACACACACACACACACACACACACACACACACACACACACACACACACACACACACGCACATAAAAAACAGACAATGATAGTGCAAGAAGACCAAACCAATGCCCCCAAATCTGTTTAAGAAGGAATTGCAGATGCTGGAAAATCGGAGGTAGACAAAAATGCCGGAGAAACTCAGCGGGTGCGGCAGCATCTATGGAGCGAAGGAAATAGGCAACGTTTCGGGCCGAAACCCGCCTATTTCCATCGTTCCATAGATGTTGCCGCACTCGCTGACTTTCTCCAGCATTTTTGTCTACCTTTGGGTTTCGGCCCGAAACGTTGCCTATTTCCTTCACTCCATAGATGCTGCCGCACCCAGCATTTTTATTTATGCCACATTATGTTTATTTATTCTACATTATCCACGTGTACCATGTTTACAGGCCTGTTCTGCTGCTGCACATGAGAATATCATTGTTCTGTTGTCAGTACATATGAAGATCAAACACCTTTGATCGTCTTGAAGAAGTGTGGAATACCATCCGACAAACTAATTGTTGGAGGAAGGCTTTGCCATTCACTGGCATTCCTTCCCTTAGACTTTATGAGACACTGCCCTGTACGTTTGTCATTTATGCTGCTGAATCCTCCTCTGTGAATTGGATCATCTCACCCTTATTTCAATTTCCTTGCTTCACTTTTCATCTTTAAGGGCCTGACCCATGAGCATGCGACCTGCATGCTGCAAGCACGACCAAACCCGAAGCGGGGGCCGCGCGGATGTCGAGTGAGTGACGTGAAGTTCGAGCAAAGTCCGCGGGAAGTTTGCAAGGACACAGAGGGGCATGGAGGCACGCGGAGAGGGACACACAGAGAGGGACACGGAGGCATACAGAGAGGGATACAGAGGCACGGCGTCAAGACGCTGCGTAGAGCATCGAGGCGGCTGTGGGCCGACAGGCCGTTGCCGCGCGGAATTCTTGAACAAGGTCAGTTTTTCGGAGCCCCACGCGATGTCGGGACCAGCTCCGCACAACTCCATACAGCTCCGGCGATCGAAGTGGGACCGACCCCGCGAGGCCGTACGGCTCAAGCGACCACGTTAGGTCGCGCTTGCCGCATGCAGTCGCATGCTGGTGGGACAGGCCCTTTAATCCTGCAACCATTATGCAGTGCCAGTAGTGATGGACACAGTGATTGTGTCAATCAAAGATCTTTGATGTCAGTGGCCTTGCAGCATCACAATTAAGCCCCTGGGGCTAAACTGAATGGACCCACAAAATAAGTGTGAAGATCTCAATAGATTATAGACACAAACAGCTGGAGTAACTCAGCGGGTCAGACAGCATCTCGGGAGAAAAGTAATAGGTGACGTTTCGGATCGAGATCCTTCTTCAGACTGAGAGTCAAGGGAAAGGGAAGCGAGGGATATAGACAGTGATATAGAGAGATATAGAACAAATGAATGAAAGATATGCAAAAAATGTAATGATGATTGAGGAAACGGCCCATCGTTAACTGTGCGCCAGGTGTAAATGAGTTCTACAGACAATGAATATCATCAGGACGACAGTGAAACTAGTACAAAGGCCAAGGTGGGGCAGCACGGAGAGAGAGGGGGTGCAAGGATTCATTGAACTTGTAGAAACCAATGTTCATACCACTGTGGGTACACAAAATGCTGGAGAAACTCAGCGGGTGCAGCAGCATCTATGGAGCGAAGGAGATAGGCAACGTTTCGGGCCGAAACCCTTCTTCATACCACTGTGTTGTGTGCTGTCCTGGCGAAATATGAGGCGCTGTTCGTACAATTTGCATTTGGCCTCACTCTGACAGTGATTAGCTTAGTTTAGTTTATTATTATCACATGCACCAGGTACAGCGACAAGCTTTTAGAAACATAGAAACATAGAAAGTAGGTGCAGGAGTAGGCCTAACTCTCTTGACAATATCCAGTGAATTGGCCTCCACTGCCTCGTGGCAGATAATTCCACAGATTCACAACTCTCTGGGTGAAAAGGTTTTTCCTTAAAGGCCTACCCCTTATTCTTAAACTGTGACCCTTGGTTCTGGACTCCCCCAACATCGGTAACATTTTTCCTGACACTAGCCTATCCAATCCCTTAAGAATTTTATATGTTTCTATAAGATCCCCTCTCATCCTTCTAAATTCTACATTTTGTTCACAGCTATGCAATCAAAGAAAAGGCTATACATAAATCCAATCAAGCCGTCCGCATAGCACAGATAAAGGAAAAAGCGTACAATATTTAATGCAAGATGTAACATTAAAGTGCGATTGAAGATTGCTCAAAGGTCTCCAATTAGGTAGATGGGAGGTCAGGACCTCACACCAGCTTGCATAGGATGATTACAATGCCAAGATGTCATCTGTTCACTTGAAAATTCTGTGCCTGATCATTGGTAATCAAAACAATGTATGGAGTCTGAAGAAGGGTTTCGGCCCGAAACGTTGCCTATTTCCTTCGCTCCATAGATGCTGCCTCACCCGCTGAGTTTCTCCAGCATTTTTGTCTACCTTCGATTTTCCAGCATCTGCTGTTCCTTCTTGAACATCAAAACAATTGGCGTGGCTACCATTTGTGGTCAGTGGTTAGTAAAAAAACGGCTTAAAGGACATGTGCAGCCTGACTGGAGCATTCCAGCAAGAGATGAAGATACAAGGAACTGCCGATGTTGGCTTACAAAAAAAGACAGGAAGTGCTGGAGTAACTCAGTACTTCAGGCAACATCTCTGGAGAAGATAGGTAGAAATTAATTCCGCTACAGGAAGTAGTGAAGAATGGTCCCAAGTGAGATAAAGTGGGCTCAAGATAAGATGAGCCTGAAGAAGGGTCTCAACTCAAAAAATCACCTATCCCTTTTCTCCCGAGATGCTGCCTGACCCGCTGAGTTACTCCAGCATTTTGTGTCTATCTTCAAAATATTCAGACACTGCACAAGGGGTTAATGTGTAGAAAATTGGAAAGGTGATTAAACAAGGTTAGACAAAAGACAAGAAGTGCTGGAGTAACTCAGCAGGTCAGGCAGCATCCCTGGAGGACATAGATAGGCGATGTTTCAGGTCGGGACCCTTCTTCAATCTGTGAGGACAGTTTAAAAAAAAAAATGTCAATGTTCTCCAAAGATTGAATAGGCGATGTTTTGGGTCGAGACCTTTCCTCAGACTGAACAAGTATCTTGACGCGAAATGTCACCTATTCCTTCTCTCTATAGATGCTGCCTCACCCGCTGAGTTCCTCCAGCATTTTTGTCTACCTTCGATTTTTCCAGCATCTGAAGTTCTTTCTTAAACATTTTGTTTCAGTCTGAAGAAGGGTCGTGACCTGAAATGTCGCCTATTCCTTCTCTCCATAGATGCTGCCTCACCCGCTGAGTTCCAGAAACTTTGTCCAGCATCTGCATTTCTTTCTTAAACATGTTCCCCAGAGATGCTGGTTGACCTGATAAGTTCCTCCAGCGTTCGGTGTCTTTTTGTGTAAAGCAGCATCTGCAGTTCCTTGTTTCTGCTGATTAAACAGGATGTCAGGAGGTTCTCCACAATCAGACAGAGGGGGTGGATGGATATGGAGGCAAGACAAAGGTCAGGCATTGAGGATGTGGTTTAGTGCCTCAGAAATTCAATGACTTCAGATTGTGTGGTTGGGATCAGTGTAGTCACTTTGAATTGCCACATCAACCCAACTGCACCACATCTCTTGCTCTTCACCCACCATCAGCCAAGGGTACCGAACTTTAATACGCTCCACCGCACCGCCTCACACTTGGCATTGCTGCACGCTTCACTCCACATCTCACAGCTATTCAAGTATGTCAGCTACATCATCCAAGCAGCCTGCAAGACAGTCGCTAATTCACTTTCCTTATAACCATTGTAGGGCATGGCGGTGAGCATTCAGAAGCTGCTGAAGCAGGGTCTCAACCCCAAAAACGTCACCCATTCTTTCTCTCAAGAGATGCTGCCTGTCCCGCTGAGTTATTCCAGCTTTTTGTGTCTATCATCAGAAATACCAGGCTAGTTTCAAATTAACGCCAGAAATATCACCCTTCATCAGGGGAGCAGAATCAGAGATGCGGAAGCAGCATTTTGTGTCTATCTTTGGTTGAGGGACCGTATTCTTAATCTCTTGGGCGATAGTAGTAGCCATTATTGGGGAAGCCATTCCACGAGGCAGTGGCTGTCCATGTGGCTGAAGCTATTCAAGACGATGATGTCCTTCAACTTGGTCCCTCCTCTCCCATTTTCATCTCCCTCTAATGCTTTCTTCAGGTTTACTGGGGTACAAAGGGTGCAAGATAATCCAACAAACCCCCAACCCAGCGTGGCAGTTTAGAAACAACAAGAGGACATGGAAAGACACAAACAGCTGGAGTCATTCAGCAGGTCAGGTCTGAGGAAGGGTCTCAACTTCAAATATCAACTATTCCTTTTCGCCAGAAAACCTGCTGAGTTGCACCAGCTTTTTGTGTCTATCTTCATTGTAAACCAGCATCTGCAGTTCCTTCCCACACAACCATTCTTCATTTCCTTGATCATCGTCTGCTTTGACCTGTCGTTTTCACACCTTCCCCTTCCATATCTCTGGATTCCCTTTCCCCTGACTCTCAGTCTGAAGAAGGGTCTCAACCCGAATTGTCACCCATTTCTTTTCTCCAAAGATGCTGCCTGTCCCGTTGAGTTACTCAGCATTTAGGGTCTATCTTTGGTGTAAACCAGTATCTGCAGTTCCTTCCTACACAAGAGGCCAATGATGATGCAGGAATACAACAACTCAATTTCACACTCACAGCCCCCAGCTAACTTACTGATACTGGGTATAATTTTAGAGAGTGGAAGAGATGAGGCTTCGAGGCAGCATCTGTGTTGTGGCATTTGCAGTACTGGAAAGCACCCAAATCTCGCAGAGTTGCAACAGCAGCCAAGGAAATTTAACCATCCACCGTCCTCTCGAGAGTTGATTGCTGATGGATTGCATTAATGGGGATCCTTCTTAAGGGCCTGTCCCACCAGCATGCAACTCTATGCGATGAACGCGATCAAACCGGCAGCGGGGGCCGCGCGGCAGTCGGGTGATCCCCTGTACAGGACCGTTCCCACCAACATGCGCCTGAATGCGGCAAGCGCAACCAAACCGGCAGTAGGGGCCGCGTGGAGGTTGGGTGAGTGGCGCAACGCGGCGCAAAGCGAGGCGAACTTGGAGCAAGTCCAAGGTAAGTTCGCCAGGACAGAGAGGGGCACACAGAGAGGGGCACCGAGGCACACACACACACAGGGCCATGGATCCACACACATAGAGGGTCACGGAGGCACGATGTCGGGGCGGTGTGTCAATGTCGCGGCGACTGCGAGCCGACAAGCCGTTGCCGCGCGGAATTTTTGGACATAGTCGGTTTTTCGGAGCCCCGCGCGGTGTTGGGACGAACTCGGGACGAACTCCGCACAATTCCGCACGGCTCCGGCGATCGAAGTGGGACCGGCCCCGCGACGCCGGACGGCTCAAGCGACCACGTTAGGTCGCGCTAATCGCATAGAGTTGCATGCTGGTGGGACAGGCCCTTTACTGTTGAATGCACATGAGACAAGTGAAAAGCGGCACGGTGGCGCAATGGTAGAATAGCTGCCTTAAGGGCCTGTCCCACTTAGGAGACCTAAACAGCAACCTCTGGTGACCTTGCCCGCCACCCAAGGTTTCCATGAGGTCACCGGATGTTTTGGTCACTCTCTCTAATGGTTGAAAGTGGTTTCCGCGTGGTCAAGGCTTCCTCTAGGATGCTGCTATTTGTTCCTCATGATTAAAACCGGCCTCGACTAAAAATCGGTTGAGTCGGCGCCAGTTGTGGTGCTAGTCGAAGGTAGTCGAAGGTAATACCTCTGGGTTGGAAAAAAATTGGTTGAAAAAATGTAAGCATAAGCATGTGACCTCTGTCACTCCTGGGCGTGCTCAATCATAATTGGAGAGTTCTTTTAGCAGAGGAAACTTGAACAAGTGATGGCTCCCAAAAGGCAGACTCGCAGGGGGAGGGCACAACCCTCCAAAAAGCCTGCCATGCATGTGTTGCACACCCAGGAGGAGGAGTGGCAGGAGGACAAGCCACAGGAGTTGATAGCCCTGCATGAGAGACCCCTGGAAGAGGAGAACAGGGAGGTAGTCAATGTCCCCACCACCACCCCGTCCTTCACTGCCACATTTGACAAATCCTCCTCTTGCAGCACATTCATCAGGTTATCATGCTGTCCAAGCCTCAATCTTCTTTGCAAGAGGGGCTTCACCCACCGACACCTCTTCTTGTGCTCCCTCTTCACCATTGTGTATTCCCTCTGCCTTTCTTGAAAGGCTGATGAAGCAAAAGGGCTGCTGCTGACAGCAGTAGATGTACTTTTTGTAACATCCACCTAACTAATTCCTTCCCTGCTCGCATGGTTCAGAAAGATTTAAAAATACCTGAGAGGCTTTTATTGAAAGAAAAAAAAATGCATTCATGACATCATTTTATCATGTGATCATCTGAACTGTAACCAGTCGACGCTGGTCATTGTTGGTTTTCATTTTGGTTGTTTGCGGTCGAAGGGGGTGTTGTTCAATTGTGGACCAATTTAACAGAGACCATCCTCGAGTAAAACGTGCATGGTCGAAGCCAGTTTTCAACATAGTCGAAGGAGGTCGCTGTAGGTCGAAGGTGGTTTTCTTCATAGTTGAGGAAGGTTTTGAACATATGCGTGGGAGGTGGTAGGAGGTTGCAGGTCACCTCGACTTTGATTTTTTTTTGGGTGGCGGGCAAGGTCACCAGAGGTTGCTGTTTAGGTCTCCTAAGTGGGACAGGCCCTTTACGGTGCCAGAGACCCAGGTTCGATCCTGTCTGTACGGAGTTTGTACGTTCTCCCTGTGACTGCATGAGTTTTCTCCGGGTGCTCCGGTTTCCTCCCAAACTCCAAAGACGTACAGGTTTGTAAGTTAATTGGCTTTGGTAATAAAATTGGATATTGTCCCTCGTGTGTAGGATAGTGTTAACATATGGGGTGAACGCTGGTCAGCGTGGACTCGGTGGGCCGAAGGGCCTGTTTCCGCACTGTTTAAAGTAAGAACTCAGCTTCAACATTTCAACACTTGTGCCAGATCAGTAATCAGGCTGTGTGGTCAAACTCTCCTGCTTTCATATTTCCTGCCTCGTTCAAATGTACAGTCTGAAGAAGGGTCTCGACCCGAAATGTCGCCTATTCTTTCGCTCCATGTTACAATGCAATGTTACAAAATTTTAAGATTTTAAAAATCAAGTCTGCAATTTATCCCATCAGATAAAGCATAAAAAGAAGTTTAATTTGACACCTAATTCACTTTCATATCTTCAGTATTAAAAAAGTTATGATCATTTTCATACTCGAAAATTAGCATCTTGTTCCCCATTGCCTTTCCATTGACAACTCAAAAGCTGTGATCTAGGATAGTCAAAAGCCCATATTTTTCTTAAAAATTAAGAGAACTCAATGAAATTTTTAGTTATTATAGATTGAAGCATTCTGAAACAAATATGAAAGAATCTTACTTGGATGACCTGAAATTAAAGCATATAATTAGTTAGTTACCTAATTGTAGCTAATTACAAAATTCAATTACTAGATCTAAACATCTATCCATTTTTTAAGAAAAGATAAACATTTTTTAATTGCCTAAGTGTCCAAATAACATTCACACAATAATTCACAATATTACATGATTTTTAAATCTCATTTTCATGAATCAATAGGCCAAATGGAAGAAATTTAGTGTTTAATTCCTGTAAATGAATGGCCATTTAAATCAACTTGTGAGTGGGTTTTAGTGGAACGCGTTGGATTGGAATGTTGCTGTTTGCGGTGAATTTAACCCATAGTCGGCAGGACAAACACTGCCGATTCGTATATTTTTTTGTCCTCTTTTCGCAACATGAAAATATGATTAAATGCTTCCTAAAGAGCACGTTTTTATGTAAAAATAAACTGTGTACCTTATTTTGTCCCCTACGTAAAATCTTTCCCGTTGTCAGCGTTCACGGCTTTAGAAGATGATTTTTAAATTACTCTAGCTAATAAATGATCTAGCATAGTTTAAAAATACCTTCATAAAACAAATGTCTGAGCGATTTCTCTTTAGCAACGAAATCCTCTGAGATGGGTCGATTTGCCCTGTCTGGAGAAAAACGGCACTTTAAACCCGCCCCCCTCTGAAAGGCGCCAAAGTCGCGCACACGGGGAGCGGCAGAACTGCAGCGCCGCTAAAGGTAAGTTTTGCAACATACCTACATAGATGCTGCTTTACCCGCTGAGTTTCTCCAGCTTTTTTGTCTACCAAGCATTTTATAACGTTCTGTCTAAGTTTCACAAAACAACACATATGGTGTAATGAGGATGAGGGTGGGCCAGGCTGCGTAGGGAGAGAGATCAACTGCTCAGGTTATTTCAAAGGACATGATTATAATGTTCGAGAGTCAAGTCCAGAATGTTTAATGTGAAATTCTTACTTGCAGCAACATAACAGGCCTGTAATCACAATGCACATAGATAATATATAGAGTCACAGAGTAATACAGCATGGAAACAGGCCCTTCAGTCCAACTTGCCCACACAGGCTAACATGTCCTAGCTACACTAGTCCCCCCTGCCTGCGTTTGGTCCATATCCCTCCAAACCTGTCCTATCCATGTACCCGTTTCATATACAAAAAATATATATTAACTGCAACAGTGGTCCCCAGAAACCGGTAGAGAATGGACTCCAGGTTTACTGAGAGGGGGTTTGAGAGGGTAGCGGATTACTCGACTCTCAGGAATGATGTACACTGGTCAAGGGATGATGGATATCTTCCGGTACTCTTGCCAAGTGGTGCTGGCAAGGAAATGCTGTAGGCTGTCAAAAACAGCTGGAGTAACTCAGCGGGTCAGGCAGCATCTCTAGAGAAAACGAATAGGTGACGTTTTCGGGTCGAGACCCTTCTTCAGACAGTTGGGGGAAAAGGGAATACCGGAGAAATCTCTATAAAGACATCAGGCTATTCAACATGTGTCATTGTCTTTGCGGGTTGATGGGAATGTAGAGGAATTCTGGAGTAGACCACACCAATGACGTCCATTATGTAACAATGATTAGGAAATTGCCATATGGGTTCACTATGGGGAGATGCATGCTGAAGTGATCCTGGCATGCAGAGTCAGGTAGACCTGCATGTCACAAGTTCACAAGTTATTGGAGTAGAATTAGGCCATTCAGCCCATCGAGTCTACTCCTCCATTTCCTGCCTTCTCCCCATAACCCTTGACACCCGTTCAAGAATTTGTCTATCTCTACCTTAAAAATATCCACTGACTTGATCTCCACAGCCCTCTGTGGCAATGAGTTTCACAGATTCACCACCCTCTGACTAAAGAAGTTCCTCCTCACCTCCTTTCTAAAAGAGCGCCCTTTAATTCTGAGGCTATATCCTCTGGTCCTAGACTCTCCCACCAGTGGAAACATCCTCTCCACATCCACTCTATCTGTGCCTTTCATTATTCTGTAAGTTTCAATGAAGTCCCCCCTCAACCTTCTAAACTCCAGCGAGCAGAGGCCCAGTGCTGTCAAACACTTACCATATGCTAACCCACTCATTCCTGGAATCATTCTTGTAAACCTCCTCTGGACCCACTCCAATGCCAGCACATCCTTCCTCAGATATGGGGCCCACATTGGCTCACAATACTCTAAATGCAGCCTGACCAGCACCTTATAGAGCCTCAGCATTACATCTCTGTTTTTGTATTACAGTCCTCTTAATATAAATGCTAGCCTTCCTTATTACCGATCCGACTTGCAAATGACCTTTTTGGGAATCCTGCACCAGCACTCCCAAGTCCCTTTGCACCTCCGGTTTCTGGATTCTCTCTCCATTTGGAAAATAGTCTACGCCTATATCCTTATTACCAAACTACATGGCTCCGCCCTTTGCTGTACTGAAATGCATCTAAATACTGTATGTAAGTTGTGAGGGCATTGTAGACGCACATGTGAACTAGTAGCTGGGGTTTTCTGTGGTTACAGATGTCATTGAGGTTTGCTGGAGGAACTATAGCGTGCAAAGGTATTGCTTCACTGAGTAGCGTAAGTGGCTCATCACATCCAGAAACATGTACGTTACTCTGAATTACTACAAATATAGTTTTCTCATTGGGCTGACAAATTTTGTAGATGAGATCTTTCAGCAAATAATCTAAAGCTTTGAGTTTTTTCAACTATCCTTGGCTGATAAGGTGCACTGCATGGATTTTCCGTAAAAAAAAAAACTGTTCTTATAGAAGGTATCCATTGTATGGGTGGCGGTAGAGTTGCTGCCTCACAGCACTAGGGACCTGGGTTCAATCCTGACCATGGGCGCTGTCTGTGTGGAGTTTGCATGTTCTCTCTGTGTCCACGTGGGATTACTTTGGGTAATCCCGGTTTCCTCCCACATTCCAAAGACATGCAGGTTTGTACGTTTCTCCTTTCGTGCCCATCTTCCATGTTTCAAATGTTGACATCGCTGTCATCGTCCGTCCTGAAAAGGACGCAGGCTTCCGGCGACAATCAGTGGGAGCCGCCACGTGTCGCAATAGATGATGGTGGTCGCATAATTAGCTCGGGATACTTCCAGTTTCCAGCCCCGCGACGTGGACGCTTCTGCTACGGGGCTGGTTTATAGGTTAATTGCCCCGTGTGCGAGGGATAGAACTAGTATACGGGTGATCATTGGATTGGCGTGGACTTGGTGGGCCGAAGGGCCTGTTTCCACGCTGTATCTCTAATGTAATTTTACCTTGTTACCCTTGACCTAGAAACATGTCATCAGGTGAAACAACTCATCTCAATATGAAATTGCTCATGAAGTAATGGAAGTGAGAAGGGAATAAGGTATAAAAATGCATTTTGACTTGATTACGGTGATTTAAAGAGTTTGGGAAATGCTGACATGAAGATGTCAACGATTTTCTTCATTAATCTATTCCAAGCATCAATGTGTGGTGGAGGTTATTGTTAATTTCACTAATACCCACAATGTCTGACAATTCTGCCTGGTTCAATACAAAAGGAAAGAATTATTTAAAAGTTGAATCCATAACCATAGGCCATAATTGAGAAATGAAATGACTTGCGGCACATTTATGAATGTTTAAGGATAGCCCTGTTTTACATCACATATTCAAATAATATCTGAGACTGCTTCACTTTGCCACAGGGGAATCTCAGAAGAGTGGGAGCTCTCATTACTGGAGGGGAAAATATGTCTGATGGCATTAATAGCAAAAACATTTCCTTTTTCTGGTGATTCACTGGCCTCTCTTCGAGACGGAGCCAAATGTGAACTATTAAAGTTATTGTTCCCAAAGGCAAAGTGAAAACTTGGCTCAGCCTCCAGTTGATTCAACTATTGCCTATTTTCCGCTTTTTTCTCCATCCTCTCTGTTAACCCAGACGAGGCTTAAAAATATAAGAGAAACTCAGCGGGACAGGCAGCATCTGTGGGGAAAAGGAATAGGTGAACTTTTCTGGTCGAGACCCTTCTTTGGACTGAGAGTCAGGGGAAAAGGAACTGAGAGACAGAGATGGAGATTCAGAGAGATATAGAACAAATGGATGAAAGTTACTCAAAAAGGTAACAATGATAAAGGAAACAGGCCATTGTTAGCTCGGTGAAACCAAGTTACAGAAAATGAGACTCTACAAGATATCTTTGAAGCTAGTACTACTTGGGTGGGGGAGGGATGGAGAGAGAGGGGATGCAAGGGTTACCTGAAGTTAGAGAAATCCCGATTCATAGCGCTGGGGTGTAAGCTACCCAAATGAAATATGAGGTGCTGTTCCTCCAGTTTGTGCTGGGCCTCTCTCTGACAATAGAGTAGGTACGTTACAATACTTACCTTTAGCGGCACTGCAGTTCTGCCACTGCCCGTGTGCGCGACATTGGTGCCTTTGAGAGGGGGGCGGGTTTAAAATATTGTTTTTCTCCAGACCATTCAAATCGATTAATCTCAGGGGATTTAGTTGCTGAAGAGAAATCGCTCCGACATTTGTTTTATGGAGGTATATTTAAACTATGCTGAATAATGTATTAGCATGAGTAATTTAAAAATCATCTTCTAAAGCTGTGAGCGCCGACAACGGGACGGATCTTACGTAGGGGACAAAAGAAGGTACACAGTTTATTTTTACATAAAAACGTGCTTCTTAGGAAGACTTTAATCAAAATTTTATGTCGCGAAAAGGTGACATAAAAAATATACCAATCGACAGTCAGGGGGTTAAATTCACCGCAAACTGCAACGTTCCAAACGATCACGTTCTACAAAATCCTACTCGCAAGTTGATTTAAATGGCCATTCATTTATAGGAATTAAACACTGAATTCCTTCCATTTGGCCTATAAATTCATGACAATGAGATTTAAAAATCATGTTATATTGTGAATTATTGTGTGAATGTTATTTGGACACTTAGCTTTTTTTAAAAATGTTAACCTTTTCTTAAGAAATGGATAGATGTTTAGATATCCCACTGAGTTCCTCCAGCCTGTCCCGCTGAGTTACTCCAGCTCTTTGTGTCTATTGTCGGTTTAAACCAGCATCTGCAGTTCCTTCCTACACAGTTAGTTTAGTTTGGCCCACTGGGTCCACGCCATCATCTATCACCCATACATGCTCGTTCTATGTCATCAAACTTTCTCATCCACTCCCCAAACATTAGTGGCAATTTACTGAGGCCAATCAACCTTCAAACCCCTACACCTTTGGAATGTGGGAGGAAACCGGAGCACCCGGAAGAGAACCATGTAAACTCCACACAGACAGCACCCGAGGTCAGGATTGAACCCAGTTCTCCAGTTTTGTGAGACAGTGGCTCTACCAGCTGCACCACAGTGCCACTCAAAAGCAGTGATATACATAAAATCAGAGATACACACAGAAAGCTGGAGTAACTCAGCGGGACAGGCAGCATCTCTGGAGAGTAGGAATGGGTGACGTTTCGGGTCGAGACCCTTATCCAATCAGTACCATTCTGATTCAACATTTCAGAACTGTGCTAATGGGGACTTTAAGAGTTCAGTCTCGTCACCAAGGGACGATCTTTTATCGGCCTGTCAAGTTGCCGGCAGTCGCCGGAAAAAACGGCAACTGGAATGGCGAGTGGGGGTTGTGCTGTCTAAAAAATTCACACGGTGCAAAGTCAAGGTGATACAGACGCACATCTCGATGAACAGGAAGGTTGGCGCTGTAAAAAGATGGCTAATGCACAGTGTACGGTAAGTCCTTTAAAAGAGGGGCTAGAGGGGGGAGGGGAAAGAAGGGGGAGAAGGAGTGGAGACAACTTTTAAGAAGCCAGAGATACAAGGCTGTGAAGCTCGGCGGTCATTAACATTACCGGTCGGTTATCCTTGGTTCTGAAAACAACTGCTTACGTTTTTTCTTCCCAATGAGCCAATCAAATTCACCGGTCAGCGCCGGCTACAACCTACAAGGTCCTTCGACCTCCTGGCAACCCACTAGGACTTCCTGGCGACCCACCTACGGCTCGAGAATGCTCGCTACTCTCCATGGCGACTTCATTCTAGTCCCCGTTAATTTTTCAACATGTTGACAAATTAGCGGCGACCATAATGAGGCCGCGACTAGTTCCCAGAATGCGGGAACTCCTCACGATCATGAAGGCGGCTCCCCGGCAACCACCCGCGAACATGTGGCGAACATGTGGCGACCGCATAGTCTCCTGCAGTCGCCTAAAAAGTCATCTAAGTGGGACAGGCCATTAGGAAGGAGATGAGGAAGAATTTCTTTAGTCAGAGTGTGGTGAATTTGTGGAATTCTTTGCCACAGAAGGCTGTGGAGGCAGTCAGTGGATATATTTAAGGTAGAGATAGATAGATTCTTGATTAGTACGGGTTTCCGAGGTTATGAGGAGAAGGCAGGAGAATGGAGTTAGGAGGGAATGATAGATCAGCTATGGTTGAATGGCGGAGTACTTGATGGGCCAAATGGCCTAATTCTACTATCACTTAAGATCTTATGATCATGTGTAAAACAGGACATGAAGCAAGCAAATTATAACAGGAGACAAATGTAGCAATAAGCACACATTCTAAAATTAGCTCGCTTACTCTTTTACTACCTCTAATAAAAGGATCAAACCTAAATTAATATTAAGAGCGAATGCTGGATCTGGAGTTATTAAGCAATTCTATCTCTCTTTAGGAAATGCCACAGCTCCGGAGAGGAGTCATGTGTTCCTCAGGAAGGCTGGAGCTGAGTTAGCTGAGTCCACAGTAGTCCCACTTGCATCTCCACTGCATCTCAGATGCTGTGAACCACATCTCCTTTCTCTAAGCCTTGCAATGATAATCGCAAAATGACTCAATCCCCTAAAATAAGTTCTGAACCGGTTGTGGCGATCAGTCTCTGTAAATGCAATCCAGTATTATTGCGACTAAAAGCATGGAGGATTTTTATTTTCAAGATAAGGGAAAATCACCAGCTCTGCAAGTCGTCGCCTCATCCAGATGAGGTGTCAGCTAATTTTATACGCCACTCATAATATTATATCTTTCTATCAGGTCTCCCCCTCAATCTCCAACACTCCAGTCCCACCTCTCCTTATACTACTGCCCTCTAATCCGGGCAGCATTCTGCTAAACGTCTTCTCTACCCTCTCCCAAGGCCTCACATCTTTCCTGTAACGGCCAGACCAGGATAGCGCACATTTCACAAATGCCCAACCAAAGTGATCGCAGGCAACTCCGGCAGCTGCATCTTTTCCATCTCTGTACACAGGATGGAAAATGGATGCTCCCCAAAGATGCGCTGTGCAGGTAGGTCGCCAACGCCATGAAGGCCACGAAGAAGACCAAAGCTTCGCTGCAAGGATACGATTAACAGTGAGATGACAATTTTTTTACATTGGCACTGACAACTGGGAAGCGGCTGCTGAGGACCGGGGGGGGGGGGGGGGGGGAGGGGGGAGGTGGAGAAAGGACCTCCGGGCCGGTATGAAGCACCATAACAGCATGTGATTCCGGACGCTGGAGTCCAGGAGCCAACGGCAAAATGGTCACGGCAACAGCAGCCCACTCCCCAACCCAACGGCCAGAGCTGCAAACAAAAACTTCCTGACTCTTAGACACAATGTCCCAACTGATGGCAAACCTTCTTCATCATCCTATCTACTTTTATTGGCACTTTCTGGGATCTATGGACATTGCCCCCAAGATTCCTCTGTATGTTAATGCTATTAAAGGTCCTATGTATATTGTATATTGTATATCTGTATAACTGTATATTTTCCCCTTACATCCAATCTCCCAAGGTGCAACAACTTCACACAAGGTCATAAGGTCCTAAGGAGCAGAATTAGGCCATTCGGCTCATCAGTCGCCATTCAATCATGGCTTATCTATCTCTCCTTACTCCGCTCTCCTGCCTTCTCCTCGTAACCCCGACACTTGCTTGGATTACGGTCCATCTGCTGATTCTCCATCTACATCTGTGACTTATTCGTATCCCACTGACAGTCTTCAAACTATCTGCAATTCCACCAATTCTGGTGTCATCTACAAACTTAACAACTAATTCATCTTCATTTACATCCAAGTTGTTTTATATCACAAATAACGGAAGTCCCAGCACAGATCCCTGTTGGAGAAGGGTCTCGACCTGAAACATCACCTATTCCTTTTCTCCAGAGATGCTGTCTGACCCGCTGAGTTACTCCAGCTTTTTGTGTCTATCATCTATTACCCCCTGGTTACATACTTCCAGCCTCAATAAAACCACCCACCACTATCTGTCTTTTATGGTTAAGCCAGTTCTGAATCCAAACTACAATTGTATATCCCCTGCATTTTACTCTTCTGTTTTAGCATACTGTGAATGACGTTATCAAATGTCTTACCAAAATCCATGCAGACGCTGTCCACTGCCCTTCAATCACTGTCGTTACCTCCTCAAAAAGCTCATTCAAGTCAATGACATTAAGGGGCTGTCCCACTTGGGCGACCTAATTGGCGAGTTTAGAAGAGTTTGAAAAAATGACATGTAGAAGACCTCCTTCGACTATGTAGAAGACTTCTTTCGAACTCCTTCGACTATATTGAAGACCAGCTTCGACTAACTACGACTAACTTCGGGAAAATTGGACACCGAATAGTGGAGCGTGAAGACGACCTCCTTCGATCTCCTTCGACCTTGCTTCGACCTCCCTTCGACTATGTTGAAGACTATCTACGACTACCTTCAACTACCCTCAGTTACCTACGACTAACATGCCGACCTACTACGACCTATTACGTCTAAACCTACGAGTAAAAAAAGTATTGATTTTTTCCATGGCGACCTTTTTTTACTTGCGGGCATTTTTTTAACATTTTGAAAAAAACGCCGCGACCTAGCTGAGGCCTCGAGTATGAGGAGACCACTCTCGAGCACGAAGGAGAGTTATGAAGACCTCGTTTCGACCATGCTGTGAGTATGTCGAGGGCAAATTCGCCAGAACTCGCGGATTAGGTCGACCAAGTGGGCCAGGCCCTTTATCTGCTGTGGAATCAAAGCCATGCTGGCTGTCCCAAATTATCCTGTTCTCTTAATTAAATACCAACCTGAAGAATCCTCTCCAGTTTCTTCCCTACAACTGACGAGAGGTTCCCTGAAACATTGTCGTCCCAGGTGATGCCTAATCCACTGAGTTCCTCCAGCACTTTGTGTTTTGCTCAAGATTCCAGCATCTGCAATTCTTTGTATCTCCACCTGTAGTTAATTCTCTGACTGATGATAGCAAGCATACCAAATGCCTTTTTGACCACAATCTACCTGTGTCAACAATTTAATGTATTTCAGAGTAAGATTATATACATATTTACAACTCTACTTCCACAATACACAAAAACTTTGCTGCGATATTGGGGAAGAAAGTGTGAAAACCTACATGTGGTGTTATAATCAAAACCACATCTTGCCATATTAATGTGATGCTGCATTTTTGGACCAGTGCTACCTATTTACTTTGAATACAAACTCTTCAGAACTTGAGGTACAGCAGGGAAGCATGCCCTTCGGGAACCGAGCCCAGGCCAATCAGTGATCACCCCTACATTCATTCTATCCCACACATTAGGGACAATTTACAAAAGCCAATTAACCTACAAATCTGCAAGCCTTTGGAATGTGGGGGGAAACCGGAGCACCCGAAGGAAACCCACGCAGTCACAGGTAGAACGTACAAACTCTGTGCAGACAGCACCCATGGTCAGGATCAAACCCGGGTCTCTGGCGCTGTGAGGCAGCAACTCTACCGCTGTGCCACCGTGTCGTCTGCTGTGGAGGCAAAGGACAATGTCCATCCACAAGTGTGTTTTTTTACTCGAGATTCCATCATCTGCTGTCTCGAGTGACTTCAGAATGTATGTCATTGATAGAACCCAGGTGTCTGGCGCCGTGAGGCAGCAACTCTACCGCTGCACCACTTTGCTGCCCCAAGAAGTACCGTCAAGCAGTAGCATCAACATGGGGATGTGCAGAGAATAGTAAGATTGAACGAGAACTTACCAGTTCGAAGGTTGATCTTTATTTTATGAGGAGTCGAAGTGAGGGATTTCGTGAAGAGCCCGCCGGCGCGCATGCTCGACATACTTCAAAGTAGCGGCGTGGAATCACAGAACCAACAATAGAAATGACTTCGCATAGTATGATTGAATTGACTAAGATTACCAGATGAAGGTGACTGAGGGTTGGGCGAGGAGGGCACGAAATCCCTCACTTCGACTCCTCATAAAATAAAGATCAACCTTCAAACTGGTAAGTTCTCGTTCAATCTTACTATTTCATTTCGGAGTCACGTGAGTGACTTCGTGAAGACTTCAAAGCTTCTGTGATTACACGCCCTGGACCACGTCCATGCTGACACACCACTACCAGGGATGGATGGGAGGAACAAACTTGCTCAATAGTTCATACTGCAAAACAAGAGCATATTTATTAATAACAAATCAAAACCCCTCATGCGGGGACATCTCCACGTTCTTGACCTGCATTCAGCATGGCTTCTGCGAACTGTAGAGGAGCAGCAACAGGTTTGTTATAAAAACGCTGGAACACAGCTTCATTAGCCCATCCTGCTGTGGCGAGAATTTGGTCCATGGGCACCTCCATGACCCTCGCCGCTGACGTCGATGCAGCCCTGGTGGAATGAGACTTGAACACATTAGTGTCGATACCTGACTTACCCAAGACGACTCGAAGCCACCTGGATATCGTCTGGACTGTCACTCGATGATGAGGTCTCTTATGAGTGACAAGCAGGTATCTCTCCATTCCTCTGATGCGTGCCGTCACGTTGACATAGTGGCGGATATGTGAGGCTAAACATAGCCTAGCATCTGCGGGGTATGCCGGGAACTTCAGCTGCAGCCCTGTGCACCCAGGTCTATGCTGCTTTAGTAGCTCGTCAATGAAAAATACTACTTCTGTAGGGGTAGATGTCATTCTGTCGACACGAAGTTTGTGTAGTGTCTGTACCCTCTGAGCTGAAGTCAGCGCTAGTAACATCACCAGCTTCATGGTGAGTTGGTCCAGTTGGAGCCCTTCCATGGGAGACCATGTCCTGAGCAGGGTTAATACGTCCCTGACATCCCAGGTGATATTATAGCGTGGTGTAGGCGGATTCATATTGAATATACCCCGCATGAGTCTGGACACTAGCCTGTTGGATCCTACCCCAATATTGAGGTAGAATGATAGCGCACTTCTGGCGCTGTTGATGGCACTGTAACTTAAGTGTTCATCATGGTGCAACCCCGCGAGGAATTCCAGGACGTCGGTTATTGTCACGTCATCGTACGTGATGCGAGAGCGGCTGCAGTAGGCTTCCCACTTCTTAATATGCGAGCGGTATCTTTGCCTTGTGGACTCTCGACACGACGCCCCAATGGTATCCATGGTCCGAGCCGAGAGGCCGTATTGGACTAACGGCCTGTTCAGAACCTGCAAGCCAACAAATTTAAATAGCCATGGCAGGGATGTGGCTCCCCTGAGACAGGGTGAGTAACCAATTGTGGGCAACCCTTCAAAAGGACCCAGGGTTCGTTGAGCATGTCAAAGACCACCGGATACCAAGGCTGTGTGGGCCAGTCGGGTATAATAAGGATGCCCTTGGCAGCATCTGCCTGAATCTTTCGCAATACCCGACTGATGAGGCAAAACGGAGGGAAGACATAGAAAAACCAATTCCCCCAGTCCAGCGAGAATGCATCTAGTGCTATTGCCCCAGGATCTGGTTCCCATGAAACGTAGGCTGGTACCTGATGGTTTAACCGTGACGCAAAAAGGTCAATGTCCGGTTTACCAAATTTGGCTGTGACTTTAGAAAAAATCTCAGGATGCAACATCCATTCAATATTGTCATTAAATTTGCGTGACCTGGTGTCCGCCACAGTATTAAGCTCACCTGGCAAATAGGTAGCTGAAATCCAAATGTCTCTTTGAACACACCAGAGCCAAATTGAGTTAGCCAATTTGTCACACGAAACTGACCTGGTACCACCCATATGGTTTAAATATGCCACAGCTGTGGTGTTGTCTATTTGGAGACGGACGTGTGCTCCAACAAGCTTGGAACAATATGCACGAAGTCCGTGGAATGCTGCCAGCAACTCCAAATAGTTAATCCCTTGAGTCAACAACATCGATGACTCAAGGGTGTCCCATCTGCCCCCACAACTAGAGCAATTATCAGTAGCTCCCCAGCCATTGGAGCTTGCATCAGTCTGTAAATATACCACCGGATTAGCCTCCCTAACAGGCTTGAATGAGTTGCTAATGTGATACACCCACCATTGCAACTCAGTTATCGCTTCGGACGGCAGCTGCATTGATCGATTGTAATGACCAGCGTTCCGTTTTAACGCAGTAAATTTAGCTCTTTGCAAATTCTGATAATGCAAAGGTCCATATCGTGCTGCCGGAAACAAAGCCACTAGCTTGCCAATTACTGTGGCTGTATGCCGAATCGATGGTATATTGGTGCCAATTAAATCTCTGCACACCTGAGTGACTTCCTCAATTTTGTTAATTGGTATAGTTGTCCTCATGCTCATTGAGTTCACCGTGAACCCTAGGTAATTAATTACCTGGGCAGGGCAGAACTTCGATTTCTCTGGATGGACAATGAATCCTAATTGTTGAAATATATTGACAGCAGCTGCAACACCCTGTTCAGCCAATTGCAGGGTGTGGCCCACAATAAAGACATCATCTAAATAGGCCATAACTATATGATGTCGTTGTCTCAAATAAGCCATGATTGGCTTCACCAATTTAGTGAACAATCTAGGGGCTGTAGTGAGCCCATTAGGCAAAGCCTTATACTGCCAAAGTTGCCACATCCAGATAAATTTCAAAAACCTTCTATCATTTTTCTGGATGGATACTGAATAATATGCATCCCTCAAATCAATGCATGCCATAAAGCAGCCATGAGAAATCAATGATTTGGCTGTTTCAAACGTATCTATTTTAACATGAGTATATGTTACAAACGTATTCAAACGGGTTAGATCAATAATGACTCGACAGCCTCCATCCTTCTTAGGTCTAGTAAATATGTTCGAAACAAACTCAATTGGCTCATGCACCATTTTCTCAATCACCCCCTTCTGTTCCAGACTTAAAATTTCCTTATAACCTGCTGCCTGTTCTGCAGCAGACAATTTGAACGTACGACCAGGCATGTGCTGGGATGGAGGAATGTCGCCATTAATAAACTCAATTTTATGCCCCTGAATATTCCGCAACACATACTCATCACCAGTAAAATTACCCCATGCACCCAAAAACGACCGTAAACGACCACCAACATGGGAAGTTAAACAGAGAGAAAAAAGAGAACCAGACCCCCTCACCTCCGTGGTTACCGGCGGTCCTTGACACGTGTGGGTGGCCGTGGAGGTGCTGGGTTGGCTTGAGGGCGCGGCGTCTTCGATTTCCACAAAGGTCTCTGCCGACCCTGTCCTAAAAAAGACCCTTGGTGCTGGTTCTGGTGCTGTTGTCGTTGTGGAGCTAGAGGGTGAGTCCTCGTCGAGGCACTGGCCGACCCTCGTGAGCGAATGTATGGAGCTTTTGAGCCTGACGGTGTGGGGGCACTCTGAGAGCGCATGATCCCCACCGTTTTGGCTTGTTCGTCAAGCTCTTTGACTCTCTTCGAGAGGTCCTCACCAAAGAGCTGACGGGGCGGTGGCGGCGGCGGTGGTTTGCACAATCCTGCAAACTTCGGGTTGAGTGCTGGGCGGATGCTGTTTTTGCAAAACCCGTTGATTTCGTGCTGGGTCGCGCACAATAAGGCCAGAGCATCTTCCTGGTCCAAATTCAGTTCGTCCCCGTCCACCGACCGCGCAAAGGCGGTAATACCGGCCGTGAGGAGTTTCAGGATCCGCTGCAATTTTAGCTCCTGTTGACGGATAGCCGCACTGATGTTGCCCCATATTGGCGTATTGACCACAGGCACGTTGAGGGAGTTGCAGTTTGATGGAGCCTTGTGACGGCTCATAGCCTGGATGAGGACTTCTTCCTGCAGCACCTGATTATTAAGAAAGTCCACTGTGGCTGCCAGCTTTGTATTTAGAGGAAGACCAGCCATATGTGGGGCCGCGAATTTGGTCGCCACATCCAAGAGTTCCTCCGCTGGCACCTCCAACGGAGGTGGTACAGGCTCCACCAGAACCTCCTCCTCCTGCTGTTCCAGGCTGATAGTAGATGTTGGTGAAGACGCCCTGTGCCTGTTGCTGCCCTGCTGTTGTTGACGTTGAAGCAGGAGCTCCAGCAGCCGCTCCATACGGTCAATACGCCCTTCACCCTGAACACTCAGGTGGTCGGAGTCCTCCGGCTCTGAAAAGAAAACCGGGCTCCTGTCATCGGCCCGCACCTCGTCGAGGCCCTGCCGGTGCCGGTAGTTGTCGCTAACAGCCGCCGAGGCGAAACTGCGCGATTCCTGCGCGGGCGTGTTCAACCGCCTTCGTTTAGCGGGAGCTGAAGCCGCTGCCACTAAGGGCACTTGCGGCGAGGTGTCGGCACCAGCCGAAGCATGGCTGCCTGGGGCCCGCGCAGTCTTGCCGGCCGCCCACATCGTGGACGTTGCCGACGCATGGTCTCGCCCACCCATCCATGGGGGGCTCGGCGACCGTGACGAGACCCGACTCGACCGACCCGTCCCGGCGTCGAGAGTCGGGGTGTGCCGGCTGGACCTCACAGCCGCCCCGGGTCTCGCCCTGGAACCTGACCGCTCCTCCGCGGCAGGCAATGCCTTAGCCCTGACAGGGTTAGGCTTCTGGGCTCCTGCCCTCCCCCTTCTCGGAGGGCTGAGTGGAACAGGCCGTGCAACGGCACGTGCCCTGCTCGAGGCCGCCAGCGAGCCCGCTGACGACCTGACTGCCATGGCAGGGTCCCCCTGCTCTGGCGGCACACCACACTCCTCCTCGTCGAACTCCTCCGAGCTGTGGTGTGCTGGCGGATCTGGACCTGTGAACACAGGGCTTACCCACATCTCCGCCTGAGTCCCGGCCTGCGCTGCAGGTACTGCCGATGGTAACGGCCCCGGAACTGTTGACCGGCGAACTCGTCCTGACGTCCTCCGGCCCTTCGAACTCCCATCCATGTCCTTGCTGCAAGACATAATCAGACAACAAGGACCACCAACTAAAGGTAGAATACTTACCTCCGTGGCCCCTTATGAAGGGCTGGCGAGGAGCGCGCTCCACCGCCAGCCGTCGCAGCAACGCGGTACGACGATATGTCGAGCATGCGCGCCGGCGGGCTCTTCACGAAGTCACTCACGTGACTCCGAAATGAAATTGGGGGAACCCATGAAACAAACACATCACTGGAAATATTGGTGGGTGCAAAGTGAAAACTGAATCTGCCTCTTAGGTATCTGAAAGAAAATAATTTATAGGGCAATAGAAAAGAGCAGGAGCCGCAACTAGCTGGATTGCTTGTATGTTCTAGATGGGCTGAATGGCCTCATTTCATGCTGTAAGCATTCTGTGATTTATTGATAATGTTAACAAGATGGGACAAATCATTAATTTTGCTCTGATTTGTTCCATCTCTACATTGCAACACCGGTCACGCTCAGTGTGGAAGTCACCTGAACCTTATTTGAGTATCAGAATCAGTTATTCCATCTATAAAAGAGCAGCCAGACATTGAAATCTTTTCCCAGCAAAGGGTTCAAGGATTTCATGAATTTTCATGACTAAATCCATGTAATCTTATGTTTGCCATCAGAAGCAAGCTTGCCATTCAGCGTCTTTTGAAACATGCCCATTGAATAATACATGAAGAAAACCCTTTCATTGATATGTATTCTAGGCTGCTGCTAAATCTCTAACTTGTATATTAATATGGAATATCGTCATTCATTTTTGTCATTCACTCTTTGGAATGAGGACATTTATTGCCTATTTCTAATTGACTTTGAGAAGGTGATGATGAGCTGTTTCGTAAGCCATAGCAATCGTTCTATTGAATTACTCCCACAATACTGTTGCAGAGTTTTCCAAGAAATGTGTTCAATTTTGGGCCCCATGTCTGAGGAAGGGTTGGGCTGGCACTGGAGAGGGTCCAGAGGAGGTTTACAAGAATGATCCCAGGAATGAGTCAGTTAAGGTTTGACGGCACAGGGCCTGTACTCGCTGGAGTTTAGAAGGATGAGGGGGAAACCTCATTGAAACTTACCGAATAGCGAAAGGCTTGGATAGCGTTGATGCGGAGAGGATGCTTCCACTAGTGGGAGAGTCTAGGAGCAGAGGTCATAGCCTCAGAATAAAAGGACATTCCTTTAGGGAGGAGATGAGGAAAAATGTATTTAGTCAGAGAGGTGAATCTGCGGAATTCATTGCCACAGAAGGCTGTGGGGAGCATCAATAGGTATTTTTAAGGCAAAGATGGATAGATTCTTGATTTGTACGGATATCTGGGATTATGAGAGGAAGGCAGGAGAATGGGGTTGAGAGGGAAAGAAAGAGCATGATTGAATGGCGGAGTAGACTTGATGGGCTGAATCGCCTAATTCTGCTCCTATCACTTATGAGTATGACCTTATGAATTAGATTCAATTAGAATGGTGTCTTCTAAACTAGCAGGAGATCTTCTAAATGAAGATGTTCCATGTAACCGATTCTCTTGAGTGTGGTAGATGAGGTCAAGAGTTGGGGCTTGTTGTCCAAGTGACTAAGTGAATAATGGGACCACTCCAGCCACAGGGTCGGCATGGTAGCGCAGCGGTTGAGTTGCTGCCATAAAGCTCCAGAGACCCAGGTTCAAATCGGACTACGGCTGCTGCCTGTATGGAGTTTATACATTTTCTCCGGGTTGTTCGGTTTCCTCCAACACTCCAAAGACGTCCAGGTTTGCAGGTTAATTGACTTCTGTATATTGGAAGTATATTAGTGTATGGGATAGTGCAAGTGTAGGGGACGATTACTGGTCAGCACAGACTCGGTTGGTGGAAGGACCTGTTTCCACATTGTAACTCTAAACTCTAAAACCATATATAAATGTGTAAGCAATGCAAGTACAACATGGCACCAAAGAGCACCAGACACAATTTCTTTCTGCTTGTTGAAAGCAATGATAGTTAATAAGCATTGTAATTGCCATTTTAATGCTCTCAGATGCATCGTGATGCATTATATATTCCTGTTCACCTCAATATATAATATTAATTAAAGTTCATGTGATTTCTTCAGGTGATGCTGGTAGAAATAGTGAATTCTGCTGATTCATGTCGCATAGTTTAGTTTAGAGGTACTGCGCAGAAACAGGCCCATCGAGTCCGTGTCGACCAGCGATCCCCACACATTAGCACTATCCTATGCACACAAGGGACAAATTTGGCACATACACCAAGCCAGTTAACCTACATACCTGTGCGTCTTTGAAGTGTGGTTGGAGAAAACCTATGCGGTCACGGGGAGAACTTACAAACTCTGCACAAACATGGTCGATATCGGACGCGCGCCCCGGTGCTGCAAGAACTGTGAGGCAGCAACTCTACCTCTGCACCACCATGCCGCCCTTACATAGCTAATGCTTTTGCTTATAAAGATAGCAACATATCTATATAATTAAAAGTGTAATCTTGACCACTTTCTGTCTATGCTGTATGTTGATTTTAGAAAAAAAAACACTACCATATATCGTTATGATTTTGGCCATCTTACTCACAGTCCTTCTTGCTTAGCAGGCCTTGAGGATTTTTCCCATCGATGAGAAATAAAAAAGTTATGAGTGTTTAAAAAACCTTGAGATCCTCTCGCCTGCCTATCACCACGATGAAAGTAACACCCCTTCTGGGGGGGAGGCAGGACTATAAAACCCCGGATGGCTGGATGTCACTCAGTCTGCAAGATCGCAAGGGAGTGGCCACGACTCTCATTCTAAGCTGTGAATCAACTGAACTGTGAGTCTGCAATGTACTTGCAATAAATGATTTGTTAGCCCTTAATGACAATGCCATGAGTTGTTTGGCCTGCTGCCCTGCCTGTGCTTGAAACTGCAATGCTTTATTAGGTCCGACTGTGTTTGGAAGGAATAAATGCTTTATTAGGTCCGACTGTCCCGCTCATTTTGTGACTTCCGCTTAGTGGACAGATCGCGCTAGATTGCATAATTTCTGGTAAGTGCAGAGGTCACGCTGATTGTGGAAGTGCCGCTGACTGTGGAAGCCCCAAAGTGGAGAGGCCGCGCTCAGCGTTGTGAGTATTTAAGAAAGTTTACTGCCATATATGTTATGTGAGTCAGTGAGTTTCTGAGTGTATGTGTGTGTCTGTGTGTGTGTGTGAGTGTGAGTGGCTGTGTGTGTGTATGTGTGTCGGTTGTGTGTGTGTGTGTGTGTGTGTGTGTGTGTGTGTGTGTGTGTGTGTGTGTGTGTGTGAGTGTGTGTGTGTGTGTGTGAGAGTGTGTTTGTGCGTGCGTGTGGGAGTGTGTATGTGTACGTGCGTGTGTGCATGTGGCTGTGTGAGTGTGTACCCACAATGTCCATACTAGCACTCTGGAAACCAGTCTCTTCGGCCCACAACACCCATGCTAGCGCTCCGGAAAGCCCCCCCCCCCTCCCCCCACACTGGCCAGCAATATTGGAATTGGTGGAGAGGTGGAATATTGCATTGGGGTACCAGCCCTCACGTGTAAAGCTGGGACCCAACGGGTCCCACTTAGTCTAGTATTACATTATTAATTAAAACACCAAAATATTTCATAAATAATGATTCTTATTTGATCGGCAACAACTGATGGAGTTTGATTGGGTAAGAAGCAAATATTAGTTTATAAAAAAGAACCCAAATTGCCATAATCCAACAATAGACACAAAATACTGGAGTAACTCAGCAGGACAGGCAGCATCTCTGGAGAGAAGGAGTGGGTGACGTTTCGGATCGAGACCCTTCTTCAGCCATAATCGTGCCAGTTTCCAGAGATGGGTCACGAGATGCGTCACCAATCTCATGGTGTAGGTCAGTTTTAAATCTTTCAAGGGAGGTTTTTGTTTTGAATGGCATCATTTATTTTAGTATTGTCATCTTGTTTTCCGAGTTCACAGGAAATGGGGCAGGGAGCCATGGAGGGCTGGGTTGATTCGTGGTGGTTTTGCTTGTAGGCCAGATGTGGAGGGCATATTTCTTCCAAGAACCAAAGATCAAGCATATGTTGCTGAAGCCCACTCCCACAATTGCCCCTGACAAGTCACTGCCACTCGGAGTGTTCCGTGACCTGGAACACATGTTGAAAGCTTGCTCCAAACTCAGCCCCTCACTTCCGCTGGATCACTGACCACATTGCAATCTCATCAACAATCTGAGCGCTTCCCCAACCATAGACATTCCTCAAATCTCTGGAATAATGCAAATCTGGAATAATTGAACAGGCTTGAGGGGCCGAGTGGCTTTATTTTCTATATTTTATAATTTACAAATACGTAGTATATAATATAGTTTATATATTTTCTATTTTTCTATTATATTTTATTATGTTGTATTATATATAGTATGTATAATATATACATTATATGATAAATTATATCTAATATAACATATAATAAAATATAATAGAAAACTAGAAAATATATAAACTATATTATATATTATGTATTTGTAAAGGTATTATAATAATATCATATCATGTAATATTTTATTATTACATAATATAACGATATTATATGGTATATGATATGAAATGAAGATATTATATGATATGACAAAAATATATGATTGGATATTGTATTACATTATATCATATATCATATCTATCATATTATATTATATTACAAGGGGGTGCTGTCCAGTTGGGCATGGCTGCCCAGCCTGCAGCTGTCCGTTTTTTAACTTAAAGGTTTGTTTGGAGTCTATTGTTTTTTATGTGGGGGGTGGGGAAGGGGGAAACTGCTTTTCCTGGTCCCTACCTGGTCGGATAGGCAGCTTTTCTCCGGGCTGCATCTGCGACCCGTCCTCGCGGTCTACCAGCGGGCCTGGAGCGGCGTTTCCTGATGGGACCGGCCTCGGCCTCGGCGCAGCGCTGGAGCGCTATCGTGGAGAGGGGCGGGCGATGCCTTGCCTGGGTCGCCGCGCTGGAGCTCCGGTGAGCTGAAGACCGCCGACAAAAAACATCGCGGGTCTGTGGAGCGGCCGGCTGCGGGCGGCGGCGTTGAACTTCAACATCGGGAGCCAGTGGGGGAGCTCCATCCGGCGTGGCCTTGTTGGCTTCGGAAGCTGCGGTCCCCAGTAAGGAGGCGGCCGTTCCAGGTGTCCCAAGCCGCTGAGAGGATTCTCCCGACGCCGGGGCACCACCACCCGGCGAGAACGGCCTGGAACATCGAGCCTCCATGAAGGCGACAGCGGAGGCCTGACTATGGGTGGACATGGGATGGCGACTGGACTTTGTGCCTTCCCTCATTGTGGGAACCATTGTGGGCGGATGTTTTTTATGTTTAAATCTCTTTATCAATGTTATGTCTGTATTATTTTTTTCGAGTGCTGCATTGGCAAGAAACATTTCACTACACCAATTGGCGTATGGGACCAATAAATAATCTTTGAACCTTTGATCCTTTATCATACGATAGAAACATAGAAAAATAGGTGCAGGAGTAGGCCATTCGGCCCTTTGAGCCTGCACCGCCATTCAATGTGATTATGGCTGATCATTCAACTCAGTATCCCGTACCTGCCTTCTCTCCATACCCCCTGATCTCTTTAGCCACAAGTGCCACATCTAACGCCTTCTTAAATATAGCCAATGAACTGGCCTCAACTACCCTCTGTGGCAGAGAATTCCAGAGACCCACCACTCTCTGTGTAAAGAATGTTTTCCTCATCTCGGTCCTAAAGGAATTCCCCCTTATCCTTAGACTGTGACCCCTTGTTCTGGACTCCCCCAACATCGGGAACAATCTTCCAGCATCTAGCTTGTCCAACCCCTTAAGAATTTAGTAAGTTTCTATAAGATCCCCCCTCAATCTTCTAAATTCCAGCGAGTACAAGATTATATTATGTTATAATAAATTATATTATGTTATATTATGTTATATTATGTTATATTAAATTATATTTTCTATGATCATGGTGTACATTCAACCAGACCTCTCCTGACCGCACCCTAGGAACATCATAAATCTGTGATCCTGAATTCATTGCAATCTCAATTCTTAACTCCCTGTCCATTTCTCCACTCACTTACCCTGGATTCACCCTTCATTTTCCAACGACACCTCCATGACCACTGCCTCGCTCCCCACCAGTCATCAGCACCAACACTACAGTTCCCATCTCCTCCTCCATAGAGCTTCACACAGCGCTCTCTGGCCAGCAGGCAGCCCACGCTGCCAATGAGTGGGGAACTCCAGAGAGAGAGAAAATGAAGGTCACATCATTCCTGGAATGAGAACTCCAGGACAATAGGGAAAGAAAATCTGGATTTCTGAATTTTCCGACCGTGACTTCATTACCCTCACTCTGTGACTATGCCTCAGCAAAGATCTGGGCCAAGCACAGAAACTGCTGCAAATAGTTTTGAGCCAAGAAAGAATCAGAAATGATTTGCTCCACATGTAAACTGCAAAACTGTTGTTTAAACAAAATCAACACAAAACCTAGCATTTTAAGCAGCTTCTTTAATGCAGTAACATGACCTAAGACAGTTCACAGGGACATGGACAAAAATTGACCAAATCTCATTAAATTTAATGAAGAGGCTCCAATATGTCTTGCCAAGAAGAAGCTTGGCTGCA
Organism: Raja brachyura; assembly: GCA_963514005.1. The sequence continues at coordinate 8,881,503 of OY740796.1, read as the reverse complement.
CATACTCTGTGATATGTTGCTCCACTCGTTTAGATGCAGTTCATTGGAGTGTGCTTTACAGTACAGCGTGTAAAAAGAACCAGAAGTGCTCTTAGGTGAACCTTTCTCTGCTTGCTTCAACGATTTGTTGGGCTTTTGTCTTTTACATTATTGGTAGCAAAACCTTGTGCTGGGCCCATTGTTGGCTCACGCGGATACCAAAGTGGATCCAGATTGGCTACTGATGTGGTCAGCTACATGCATACTGAAGGCTTGAGTTTTGTTTTGGCTATATATTTTGGTACGAGGTCAATCTGTGGGCAGTGATGATTTGATTTCAACATGAACAACTTGAAGTTCTGGACTTCCATTTACTCTGACATAAGACCCAGTGCCAGGAATGCCCTTCCTCCTCCCCCTCCCTCCCTCTCTCTCCCTCTCCCTCCCCCTCCACCTCCCCCTCCCCCCCTCCCCCTCCCCTCCCACTCCCTCCCCCTCTCTCCCTATACCTCCTCCTCCATCTCTCCCTCTCCCAACTGCGCCTTATTCTCCCTCCCTCCTCGCATCTTGTTCCCCTTCTTCCAGCCCCCTATCCCAATTCCTCCCCCACCCCCCCGCCCCCACCTCTGCACCCTATCCCCCGAACCCCCACCCCCCTCCCATAACCTTACCAGAGCCATTTAAAGAGTAACGACTGTTTGCAAACTCATTGCTGGTTGATCTCAAAGGTTCAGCACTTTCCAGAGTTCCATTAAGTTCCTAGTCTATTCAAAGACATTGGCCTGGACACCTACCTGCACTGAGCTCAACAATAGAATTATGTTCCGTGCGTTAAAGCGACGTTAACCAATTTTTGTTCATACTACAGTACCAGGTGTCAATGTAGGTGGATTACTTGGTGGCTAGAGCCACGTTTCTGGCATCTGGCTTTGTCACATGATGTCCATATTAATGTGAATCTGTAATTAAGCTCTGGCAAGATTTTCAACCACAGCGAACTAATTCATGACTGACACTGTGCTTTGACGGAACAATACGTAGAAACATAGACAATAGATGCAGGAGGAGGCCATTCGGCCCTTCGAGCCAGCACTGCCACTCATTGTCCCCTATCAATAACAAAATTGGTTAACGTTGCTTTAACGCACGGAACATAAAGCTATTTTTGAGCTCTGTGCAGATCGGTGTCCAAGCCAAGGTTTTTGAATAGACTAGCAACTTAATGGAACTCTGGAAAGTACTGAACCTTTGAGATCAACTCTGATGGCTCAAAATAAGCTTTATTTAAAGCAAAGATCCTACAGCAAGCAAGATAGGCCACTTTTTCTCAATGCAATGGGCTGACGTGTAGTACGCAACGGAGCGGAATGTGGGCCTTTTTTTCATCCATTTCAGTAACCCGACCCGACCCGACCCGACCCGCAGTGTAATCAACGTTGCAGGGGAACAGTTTGGGTTAATAAATTATAATTCTGAAAATGAGGAGAAGATTTTTCCAAAATAACTTTTATTTTTATGAGGATGTTTCCGTAACCAGCTTCCGTCTCTGTACTATTATCCTATGGGATCTTAGGTGCAGAGAAGGAAGCCAGTTACGGAAATGGGGCCAATAATTACCATGAATCTGCCCATGACAGTACTACGTCTTTTTTGTCGAGTGATCTATCTTGCTTGCTGTAGGACCTTTGATTTAAAGGGTAAGGCATGTCACCCCCGCAGTTACAAGCAGCGCACGACATGATTTTCAGCTGATCAGTCCACAAATGTACTAACTCAAGCTGCAATCCCAAACACCACCTCCATTGGGCTCCCACCGAATAGGCCAGAAATGCCAGAGTAAATCCTACAAAAACAGAAAGGCTTCCATGTTGAGATGAGAAATGAACAAAAAAACTGGATAAAAGCATCTGATTGAAAAATCAATCTAAGATAGACACAAAACACTGTAGTAACTCAACAAGTCAGGCAGCATCTCCGGAGAGAAGGAATGAATGACGTCTCCCTTCTGCAGACTGGTGTCGGGGGAGAGGGAGGTACATAGATAAGGAAGTGCAAGGTGTGTAAACAGGCCAAATGGAGATCAAGGAAGGTGTTAGTTGGGAGAAGGTAGCAACGAAGCAAACAGAGATAAAATGTAGTTGGAGACAGTAAGACTGGTGGGAGAACTGGGAAGGGAGAGAGGACGGAGAGAGAGGGAAAGCAAGGGTTACTTGAAGTTAGAGAAGTCAATGTTCATACAGCTTGGGGTGTAAGCTGTCCAAGCAAAATCTGATAGTAATCAGGTAGCTACCATTTTGTCATTAAAAAATATTTGGTTCAATGTGTTCCTCATGCAAAGATGTTGACTGGGTGAGGCTGTGAGATGGGTGCCTTTCCTGAATGATTGCACGTGTAGAAGCCCTGCTCACTAGCCTCTTCCAGGTGTAAAGTTAGTTTGTTTAGAGATACAACGTGGAAACAGGCCCTTCGGCACCCACCAGTAATCCCCGCACAATAACACTATCCTGCACACACTAGGGGCAATTTACCTGCAAACCTCTACGTCTTTGGAGTGGGGGAGAGAATCGAAGATCTCGGGGAAAACCCACACAGGTCACGGGGAGAATGTAGGAACTCCGTATAGACAGCGCCCGTAGTCAGGATCAAACCCGGATCTCTGGCGCTGCACCACCATGCCACCCAAATGCAGGTCACATCAAAAATAAAAGGTTGCCCATCCGTTGAAGATAAGTTATTTTTGACTTTGACAGTGCAGCAGTGAGTAGCAAAGTTTTGTATATGGCTTACTTCAACAGAACCAGTCAGTAGTGATCCTGAGGCAAGGGTGCCTCTTGCATAACAAGCATTTTAAACTCGACAACATTTCCATATTTATTTAATTATTTGAATTTCAATTTCCCAGTTGACATGGTGAGACTTGAACCCATGTCGAGGAGGCAGTTAGCAGTCAAACCACAATGTTAGATCTGAACCTTATATTCAGATCAGGATGTGTAAAGTGCAGGAAGGGATTGCAGATGCTGGTTTAGACACAAAATGCTGGAGTAACTCAGTAGGAAAGACAGCACCTCGGGATAGAAGGAATAGGCGATATTTCAGGTCACGACCCTTCTGAAGACTTGGTCACGGCCCTTCTGAAGACAGTCTGAAGAAGTGTCTCGACCCGAAACATCACCCATTCCTTCTATCCAGAGATGCTGCCCGTCCCGCTGAGTTACTCCAGCATTTTGTGTCTATCTTCAGAATGTACAACGATGGCTGATTTTCTCTCCTGAATGACTTCAGTGATCGTAATATGTTATTTTGACAATGCAATAGTTTCATGGTTTTGGTTCATGAGTCGATCACCTTTTCTGCAATTCCCACGTTGATTCGTAGTAATTATTTGACTTTAAATTTCCCAGCTGACACAGTGGGACTTGAACTCATGGCTCTGGAACAATGGTCTTGAACTTTAGGTCCAGTGCAGCTACCTCACACCGTGTCTCCTCATGGAGCCTTACTGGCAATTTGTCTTGCAGCCAGTGGGATTAGTTTTGGAAGATGCATTGGCTGACTTTGTCCAAGTTCATGCAGCTTTGCATTCAGGTGCTTAGAACTTGACTCCTGATTTGAGCTGGCTTGCCTCTGTCCTCCCTGCACTGTGTGTGTGTGTGTGTGTGTGTGTGTGTATCTGGGGAGTCTCTGGTTCCTGTGGAAACAGAATATTGCCCTTTTCACCATCTGCTGCCACAACCCCCCAGTGAATGTTGGAAACAGTGGGGCCTGTCCTCGTTCCTGTGTTGAGAATGAATATTTCCCCGGCTAGCTTCAATTCTAGAACACAAGCCAGTACCTGCTACAGTCACAATCCCTGTTCCCCTGGAAGAGTCTGAAGAAGGGTCTCGACCCGCAAAGCCACCCATTCCTTCTCTCCAGAGATGCTGCCTGTCCCGCTGAGTTACTCCTGCATTTTGTGTTTGTTCTGTCGGAGGCGATGCAGGTAGCTTTGCAGCACAATGGCCACTCGGTGAGGTGTTCAGCTGCAGAATGGTGTGGATCACACTAGTTGAACATTGAAACAATTCTAGTAAGTAAGCAACATGAATTTTACATGATCTCCTCCTGGTCAGGAACAATTATCATCTTTTAGATGTTAAGCAAATTAAAGTATACGTGAAGATAGACACAAAGCGCTGGAGTAACTCAATGGGACAGGCAGCATATCTGGAGAGAAGGAATCAGTGACATTTCGGTTCCAGCATTTCATGTCTCAATTGAACCCTTGGCTCACCCCACTGATAATGCGAATGTTGGAGAGTAATAGCTGTGCTTGAAAACCTTTTTTTTTGTTCTTGTAAAATATTGGTGATTTATAAGTCAATGGAAATTTTTTATTTCTTTCTTGATTGAGTAAAATTGCACATTTTTGCTTTTTGCTTTCCAGATGTGACCACAGAATGACCTCATTAGAGTGACTGGGGGTAATCACTCGACAAGCTCTCTCAACAACAGAGGGATGTCCTTAACTATAGACTGTATTAACTGCAGGAGCATGTGCACTATATATAGTGCAATACTCTCAGTCAATCTCTAAAGGGACTGTACACGGGGGAGGTGATTTTTAGATCCATCACTGGGGTTAGTACCTTGGCAGCCTTCTGAGTTGTTTTATACTTAATATCAATGAAGTTAAGAAACAATGCCAACTGACCCAATAAGGTATGGGAGCTCTCCCTTTATCTATATCTTCGTGCCATAATAAGGAGCCTGCAGATCTCAGCCATGGGCTTAACTTGAATTGAAAGTCTATCCATTCTGCCAATGTCACGTCACTGGTAGTCAACCTCCCTTCGTTTCATTGGAATAAAGTGTAAGATGTTTGGAACCGAACAAGTAACTGGGATCCAAAGAAGGTGCTCATCATATATAGGCCATATATTTCTCACGTATAGATTTATTAACGTGCTTGCTTCAACTTATCAGTTCTCCATTTGTTGGCAAACTGACATGATCAGTTCAAGAATCTGTAGCAGGGAAGTGGTTCAATAATTAACGCAGTGGTTGCCTGTGCCATGAAGAGAGATCAACAGTTAACCATAATATATTGAGGAGAATATCAGTCTGAAGAAGGGTCTCGACCCGAAACGTCACCTATTCCTTTTCTCCAGAGATGTTGCCTGACCCGCTGAGTTACTCCAGCATTTTTGTGTCTATCTTCAATTTAAACCAGCACCTGCAGTTCCTTCCTATATATTTGATTTGTGTTTTTGTTACACATAGTATTGTGCAAACATTCAGGGTGACTCTGTTACATACAGAAGTGTGTTAGTGACAAAATGCTACATTGTATAATGTTCTAGCTCTTCGAAAACGCAGCTCCTGTAAGTAGGCATGAATATTACATTAGAAATTAACATATATCATCATAGTGATTAAAAATGTTAAATAGATAGAGACTTGAGTTGTCAAAGGACAATCCGGTTTCATTTTCTAGTATTCAAACAGAATATTTAAATTGCTTTAGGGACAAGAAGCAATTGTATTAACAAAATTTGGTATGTAAACCAATCACTATTAAGGCAAATGATTTCTAAAATGGCTCTTCACAATCTAGCTGCAGTAAATCAATATACACTGAGCTCTGGTAATGTAAAAACATTTTAATGGGAATTATAGACAGTGGGCTGCACGGTGGCGCAGCGGTAAAGTGGCCTTACAGCGCCAGTGACCCGGGTTTTTGACCCCGACTACGGGTGCTGTCTGTGTGGAGTTTGTATGTTCTCCCTGTGACCTGCGTGGGTTTTCTCTGGGTGCTCCAGTTTCCTTCCACATTCTAAAGACATGAAGGTTTGAAGGTTAATTGGCTTCTGGAAATGGTCTCTGGTGTGTGGGATAGAACTAGCGTAAGGGTGATAACTTGTCGGTGTGGACTCAGTGAGCTGAATGGCCTGTTTCCACACTCTCTAAACTAAACTAACTTAATCTAAACTAAACTAAAGTGAACTAACCTGCCAGTGCTAACACAACAGAGGCAACAGATACCAACAAAGGGAAAATATAGTTAGGTCCATCAATGTTTGATGTTTTTAATTGGCCAGCCACTCCCTCGTCTCCCCTCTTCCATCAGGCAAAAGGTATAAAAATGTGAACACACACACACCTCCAGATTCAGGGATAGTTTCTTCCCAGCTGTTATCAGGCAACTGAACCATCCTACCAACAACTAGAGAGTATCCCTGAACTATCTACTTCATTGGAGACCCTCAGACTATCTTTGATCGAACTTTAATGGCTTTATTTTATACTAAATGTTATTCCCATTATTCCCCAAGTATCTATACACTGTGAATGGTTCTATTGTAATCATGGATTGTATTTCTGCTGGCTGGGCAGCACACAGCTTCTTCTTTCGTGTGGCGTGCACAGCCTAAAGTTGCTGGACAACTTGTTCTATTTGATCTTCCGTTTGTGCACGTCGAGTTGATTGCAGTAGTCGAAACAGGGTGGACCACGTGAAGGTTGCAATCTTCCAGCCCGATAGCACACAGCAAAAGCTTTTCACTGTACCTCAGTACAGGTGACAATAAACTAACATCAAACGCAGGCTCGCACTCACGCTACACTGGAATTGTTGTTCTCTCCAGCAAAACCTCTCATTAATTATTATTAATTATTCATGCTAAATATCTACAGGAATCAAACGTGAAGGTGAGTGGAACGTGAAAGAATTCTCTCAAAAGCATTCAACGCAGGTGACTAAAAATTACCTTCTCCTCCAAAAACGTTTTACCTGTTCTCCTGTCAACGTCTAGGTTCCAGGCTCTCACTTTGTGTTGGAACCTCACACCGTGATACGCAATTTGCTTGGATCAACTCTGTTTCCGTTTTAAAAACTTGAATCAGATCTTTTTACAGGCTTGCCCTTCATAAATAAAGCAAGCTCAGCTTACCTTCCCCTTTCCGCAAATGTAATCCTTGATAGCCACAGTCATATTTATTCCTGGTGGTTGCATGCTTTCAAGGTCAACAATATCCTTTGTAAGATTAGCCGAGTAGAGTTAACCGTAGCTCCTCATGCATCAATCTTACAATCTCTTGCTAATATTGTGCTATCATTTTTGTTGCACCTAAATGAAAATACGGGAATCATTCTCCTGAGAGAACAGGGGCATGTGATGAGTTTTGTGCCATTTTATTTTTAAATACTTTTTGCCTTGCAGTCATTACGTTCACTTCCAATTTTACTAACCGAGACATTGATATAATAGAAAGAATGTTTTAACGTGTGATTATGCGTGGAATATATCTGGAATCACTGTTAGTACTGATGAAAATTGTATAAACAAATTTAGTTCCTATTGTGCTTTAGTGTAAATGAAACCTAATCACCTTGCAATCCAGTCTTATCCGCTGGTATGGAAAACTGATTCCTTGCTTCCTTAGTGTCATATTGATGTTGCAGTAATCCTCGCTGCCATCGGTATCAGGTTCTTGGATTCTCTCTGAAAATAGCAACATCATTAAAGCTGAAAATGTCAACAAGCCAGTTCCTGCCAGTGAGAGCCTTAGTGCGGAGTTGCAGGGTCTAATTCAACGAGGGTTGGCTGCACCATAGTCTCTCCCACAAATCCTATTATCACTCATTCCTAGTGAGTTGCAAACAATACTTTGTTAGATTCTATCAGCTGTGAACCGACTTAATACCTTTTCTAACATCCATTAGCGTTCATTTCTAATTTAATCAGACTAGCTTTTGCACTGATTTTTGCAGCGTTGAATGGCTCAATTATTAATACATCATACATCATACAGGGACTAGATATGGAATAACGGCGGACAAACTGTTGAAGTAATGCATCTGATTAATGCCACAGAGGGCTAATTCCTTTCCCAAGGTAATGGATGCCCATTTTGCTGCATGTGAAATCCATTTTCTGAGTCATCCAGCACGGCTATCAATAAATAATGAAGTCTTAAGTGGGAATGAGCGCAGAACTCAGTGGAGCTACTGGGTTAATTGGGAATGCAATAGCCCTGCTAACTTCAGGAAAATTAAAACCATTTCTCCTCAAACCGGGGCTCAACGATTATAGCATTTGGGATGTTCTCCAATGGAAACCTACAATTTTCTTCACCAGTTCAAACCGATGGAGGGAGTCAGCTTACGTGAAATATCTCAGCAATGTGAAGGAGTGTGAATCCTGACCTGAAGTTCACTGGCATCTTGAAGCGCATTTGACAAGAACCTTTTTGAGTTTCTGCAAAATTAATTGCATGGATGCTTTTGAATCGAATTTTATCGCACAGTCGAGGCAATTGTTTTTGCGAACTAGTGTTTGCCAAATCTATTTTAGTCTGGGGTCCGATGATGCAGTGATCTGTGTCATGTGGAATCAAACACACATTAAAAGTGAATGATGTTTCCCCATTAATCTTCAGAGGAGTTGTTTCTGCAACCCGACGCTAAAGGTATACGCAATTGCCTTGTGCGGATATGAAGTAGCTTGTAGCTATCTTGAATGTTAATGATAGTGCATGACATCATTCTAATGAAATGGCTGGATGATATTTCTGCCTCACCAAAAGCAAGCATTGATGGGGAAGCTGTGAATCAGACAGATTATTCTCTTCAAGTATGAATCCGCAATGTATTCACAGAATTCCCTGCGGGGCGGCACGGTGGTGCAGCCATACAGCGCCAGAGATCTGGGTTCGATCCTGACTATGAGTACTGCCTGTACAGGGTTTGTACATTCTCCCTGTGACCTGCGTGGGTTTCCTTCGAGTGTTCCGGTTTTGTCCCACACTCAAAAGACGTACAGGTTTGTAGGTTAATTGGCTTCAATAAAATTGTAAATTGTCCCTAGTGTGTGTAGGATAGTGTGAGTGTGCAGGGATCGTTGGTCAGCGCAGACTCCGCGGAAAGGCATGCTTCCGTGCTGTATCTCTGAACCAAAGTAAACTAAATACAAGATAGACACAAAATGCCGGAGTAACTCAGCGGGACAGGCAGCATCTCTGGAGAGAAGGAATGGGTGACGTCTCAGGTCGAGACCCTTCTTCAGTCTGAACGATCTGAGCATTTGGTTTCAATGATGGTAAAATGAGGCTTTTCCAGACTCCGAGCTTCAAATAGGGGAAGTCAATATATTAATAAAAAATGACTGGATGGGGTGGAGGTGAAGGAGATCGAGAGGGAGAGAGAGAGAGGAAGAGAGGGAGAGGGAGAGGGACAGGGAGAGGAGGAGAGAGAGGGAGAGGGACAGGGAGAGGGACAGGGACAGAGAGAGGGACAGGGACAGAGAGAGGGACAGGGAGAGGGAGGGGGAGAGGGAGAGAGGGGGAGAGAGAGAGGGAGAGGGAGAGAGAGGGGATGGAGAGAGGGGGAGTGGGAGAGGGAGAAAGAGGGACGGACAGGGACAGGAAGAGGGGGAGAGGCAGAGAGAGAGAGAGAGATAGGGAGAGGGAGAGGGAAAGGGAGAGGAAGAGGGCGAGGTAGAGGGAGAGAGAGGGGGAGAAAAAAGAGGGGAGGGGAGGGAAATATGTCCAGCATATCTATATATAAAGACGAGGTAGTTAGCCTAAGGCCCGAAATAGATGTCATGAGGCCATCAGCTTAGTGGAAATTGGCCAAGAGACCAGGAGGTTGAGCTGCTGAATGAGATTAGGTGTCAGTCTTGGCTCGTTGGAACCACTTTCAGTTCCGAGTCGCCTCATTTGACATCTCAAAAGGCACCTTCATTAAAGGGAAGATGCCATTTGTTTGAATGGATGTTCTGTCAAGGATCCCATACAAACCCCCCAGAGCGGATCACCAAACATAAAGGCAGTGTCACTGCAAAAAGAAACTGGTGATTTATTACATTCCATGATGAAAGTATATTATCTTAGCCCGAAGAATGGTTGGGGTCATCCATATCTTTCATTATTTTAATGAGTGAATGGAACATTTGGAGAATGGATGTTGGAGTTCCATGCTCAGTCGTTTGAATATTAAATCTATTCATCTTTCCCACTTACATTTAGGTGAACAGCAGATAAATGCTAAATGCTGGAAAAGACAAAATTGATGTCCTCTTTTGTTTCTATTCCATTAATCTCTTATTTTAAAGTAGTTTGAAAGAGCCTTGTCTTCGCCAATACCAAAATAAACAAAATGGCTGCATTTAATTTCAAATGCACAGGTTTCTTTGCAAATGACTCATTGCCAGGGCTAATTTTAAATTTCCTTCCCGATTAAATAATTAGGAGATCATTGTTGCACCAGTTAGCAATGAGGTTGATTTTCTCCACTACTTGTAAAGGGAAGCACATTTATGTTAACTGCATCAGATAGTAAGTGACTGCACAACTCATAGCTGTAATAAAATAAGTACATTGTACTTCAAACCTCATTTTGAGCCCCTGGCATAGCGAAATAAACCAATTGTTAATGAATATCTCAGGTGGACAGAATTATCTCTTACTTCTAACAAATTCAACTTATTTATGATCCATGAAATCACCATTTCTGAGAGACGTTGGTAAACATTCAACTTGTGGCGACTCTCTGCCGTGGAACATTAAGTACAGCCGGAAGGACAGCACAACTTATTCTTCTGCCATTTTAATGGGAAGTTGGGTGGAGACAAGTAACCGATGGATGGGCACAGAATCATTCAATGGCTCTATTTGCTTCTACGCTGTTCGGTTCCATTTTCCAATGGCTTCCACACTCATACTATCCTTTCTGGATTGCTTGTGTGGGAGTGAATGGGTAAGTCATGCGGAAGTGTTCAAAGTAATAGAAGTGGTGTGCATTAGGATGTTTAAGAAGGAACTGCAGATGCTGGAAAATCGAAGGTAGACAAAAGTGCTGGAGGAACTCAGCGGATGCAGCAACATCTATGGAGCGAAGGAAATAGGCGACGCTTCAGGCCGAAACCCTTCTTCAGACTGATGATTAGGATGTCGGCTGTGGCTGTCCCCCTGGTGCTCACCAGCTTTAATAAAGTGGCTGCTACTCCGAACGCCAATTCCGCATGGCCTTTCCATTTGCTCTGACGCTTGCGATTCTCCTCAGATGGATGAACAATCCCTCTTGTGCTACCGTGAGTGAGATCAAAGGCAACGATTCTGTTCTCCAGCTTGAGACATGCATAAAGCCCATTGAGTGGAGTCATCATCTTTTTAATATATATTTTTATTAGAGGCCATACATATTACAAATAATATAATAATTTTTTTCAGATATGCTTATTACATCTTTCCAAAATTATATAAATATTACCAAGCCATGTATATAGGCCTCAATTTTTTTTAATAGTATGAAAAAGAGAAAAAGAAAAAAGTATAAAGAAAGAATAGTGAGTAATTTAAAGAATATGATTATACTTGATTAGAAGGGAAAAAATAAATAAAATAAAAAATAAAAATTAAAATTAAAAAAATTAAAAAACCATATAACTAATAAACAATTATTATACTTGAGGAAAAGAAAACAGTATGCATCTTATCAATGAATGGAACCATTTCTAATTATAATATATGGAGACAAGTATATAAATCTCAGATTAAACATTTTCATTTGATCTTACCACCGGGTACTTATTGAGTTTCAATGCCGAGTCCAGCTACCTCTGCATATAATCAGTGAATGGAGACCATATTTGTTCAAAAAGCTCATGTTTATCCATTAGGATAAACCTAAGTGGAGTCATCATCTGCCCGGTGACAGGAAAGCTTGGAGCCAGCGGTTGGGATGTCATTTCTGCTACACTCACTTTTACTTTTTCGCACAAATGCATTTGCTGCAGCCTCGAGAAAGACCCTGTCCGAATGAGGTTGAGAATAAAGGTGACATTGACCTCCACATTGAGTACGGTCCAGGCATGTGGTCTCTCTGCAACCACATGGGTTTCCTCCATGTGCTCTGGTTTCCTCCCACATCATCAAAATGGGCATGTTGGTAGGTTAACTGGCCATAGGAAATTGACCCTATGTGCAGATTAATTATTAGATTAGATTGTATTTCTAGATTGTATCATCTAGGTGGCTAATGTTTTATTATTATTAATGTTTAGTGCTTTCTGAGTCATTCGTAACTGTATGTCATGTTGTTACTTGTCATGTCACTGTATGTCATGTTGTCACTTGTGGGCGTAGCACCAAGGCAAATTCCTTGTATGTGAATACTTGGCCAATAAACATACTAACTTACTTACTTAGTTATTTGTTCATCTTCATATACAGCACAGTGCACCAACATTCCTTGTTTACATGTGGATCTTCCTACAGAATGTCTCTCACCTCAATGTTGGCAGGTATTTAAAGCCTGTGCTTGGAAATACATCAATCACCTGAGAATTTCAGATGGGATGCAATTTCTCAGAAGGCGGTTCTTTGCCGGTGGACATGACTTGCGACCTGTCCCAAGTTCAGAGGCACAGAAATTAAATAAAATATTGAAACAGTTAAATTATTTCCTTACACAGCCAAGAAACTCTAAATGCTTTCAAGAACTTTCAATGAATAAATGATTTCAGTTTTGTTCCTGTTCTTTACAAAAGTCTTTGATAGGTTTTAGACCAAAAATGCATAAAATTCCAGCGTAATATGTAAATATGCCAAGGAGTTTAAAGTCTGTGATGACCATTTCTGACTGCAATACTCAACCTGCAGACAGACACTGAGTGAATTGATCATCTCGGCGACTGAGGTTCGTGAATTGTCAGTGATTCTTTAGTTTAGTTTAGAGATACAGCATGGAAACAGGACCTTCGGCCAACTGAGTCCGTGCTGACCAGGGTGGCATGGTGGCGCAGCCTTACAGCGCCAGAGACCCGGACTACAGGTGCTGTCTGTACGGAGTTTGTACGTTCTCCCCGTGACCTGAATGGGTTTTCTCCGAGATCGTCGGTTTCCTTCCACACTCCAAAGATGTACAGGGTTGTAGGTTAATTGGCTTGGTTCCTGGTGTGTGTAGGTTCGGGTTAATGTGCGCGGATCGCTGGTCGGCGTGGACTTGGTGGGCCGAAAGGCTTGTTTCCATGCTGTATCTCAAAACTAAACTAAACCAGTGATCCCGGTACACCAGCGACATTCTACACACACTCGGGACAATTTATAACTTTTACCAAAGGCAATTAATAGGTATGTTACAAAACTTACCTTGAGCAGCGCTGCAGTTCTGCCGCTCCCCGTGTGCGTGACTTTGGCGCCTTTCAGAGGGGGCGGGCTTAAAGTGCCGTTTTTCAACAGACATGGAAAATCGATGAATGTCGGGCAATTTCGTTGCGGAAGAAAAATCGCTCCGACATTTCATGAATGAAGGTATTTTTAAATTACTCTAAATTATTTATTAGCTAGAGTAATTTAAAAATCACCTTCAAAAGCCGTGAGCACCGACCACCGGAAGGATTTTGCGTAGGGGAGAAAAAAGGTAAATAGTTTATTTTTATATTAAAACTTGGTTTTTCGGGAGGCTTTAATAATATTTTCATGTTGCGAAATGGGGTCCAAAAAAATGTATGAACAAACAGTATTTTTCCTCCCGACTTCACAGCTAACCGCAACGTTCTAATCCACCGCATTCCACTAAAACCCACTCGCTAGTTGATTTAAATGGCCATTAATTTACAGGCATAAAACACTAAATTCCTTCCATTTGGCCCAGAAATTCATGAAAATTAGATTTAAAAATTATGTTATATTGTGGATTATTGTGTGAATGTTATTTGGACACTTAGGCAATTTAAAAAAAGTTTATATTTTCTTAAGAAATGGATAGATGTTTAGATCTACTCATTGAATTTTGTAATTAGCTACAATTAGATAACTAACTAATTATATGCTTTAATTTCAGGTCATCCAAGTAAGATTGTTTCATATTTGTTTCAGAATGCTTCAATCTATAATAACTGAAAATTTCATTGAGTTCTCTTAATTTTTAAGGAAGTTATGGGCTTTTAACTGTTCCAGATCACAGCTTTTGAGTTAAGTCAATTGAAAGGCAATGGGAACCAGATGCTAATTTCCGAGTATGAAAATGGCCATAACTTTATTAATACTGAAGATATGAAAGTGAATTAGGTGTCAAATTAAACTTCTTTTTATGCTTTATCTGATGGGATAAATTGCAGACTTGATTTTTAAAATCTCAAAATTTTGTAACATTGCTACAATTAACCTATAAACCTGTATGTCTTTGGAGTGTGGGAGGAAAGCGGGAAAACCCACGAGGTCACGGGGACAACGTGCAAACTCCGTGCAGGCAGCACCCATAGTCAGGATTGAACCCGGGTCTTTGCTGCTGTAAAGCAGCAACTTCACTACTGCGCCATCGTGCAACCGGGAGATCATGTAGGTTAAGGCGGAATGAGTGGATGTATTGAGTGAAACAATCATCGTGCCTGCGCTTGGTCTCGCTGATATATAGGAGTCCACACCTGGAACAACTGATACAGTAGACAAAGTTGAAGGATGATCTCCAGGAAAGGAAGGGCTACCTCAATGGCCAAATGATCTAAATCATTTGTTCTTATGTTTAATGTGTAATCTAATCCGTTTTATGTGGAGGAAAGAACTGCAGATGCTGGTTTAAATTGAAGGTAGACACAAAATGCTGGAGTAACTCAGCGGGACAGGCAGCATCTCTGGACGTTTCGGGTCGAGACCCTTCTACAGGCTGATGTCAGGGGAGTGGGCGGGACAGAGATAGAATGTAATCAGAGACAGTAAGACTGGTGGGACAACTGGGAAGGGGAAGGGATGGAGAGAGAGGGAAAGCGAGGGCTATTTAAAGTTAGAAAAGTCAATATTGATACCGCTGGGGTGTAAGCTACCTAAGCGAAATATGAGATGCTGTTCCTCCAATTTGTACTGGGCCTCACTCTGTTTTATTCGTTCTATAATGATTGGTAACACTTGATAGGGAGAACCAATGTAGAAATAAGCCCGTTCTAGTTAAACCTCCTCTTTCCTCATCTTGAATTCACTGACAAGATTATTTATCTGAAGACTGAAGAAGGGTTCCATTCTGAAACGTCACCCATCCTTTTTCTCCAGAGATGCTGCCTGACCCACTGAGTTACTCCAGCACGTTGTCTCTATGTTAGTTGAGTTTGAGTTTAGTTTATTGTCCCGTGTACCGAGGTACAGTGAAAAGCTTTTGTTGTGTGCTAACCAGCCAACGGAAAGACAATACATGATTCCAATTGAGCCATTCGTAGAGTTCAGATACGTGATAAAGGGAATGACATGAATAATGTTTAGTGCAAGACAAAGCCAGTAAAGTCCGATCACAGATAAGCCAAGGGTCCCCAATGAGGTAGATAGTAGTTCAGGACTGCTGTCTACTTGCGGGAGGATGTTTCAGTTGCCTGATAATAGCTAGGAAGATTTGTAGGAAGGAACGGCAGATGCTAGTTTACCCCAAAGATAGTCACAAAATGCTGGAGTAACCCAGCAGGACAGGGAGCATCTCTGGAGAGAAATGGGTGACATTTTGGGTCTCAACCTGAAACGTCACCCATTCCTTCTCTCCGGAGATGCTACCTGTCCCGCTGAGTTACTCCAGCATTTTGTGACTATTAACAGTTGGGGGAAAAAAAACTGTCCCTGAATGTGGAGGTGTGCATTTTCACACTTCTATTTTTCTGACAGTTACTCAGTTCTGCACAATTCACAAGAATTGTAGTGAATGAAATGACTGTTGCTGCATGGTAACCACTGGAGGATCACTACGGACACTGCAGTTGCCTCTTCTGCCTTGCATGTCACGAGATTCAAGGTTGATTTGGTAGTCAGGCTGCATCAATGTGAAGGCCCAAAGGATATGCCTTATTTGAGAAATCAGAGGGCCCCACTCTCACCACACCTTAGTATATAATTAATTATTAAAATTGCGTCATTATACATGTCTTAATCAAACAGTTCATAGGTAATAAACGCTGAATTACTTCTATAATTTAGCAGATCGGAGATTTATATCATTAAAGTAAATGAGGATTGACGGCAAGTGTAAATTTATGAAGACAAGTTGTCCGCATGGCCCATTTAGTTTAAACTGGTGATTTCCTTTACAGTATTATTATCAGGATGCTGTATGGCTTTTACATATGGATGTTCATCTGGTTTTTCTCTATGTCTTTTGCAGACAATCTCATAATAATTGCCAAATGCTCGTTTGAAGAGTGTAAAAGGGCCAAGAACCACTTATGCAAATACGAGACGAAGTGGATGACCATGTTGGACTGTTTAACCTCCTGGCAAGGTCAAATTTTTAAGCTATTTATTTAACTTGCATTTAAATATTGCAGGAAATCTGCTTTCTAATTATGCAGTACGGCTGGAAATCACCAAGGAGCAATTAAAACAATGTTGATGCTCATGTGCGTGGCTTTTGGAGACCAAACATCTTTCAATGGTTACTCATTGTATTGTGTGTTTTGGTGGATTTGTTTAACATATGGCACATGAAACTATTATTACAGAGTAATGTCTTCAATGCCGTGTGTTTCCTGCAAACCTGCTCGAGTGAGGCACTTGTCTGTGAGCAATGCTCAAGTCTGCAGCTCTGAATTATCTGCTGACTTTGTGAATCCAAAATTAGATCCAAATCAACAAATGAAATGTGATTTGTCCTACTCGTCTCTGGGGCCAATATCTGAGGAAGGATGTGCTGGCTCCGGACAGGGTCCAGAGGAGGTTTACAACAATGATCCCAGGAATGAGTGGATTAACATATGATGAGCGTTTGACGGCACTGGGTCTGTTCTTGCTGGAGTTTAGAGAGTTTAGATAACCTCATTGAAATTTATCGAATAGTGAAAGGCCTGGATAGAGTGTATGTGGAGAGGATGTTTCCACTGGTGGGAGGGTCTAGGACTAGAGGTTATAGCCTCAGAATTAAAGGACGTTCCTTTAGGAAGCAGATGAGGAGGAATTATTTAGTCAAAGGGAGGTGAATCTGTGGAGTTCTTTGCCACAGAGGCAGTGGATATTTTTAAGGCAGAAATAAATACAAATTTGATTAGTCCGGGTGCCAGGGGTTATGGGGAGAAGGCTGCAGAATGAGGTTAGGGGGGCGAGATAGATCATTTGTGTTTGAATGGTGGTGCAGACTTGATGGGCCGAATGGCCCAATTCTGATCCTAGCGTAGACTCATAGAGTGACACAGTGTGGAAACAGGCCCTTCAGCCCAACTTGCCCACGCCGGCCAACATGTCCCAGCTATACTTGTCCAACCTGACAGCATTTGGTCCGTATCCCTCCAAACCTGTCCTATCCATGTATCTGTCTAACTGCTTCTTAAATGTTGGGATAGTCCCTGCCTCAACTACCTCCTCTGGCAGCTTGTTCCGTACACCCACCACCCTTTTTGTGAAAAAGTTACCCCACAGATTCCTATTAAATCTTTTCCCCTTCTTTTCCACCATAAACCTATGTCCTCTGGACCTCAATTCACCTACTCTGGGCAAGAGACTCTGTGCATCTTCCTGATCTATTCCTCTCATGATCTTATACATCTTTATAAGATCACCCCTTATCACCTTAAGGTTATCACTTATGACCTTATGATCTTACTTGAACTAGTACTTTATTTTATTGGATGCAAAGGTGCTTTAGCCCTCTGATTTGACGGCAGGTCTCGGGTATATTTTCTACAGACTCTTTAACCATTTGTGCTTCACAAGGAAGCACCCTCTGCAAAGGTCAGTAGCTCAAGAAAGTGGTTCCATTCCTTTAGCAATGTTACAAAATTTTGAGATTTTAAAAATCAAGTCTGCAATTTATCCCATCAGATAAAGCATAAAAAGAAGTTTAATTTGACACCTAATTCACTTTCATATCTTCAGTATTAAGAAAGTTATGGCCATTTTCATACTCGGAAATTAGCATCTTGTTCCCCATTGCCTTTCAATTGACTTAACTCAAAAGCTGTGATCTGGATCAGTTAAAAGCCCATAACTTTCTTAAACATTAAGAGAACTCAATTTAATTTTCAGTTATTATAGATTGAAGCATTCTGAAACAAATATGAAACAATCTTACTTGGATTACCTGAAATTAAAGCATATAATTAGTTAGTTATCTAATTGTAGCTAATTACAAAATTCAACGAGTAGATCTAAACATCTATCCATTTCTTAAGAAAAGATAAACTTTTTTAAAATTGTCTAAGTGTCCAAATAATATTCACACAATAATCCACAATATAACATAATTTTTAAATCACATGAATTTCTGGGTAAATGGAAGGAATTTAGTGTTTAATGCCTGTAAATTAATGGCCATTTAAATCAACTAGTGAGTGGGTTTTAGTGGAATGCGGTGGATTAGAACGTTGCGGTTTGCAGTGAAGTCGGTATGAAAAATACAGCCGGTTCATACATTTTTTTTGTCCCCTTTTCGCAACATGAAAATGTGATTAAAGCCTTCCTAAAAACCAAGTTTTTATGTAAAAATAAACTGTGTAGCTTCTTTTATCGCCTACCTTAGGTCCGTTCCGCTGTCACCGTTCAGAGCTTTAGAAGATGATTTTTAAACTACTCTAGTTAATAAATAATGTAGCGTAGTTTAAAAATACCTTTATGAATGAAATGTCGGAGCGATTTCTCTTTAGCGACGAAATCGCCCGACATGGATTGATTTGGACTGCCTAGAAAAAATCGGCATTTTAAACCCGCCCCCCTCTGAAAGGCGCCAAAGTCGCGCACATGGGGAGTGGCAGAACTGCAGTGCCGCTAAAGGTAGGTATTGTAACATACTTAATTCCTTTTGGCCAGTTGAGTTGACATTCAATTTTCCATTCAGCGTGACAGAGATTTTGGGAGTCAGGGAAGAAAGGGCCTTAAGAAGTTGTCTCTAAATTAAATGATTTGCCTGATAACATTTTAGTTCAAAGGGCTGACCATTAGGTTCCACATCAGAGAACTAAAGCACTTTATGTCATCCAAAATTAAAATAACTCTTGGATTAATATGGAAGTTCATTATAATGAAACAATTGTTGCTTTGCCGAGAATATCTGTGGATCAGTTTGTCATGAAACTACACACTATTGCATTTAGATATGCCATCTTCAGTTCTTGAAAATTACGACCTTTAGGACTAAAAAAATTGAAAGTGACATAAACTCGAATGTTCAGTGAAAATTATATAGCGTTCACATGTGAAATAGTAAGATTAAATGAGATCTTACCAGTTTGAAGTTTGATCCTTATTTTATGAGGAGTTACGATGAGGGATTTTGTGAAGACCCCGCCAGCACGCATGCGCGCCATTCTTCAAAGCAGCAGTGTGAAATCACAGATAGCAGAACTGACTGGAGATAGTAAGAGTAAGAGAAACCATATACCAGTTGACCTTATGGTAGAGGGTTGGGAGCGGAGGGCACGAAATCCCTCATTGTAACTCCTCATAAAATAAGGATCAAACTTCAAACTGGTAAGTTCTCGTTTAATCTTACTATTTTACATCGGAGTCACGTGAGTGACTTCGTGAAGATTTCAAAGCTCTGTGAGTTCATGCCCTGGACCACGTCCATGCTCACACATTGCTGTAATAACTGATGGAGGAAGTGTGTTAACGTATTTCAGACGTGTAACAGAGCTTGGTAGGGGTCGAGACCATTCTGTCCAGTTTAGTTTGTGGAGGGTCTGGACCCGCTGAGCTGTACAAGTGCCATAGCATCATTACTTTGTAGGTGAGTTTGGCCAGTGGGAGTTCCGAAACTGATCACCAACTCCTGAGTAGGGACAACACTACCCCAATATCACAGGTCATATAGTATCATGGTCTACGAGGGTAAGAATTGAAATACCCCTCATGCATTTTGACACCAACTGATGGGATCCTACTCCGATAGTGAGGTAGGATGACAATGCGCTTCTGGCATTATTGATGGCACTATAGCTGAGGCCCTCATCATAGTGAAGGCCCGCGAGGAATTCCAGCACATATGCGATGGTGGCAGAGTCGTAGGTGATATTAGTCCTGCAACAGAAGGCCTCCCATTTCCTTACATGGGTAAGGTACTGCTCCCTCGTGGCCTCTCTGCACAATGCCATGATGATATCCATGGTCCTGTTCGACAGCCCGAATTCCAGCAAAGGTCTCTTCAGAACCTGCAAGCCAACAGGTTCAGATGACCACGGCACGGATGACTCTCCCCTGATATGGGATGTATCAGTAGGTTCGGGCATTTAGGAACCTGCACCCAGGGTTTCTTCACCATGTCGAGGACCACCGGGAACCATGGCTGTGTGGGGCAGACGGGTATTATCAGAATCCCTGATGCAGAATCTAGCTGGATTACCGCAATACCCGATCTAACTCCCATGAGACAGATGTTGGTATCTGATGGTTCAACCTGGACGCAATGAGGTCGATATCTGGTGTTTCATACTTAGCTATAATATTAGCAAATATTTGGGGGTTCAATATCCACTTGGTGTTATCATTGAATACTCGTGACCTGGTGTCCGCAACTGTATTAAGCTTACCTGGAAGGTATGTAGCTGATATCCAAATATTTCAATGCAATGGTTATGGGTACTTGCTGTGCAAGCAATATCCTCCCCACCAACTTAAAAACTGAGTGTGACTAAAATCTCTTCTTTATTCTGTTTTCACTTTCCCTTTCCCTGCATGCATTTAGTGTCACCTGCGTAGGCGCGTGTTAAAATATTCAAGTTGATGGTCTCCCTAGAATCACCAAGAGCAGAAATATCAGTGGAAACACTGAAATATTTAGACCCTTTAAAACTTAATGTGGCGACCCGGTGGCGCAGCGGTAGAGTTGCTGCCTTACAGCGTTTTCAGAGCCAGAGACCCGGGTTCGATCCTGACTGCAGGTGCTGTCTGTACGGAGTTTGTACATGCCTACGTCAGGGTAGGCAATGTAGGCACTGCCTACCCTGACAAAAATTATGAAATGGTAATCATTAAGTATAAGTAGTAAAGGCATGGGAGAATTATGCCTATCATAGAGATCGATCTCTTAGTTCAAGTCCAAGTGAGTTTATTGTCATGTGTCCCTGATAGGGCAATTAAATTCTTGCTTTGCTTCAGCACAACAGAACATAGTAGGCATTGACAACAAAAGAGATCAGTGTGTCCATATACCATTATATAAATATATACACACATGAATAAATAAACTGATAACTTTAGGTAGGCATAATTCTCTGTGCCTTTCAACCGCAGCACTTGTAACATGTGAAGGTCTGTGCAGCCCACGTGCTGTCCGCGCTGCTTGAAGCCGTCATTTTCAAGTGGAGCTGAAGGCAGCTGAAATTCTGCCTTTGCTGCACTGAGCATGTGCAGCAGCCTACTGCGCATGCACAGCGCAAGTTTCTTGTCGGGCTTTTCAAATATGGATTGCCATTATCTGAAGGGTATGTTAGGAAGCAAAACAGAGAAGAATGGAGTTTGTGTACCAATACCGTGCTAAGTACTTTTCTTGGTACTTTATGTTTTTAAATACTGTATTTCCCGGGGTGGGTCGGGGGAAGAGCTCCTTTCACAGTGTTTGAGGAGTCTGGCCCGGGGTAAAGTTGCGGGGAAGGCAGGAGCGTTGTGAAGGAGGGGATCGGGGCCAGTAATCCACTTGCGACGCTCCGGGCACGGTGATAACACATCGTGGCCGGGGAGTGAATTAGCTCGGGTGGCTGCCGCAGCGCTCCGGGCGCGGACAACAGAACTTGCCGTCACTTCCGAGGAAGGAAGCAGCTCGGGTGACTGCGAGCGGCAGCCGGGACCAGGCAGCAGAACCGGCTGCCACTTCAGCCCCTTCTGCTGATCCCCGCTCACCTCTGGCAGTGCTCCCCATCTGAACACCTCCCCTGCCGCTCGCTGGCCAGCTTTCCGTAAATCCTTAAATTCCGACAGCGTGTTCAAGGGACATGATCTCCGACTCCCTCCTTCTTGACACTCCTGCCCTCCCCTCATCTTTAACCCCTGGCACAGACTCTCCACACGCTGTGAAAGGAACTCTCCCTCCAATTGGTCCTTTGAATTAGTATTGTCATTCAATAAGATGACAACTGATTCAATGTCCCGGAGTGCTCCCATTTTTCCCACCATCTCTCCACCTGCCTTCATCCTCCATCCCCCACCCATTCAGTAATTAAAAAATGAAGGAGATTTAAAAGCTTTGGGCAAATTGAATTGTTACATATTTATTTTTTATTTTTAAGGAGAGAACAATCTGCGCATGCGCGGTTTAAGATTTTTTTTTTAAAAGCCGCCTGCCTACCTTGAGTAATCACTCACGGCACGTGCCTGGTGCTCCCCGGGACCATGTGGGTTTTCTCCGAGATCTTCGGTTTCTTCCCACGCTCCAGACGTACAGGTTTGTAGGTTGATTGGCTTGGTATAAATGTAAATTGTCCCTATTCCATGGAGGTAGTGTTAATGTGCGGGGATCACTGGTCTATGCGGACTCAGTGAGCCAACGGGCCCGTTTCTGCTCTGTATCTCCAAACTAAACTAAACTTTGAGGACTTGGAAAACTAAGGACTCTATGATGGGCAATGCAGCTTTGATTTTGACTTCATTCTCAGGAGGAGGATGTTCTTGGAAGGATGAGCAATTTTAGTTCAACTTTCATTTCTCCTTGAAAGGAATGGTTTGCTTGCCCACTTCAGGTGTCTGATTGGAGTCAAATATATTGGCAGGTCTGGATTGAAATGTAGGCCAAACTGGGTGAGTGCAGATGGCTGTCTTCCATCATAAAATCAATGGTCCAGATGAATGTTTTCCAGTAATCTGGTAGTTTCACGGTTAGGCCGGAGCAAGACTATATCATTGGATAAACGGGAAAGCAAAGTTCCATACATGCCTTTTTTAGAGTCATTGAGTTATACAGCATGGAAACAAGCCCTGGCTCTTTCATGCCAACTGAGATTCCTACCAGGAATGGCCATCTCTTGTGTGGAGTGGAAGCTGCATTGCCAATCACGGAGTCCTTAACTTCCCAGGTTCTCAAAGATGCCCAGCGTTCGGCCTTGTTTATCCTCTAGCCGGCAAGCAGATGGAACATGCCAGCTAGTGGGGTTTCCTGATGATGGGAGTAGTGTGGGTGAGCATGTAGGGTCATCGTGGGAGGTTGGCAGGTGAGGGGTTTAGTTTATTTTAGTTTGGAGGCACAGTGTGGAAACAGTTCCTTCAGCCGACCGATTCCGCGCGGAACAATCATCGCCCGTACACTAGTTCTATTCCGCACACTATTCTGACAGTTTACAGGACCTACAACCCCGCACGTCTTTGGAATGTAGGAGGAAACTGGAGCATCTGGAGAAAACCCACCTGGTCACATGGAGAATGTGCAAACTCATACAGCCGATCAAGCCTAGGTCTCTGGCGCTGTAAGGCAGCAACTCTGCCGCTACGCCGCTATTATGTGATGCCATTATGGCACGGACATGGTTTGAAACTTGTCCGCAGACTAAAGATACTTGCACCTGAAAACCTCTAAACACTTCATCTCTACGGGCACTCTCTGCTGTTGCAACGGTGAACTCTCTGGAGCGTTTGAAAAGATTTTGTTGACACGTGCTTGCAGAATGTGGTCCTTCCCATTATATTGACGTGGTTTCAATCATTATTCTGGGCTCTGGGTTCTTTAATAGTTCAAGGGTTTGTTTGTTTGTGAGGGGATGGCTTTTCTGACAATCCTATGAATGGACAGAGCAGTGGAGAAAGAGGAGGAGGATGAATGAATGCAAAGATCTTTCGCCAGAGGAAGGGAAACTATTCATTATGTGTGCTCAGAACTTTTTTTTTCACCCTCAAGTTTACGTACAAACTCAGACTGATGGGCCTGCAGGTCCATATGAAAGGAGACTTCCCTTCTCCAGGGAGATTTGCAGACGTTCGCCTGTGCAAAGTGGGGCAATTAACTTAGTTTAATTTAGTTTAGAGATACAGGGCGGAAACAGGCCCTTCAGCCCACGCCGACCAGCGATACCCGCACACTAACACTATCCTACACATACTAGGGACAATTTACATTTACACCAAGCCAATTAACCTACAAACCTGTACATCATTGGAGTGTGGGAGGAAATTTTGGAGAAATCACACGCAGGTCACGGGGAGAAGGTGCAAACCCTGTACAGACAGCACCTCGTATGTGGGATGGAACCCGGGTCTCTGGTTCTGTAAGGCAGCAACTCCACCGCTGTGCCACCGTGCCACCGCTATCGTTTGTTGTGGCGAACGTCACTGCGGTCTTGGATTCCTTTGCTTCCAGCTTCTTCCAGGCTGTACATGGAATATCATCCACTCAGGTCTACCTGAGGCCTTGCTACAGCAAAGCCATTCATCACTGGAACAGGGCAGGTAATTAAATTAGCTCTGCACGAGGCTTGCTGCATTTAATATTCATTGAAAAAAGCAGAAGGTTGAAGAATTGGAACAAAATTGAATGCCAGGGTACACTTCAGCCTGAAGAAGGGTTTCGGCCCGAAACGTTGCCTATCTCCTTCGCTCCATATATGCTGCTGCACCCGCTGAGTTTCTCCAGCATTTTGTGTATCCTCGATTTTCCAGCATCTGCAGTTCCTTCTTTAACAAAATTGAATGCCAGGTGTGTAGCATGGAACTGTAGTTGCTGGTTTAAACCAAAGATAGTGTAGATTAACCATATTAGCCTACCTTTACTATATCTATCACCACACATAGTATGCATGTTGCATAATCCCGTATGTAGTCCAGTCCGGATCTTCATCCCTACCGCAGACTATTGATAATGGTACTTCACCATCTCACGGTCAGACTTGACGCTGAGGACAGAGACGATAGCTTGTAATGTTTCCCCCGCTTGTGTTACAATAAAAGTTGTTACTCCATGTGTATTGGTCTCATTACACAACATGGTGTCAGAAGTGGGATCCCAGTGTTTACAAGACAATTCCGACAAGGAATGTATGTTGATATTCAGTCCATCCATAGCAGGCAGCACATCTGGAGTAACTCAGCGGATCAGGCAGCATCTCTGGAGAGAAGGAATAGGTGACGTTTTGGGTGGAGACCCTTCTTCAGAATGAGAGCCAGGGGAGAGGGAAACGAGAGATACAAACAGTGACATCCTTTTGCAGATTAATTTAATTGTTCTGTTTTGGTACAGATCACAATTAAACACTCTTGACTCTCTTGAATCTTGAAGAAAGATCAATTCTCTAAGTGTGGATTAGGTATACAGAGACGGATGTCATTCTCAGTCGGAAAAATAATGTTTAATCTGCAAGGAGCTCATTACCTTGGAGAGGAAAATGATAGGATACCAGCACCTAAATATCTATTCAGCAAGGAGTAAGTCTACGGTTCATGCACGCCAGGATTAGCCTGGTTATGTGGGTGTTCGTTGGTGTCTGAAGTAAACCGTTGGTGTGTGTGTATCAACAATTAACACTTATAGGTTCAAACTGTGCGCCATAGTTATAAATTCCCTCCTTGCACCACTTTTAGTCGAGGAGTAAAATAGAAGCTTCTCCCTGTTCACCTGGTACATTAACACAAATTGTCTCGCAGAAAAGATCAAACCAGTTAAGAGTTGGCACAGGTGGCATGACTATCAGAGCTGCTGCCTCGTGGCTCCAAAGGCCTGGGTTCAGTCCCGATCTCTGGTGCTGAGTTGTGGCATTTGCATAGGACGAGTCGCACCCCGGCCACTCCCTCTTCTCCCCTCTTCCACCTGGCAAAAGCTATAGAAGTGTGAAAACGCACACCTCCAGATTCAGGAGTTGATTTTAAATGACGTGCACCTTCTCTTGAAATTATGTAATCTCATTTGAGACTAGAATCTCCCAACCCCTGCAGAGTAGTTATTAAGAGGGCTGATCAATGGATGGTTGCTGCTGGGACACAAGTCGGGGCCTGATCAACCCCGGCTGGGTCGCCTGGGCGAGGGTGTCTGATGTTGTGAGACCCGAAACACCCGATGACCCCAGGTCACATCACTGAGGATGCGTCCGAGCTCATCTAGATGATGTATATTTTTCACACTCCCTCTGATGAAAACATTTACCCCATATACCCCCTTATGATCATACATGATTCAATGAGATCACACCTCATTCTTCAAAATTTTAGTGTAGTTTAATTTAGTATAGAGATGCAGTGTGGAAACGGGCCCTTTGGCACCGAGGCCACGCCGACAAGCGATTCCCGCACACTAACACTACCCTATGCACTAGGGACAATTTACACATACACCAAGCGGATTAGGCTACAATCCTGTACGTCTTTGTAGTGTGGGAGGAAACCGAAGATCTCGGAGAAAACCCACGCGGTCACAGGGAGAACGTACAAACTCCGTACAGACAGCACCCATAGTCGGGATTGAACCCGGGTCTCTGGCACTGCAAGGGCTGTAAGGCAGCCACCGTGCCGCCCTAAATGCCAAGGAACATAACCCAACCTTCTTAGGACAATCCTTCACTGCAGGAATTATGTTAGAGATAATAGTCTAGGCTTTGTTTGAGAGGGCAAGCCGGATCGATGGCAATAGTTCCGTAATTAACTGCAAAAGTCACTTCTTCCAAACATGCTCGATGCAAACTAAATGTCGAAAGGTGTTTGGTTTCCCCAAATGTTTCCAAGCACGTTTTGGATTATGCAGAAGTTGGAGTTCTTTTCCGGAGAATTCCTGCTTAATCCCATGTACCCTGTAGAGGATCTGATTAAGGATTTGCACCCAAGGCATAGGCTGTCACCTTGCTTCACAAACCTGGATTGGTGCACTGAGTCTTTCCAGCTACCTTTGCATTTGCTTCCAACCTCAACAACACTTCTCTTTCTTCTAATATCCCTCTGCCTCAGGGAGCTGACACCTTGGCAATGCGCTTCATCCATTATAATCAATGCTACAATAAAATCTCCAGCTCAAGCAAAAGCCAGTATAACTCTTCATTCTGTGGCCTCAAAGGGACAATGAGTAAAATAGAATTCATATTTCTTTTAGTTTCTTGTTACTCTGTGCATCGCCTCATCATATACATGTTCATGAACTATTCCACCCGCCGCCTAATATCTCATTTATGTTATCAGTTGTATGCCAAGGCAGTGAAGGATTAATAACAGCGGCCATTTGTATATTATATATCGCATTTAATAAAAAAATATCCCAAGCCAGTTCACTTTAATATTGAGCTGCATAACAAGATATTATTAAAGATGAGTGAAAGATGGGCCAAGATAGTACATTTTAATGAGCATCTCAAAGGATGCATTAAAGGTGAAACCGAAGGGTTTTAGGGGGGACATTTCAGTGGTTGCAGCCGTGACAAATGTGAGGACGGATTACTAATGGATGCATGAGGCCAGCACTGGAGGCTGACAGAGATTTCAGCTTATTCTAGATCTGGGCATCCTCAATGCACATGTAGAATTTCACACAAAGACAGACACAAAAGGCTGGAGTAACTCAGCGAGTCACAGAGAGGACGTACAAATTCCATACAGACAGCACCCATGGTCAGAATTGAACCCAGATCTCTGGCGCTGAGAGGCAGCAACATTGCCACTGTGCTGCCCGAAATTTTTAAAAGTTCTTAAGGCATTAGATTACCCACCACCTGTCTTCTCCCAATGATTCAGTATTTTTGTAGGAAGGAACTGCAGATGCTGGTTTAAACCAAAGTTGGACACAAAATGCTGTAGTAACTCAGTGGGACAGGAAGCATCCCTGGAGTGAAGAAATGATGATGTTTTTGGTCGAGACCTTTCTTCAGACTCACGTAAAACCTCTTGAAGAAGGTTCTCGACCAGAAACGTCACCTATTCCTTTTCTCAAGAGATACTGCCTGACCCGCTGAGTTACTGCAGCCTATTGTCTGCCTTCGGCTTAAACCAGCATCTGCAGTTCCTCCCTAATAGAATATCACACGGTTAGTTTTAGAAAAGCATATAGATGAGAAATAGGGCAGCACATTGGCACAAGGCCAACAAGAACCTGTGGCTGAGACCCGGGTTTGATCCTGACCTCGGATGCTGTGTGTGTGTGTGTGTGTGTGTGTGTGTGTGTGTGTGTGTGTGTGTGTGTGTGTGTGTGTGTGTGTGTGTGTGTGTGTGTGTGTGTGTGTGTGTGTGTGTGTGTGTGTGTGTGTGTGTGTGTGTGTGTGTGTGTGTGTGTGTGTGTGTGTGTGTGTGTTTCCTCTAGATGTTCCAGTTTTCTCCCACATCTTGAAGATGTGCGGGTTTGTAGGTAAATTGGCTTCTTAAAAGATGTGTCCCTCGCGTATAGGGAGTGGATGTGAAAGTGGGATAGCATAGAACTAGCCTGGACTTGGTGGGCCGAAATGCCTGTTTCTCCTTGGAAAAAAATCCAGTTAAGAGCAGGGGAGTAGGAAGATAAGCTACTGCAGATAGATAGTCTGCTGGCATTGGCTGGAGAGATGAGAATAGCTGATGGTTGATGAGGAAGAGGTCACAGGAGAGGCTGGTGTTAGCCACTAATGCATCTTGATACTGCATTAAGAGCTTTTTAGCCAGTGAAAAATGTATTAGAAAGGAAATAAATATGTAGGTGATGAAATAAATATGTAGTAATGTTGAAATGAGGACCAGAAAATATTCACTTGCATCTGATCTGTTTTTTTATGCAAGCAGAAAGTGTGTGAGAATGAGAGAGAGAGAGAGATAGAGGAAGTCGTGGCTAAATGAGGATTAGAGCTGGGAGCTGAACATCCACAGATACACATCCTATCGGAAAAACAGGCAGATGGGCAGAGGCGGTTGGGTAACTGTTGTTAAGGAATGAAATCCAATTTTCAGCAAGGAACAACATAGGATCAGAAGACGTTGTGGATAGAGGCAAGAAACTGCAAAGTTAGAAATACCTTGACAGGCCTCCAAATAGTGGGCAGGACCTAGGCCACAAAATACATCAGGAACTAGAAAAGGCATGAAAGAAAGGCTATGGGGGAATATCAATATGCAAGTAGACTGGACAATCAGATTGGTACTGGATTTCTTTTTAATGTTTTAAATTTTTATTTATTAGAAGTACAGTAAATTACATTAATACACACCACGTATATATTATTACATTTATTGTACCCCTTCATTTTTTAAAGTTATTAAGAAAGGATAGAAAATGAGAAAATAGAGAAAGTGAAAGAGAATAGTGATAGTGTAGAAGCGTGACAAAAGGAAAGAAGAAAGACCCTTTAGACGAGGAATTAGAGAAAATAAATTAAGAGATAGGCCCTAGAAAAGAAAAAATAGAAAGAAGAAAGAAGATAAGAGAAAAAGACAGTTGCTCTATTATGAACATCACGCAAAATGGATATACCAACTTGACACTTTTCATCCCCCTTTACCAAGTCCTGACGCTGGTCAAATCAAATACGTTTATTTGTCATTGCACATCAACTGTACAACGAAATTTCATGTGCATCCCCTTCAATGGTAAACAATAAAAGGCACGGGATAAAAAGTTTTAAAAAAAGAACAAAAACACAATAACACAAGCAACCATTTAGTCTTACATTTACATTTACTACAAGATCAATGCACAAAATAAGTAAGTAATAAAATAAAATAAGTAATAGATAATAAAACTTAAAGTACTGTTTAAAGTACTGTTGCACCTTATGCTTGTAGTAAGTCTATAAATGAAGATCACGTCCTATAAAAGTGATCTGATTTGCCTGCCAGGAGGAGTCTCATATCTTCCAGGCGTAGTGTTTCAAACATATTTGAAATCCACATGGATTTCTTCAAGAAGAAGGGTCTCGACCCGAAACGTCGCCTATCTCCTTCGCTCCTTAGATGCTGCTGCACCCGCTGAGTTTCTCCAGCTTTTTGTGTAACCCTCGATTCTCCAGCATCTGCAGTTCCTTCTTTAACACTTTGAAATCCACATGTTTATTGTTGGTATAGGAACGTTTTTCCAAAATTTTAAAATAAGCTTTTTTCCCATAATCAAATAGGTTCTTTTGAAACACATGTAGTTCAGGGCTAGGTAGTGGATTTCTATAGGAGGAATTTGCAGAATGGCTACGAGATGGCTTCTTCGAGCAGCTTGTGGACAAGCCCACTAGGGAAAAGCTAATCCAGGATTTGGTGTTGTGCAATGAACTAGACCAGCTTTGGGTGATTAAGGTGAAGGAAGCCCCAAGGAGGCAGTGACCATAATATGATAGAATTCAACCTGCAGTTTGAGAGGGAGAAGGTGAAATCAGATGTACCGGTATTACTGTTGAGTAAATATAACTCTAGATGGATGAGGGAGAAGTTGGCTAAAGATGATTGGGAGGGACCCTAGCGGGAATGTTGGCTGCACAGGAATTGCAGGAGTTTCTAGGAGTAATTCGGAAGATGCAGGATCTTTTAATCCCAAAGAGGAAGAAACATACTAAGGGGAGAACGAGGCCACCATGGGTTGCAGAGGAAGTAAAAGCGGGCATAACATGGCAATGATTAGTGGAAAGCCAGAGATTTGTGAAGCTTTTAATAAAACAACAGAAGACAACCAAAAAGATGAAGTATGAAGGTAAGCCAGCCAATAATATAAAAGAGGATACTAAATGTTTTTCAGGTGTGTAAAGGGTAAAAGATAAGGAAGAGTGGACATTGGATCATTGGAAAGTGATGCTGGAGAAGTAACAATGGGGGAACAAGGAAAGAGCGGATGAACAGAATAAGTTCTTTGCATCAGTGTTCACAATGCAAGACACCAGCAAAGTCCATGACATTGACGAGCGTCAACAGGTAGAAGTAAATGCAGTCGTTATTACTGAAGATAAGATATTTGGGAAGCTGAATCTAAGGAGTTAGTGGTGGACTTTAGGAGGAGAGGAACACCCCTATCCCCTGTCTCCATCAATGGTGTGGATGGGCAGTTTACCAGGGAGTACAAATATCTTGGAGTGTACCTGGACAGTAAACTGGACTGGTCCAGGAATGCTGAGGCCCTGTACAAGAAGGGACAGAGCCGGCTGTACTTGTTGAGAAGGTTTGCTCCTTCAACGTCCGCAGTGAGATGATACAGATGTTCCACCAATCGGTGGTAGCCAGTGCCATCTTCTTCGTTGCCGTGTGCCTGGGGGCAGCAGGGCGATGGCTGCGGATGCCAACAAACTCATCAGGAAGACTGGCTACATCTTGGGGGTGGAGTTGGATTCATGGGAGGTGGTCTTGGAGGGAAGGATGATCCTCAAACTGCGGAGCATCTTGGACAATACAGCTCACCGCCTCCATGACACACTGGTCAACCTGAGGAGCACCTTCAGCAACAGACTGGCTACACCAAGATGCAGCACAGAACGCCACAGGAGATCCTTCTTCCCTGTGGCTATCAAACTGTACAACTCCTCCCCCTTCTGTCTTGGGGTAGACTGACTCCCATCCCCAGTCTTTGCACATCACCAAACATTTCCACTCCTCATTTTAATTTCATGTTTCATGTATGTTGTGTTTTATGACTGTCGGCAGATCAATTTCCCTCCTGGGATAAATAAAGTTCCATCATATCTTATCGATAGGGTCGGATGTGGATATGTCACCTGGACTCCATGGACCGCACCCCATGAGTACTGAAAGAGGTAGCTGTTAAGATTGTGGTGGCATTAATAGTGATCTGTCAAGAATCATTCGAGACATAAATTGTTGCAGAGGACTGGAAATGTTGCAAATGTAACTCCAGCGTTTAAGAAGGGAGTGAGGTACAGGAAAGGAGATCATAGGCCAGTTAGTCTGACTTCTGTGGTTGGTAAATTTCTTAGAGTCTGTTATTAAGGATGAAGTTTCGAGGTACTTGGAAGCACATGATTAAATAGTTGGAGTTTTTTTGAGGTGGTAACAAGCAGGATAGACCAAGGAGAGTCTGAAGAACGGTCTCGACCCAAAACATCACCCATTCCTTCTCCCCACAGATGCTGCCTGTCCTGCTGAGTTTGTGCTTTTCGTGCCTGACTGGGGATGTTGTTTACTTGGATTGTCAGAGGCATTTGATGAGGTGCCACATGTGAGGCTGCTAAACAAGGTATGAGACCATGGTATTAGAGGCAAGGTAGTAGCATGGATAGAATATTGGCTGACTGGCAGAAGGCGAAGTCTGGGAATAAAGGGGGCCTTATCGTGGCTGGCTACCGGTGACTAGCGGTGTTCCGCAGGGGTCGGTGTTGGGGCCGCTAGTTTCCACATTATTTGTCAATGATCTGTACGATGGGATTAATATTTCTATTGTCAAGTTATCAGGTGATACGAAGATAGGTGGAGGGACAGGTAGTGTTGAGGAAGCAGGGAGTCTGAAAAGGGCTTGGACAGGTTGGGAGAGTGGGCAAAAAAGTGGCCAATGCAATACAGCATTGAAAAGTGTATAGAAACATAGACACATAGAAAATAGGTGCAGGAGTAGGCCATTCGGCCCTTCGAGCCTGCACCGCCATTCAATATGATCATGGCTGATCATCCAACTCAGTATCCCGTACCTGCCTTCTCTCCATACCCCCTGATCCCTTTAGCCACAAGAGCCACATCCAACTCCCTCTTAAATATAGCCAATGAACTGGCTTCAACTACCTTCTGTGGCAGAAAATTCCAGAGACTCACCACTCTCTGTCTGCAAAAAGTCCTTCTCATCTCGGTCCTAAAGAAGTTCCCCCTTATCCTTAGACTGTGACCCCTTGTTCTGGACTCCCCCAACATCGGGAACGATCTTCCTGCATCTAGCTTGTCCAACCCCTTAAGAATTTTGTAAGTTTCTATAAGATCCCCCCTCAATCTTCTAAATTCCAGCGAGTACAAGCCGAGTCTATCCAGTCTTTCTTCATATGAAAGTTCCGACATCCCAGGAATCAGTCTGGTGAACCTTCTCTGAACCCCCTCTATGGCAAGAATGTCTTTTCTCAGATTTGGAGACCAAAACTGTACGCAATACTCCAGGTCTGGTCTCACCAAAACCCTGTACAACTGCAGTAGAACCTCCCTGCTCCTAAACTCAAATCCTTTTGCTATGAATGCTAACATACCATTTGCTTTCTTCACTGCCTGCTGCACCTGCATGCCTACTTTCAATGACTGGTGTACCATGACACCCAGGTCTCGTTGCATCTCCCCTTTTCCTAATCTGCCACCATTCAGATAGTATGGATAAGTACTTTGGTAGCAGGAACAAGGCGTAGATTACTTTCTAAATGGGGAGAGGATTCAGAAATGAGAACATTCCTGCAAAGGGATTTGGGAATGCTGGTGCAGGATTCCCCAAAAATTAATTTTTCAAGTCAAATGGGTAGTTATGAGCCTGTCCCACTTAGGCAACTTTTTAGGCGGCTGCAGGAGACTATGCGGTCGCCACATGTTCGCCACATGTTCGCGGGTGGTTGCCGGGGAGTTGCCTTCATGGTCGTGAGGAGTTCCCGCATTCCGGGAACTAGTCGCGGCCTCATTATGGTCGCCGTGAATTTGTCAACATGTTGAAAAATTAGCGGCGACTAGAATGAAGCCGCCATGGAGAGTAGCGAGAATTCTCGAACCGTAGATGGGTCACCAGGAGGTCGAAGGTTGTCGTAGGTTGTAGCCAGTGCTGACCGGTGAATTTCATTGGCTCATTGGGGAAAAGAATTGTGAGCAGTAGTTTTCAGATGTCGGTAATGTTAATGTCCACCGAGCTTCACAGCCGTGTATCTCTGGCAGCTTAAAAGATGTCTCCACTCCTTCTCCCCCCTTCTCCCCCTTCTCCCCCTTCTCCCCCCTCCCCCCTCCCCCCCCTTCCACCTCTCCCCTCCCGTCCCCTCCCCTCCCCTCCCCTTCCCTCCCCTCCTCCCCTCCTCCCCTCCTCCCCTCCTCCCCTCCCCTCCCCCCCCTCCCCCCCTCCCCCCCTCCCCTCCCCCCCTCCCCTGCCCCTCTCTCCTCCCCTCCCCCCCTCCCCCCCTCCCCTCCCCCCCCTCCCCCCCTCCCCTCCCCCCCCTCCCCCCCCTCCCCTCCCCTTCCCTCCCCTCCTCCCCTCCTCCCCTCCCCCCCTCCCCCCCTCCCCTCCCCCCCCTCCCCCCTCCTCCCCCTTCCACCTCTCCCCTCCCGTCCCCTCCCCTCCCCTTCCCTCCCCTCCTCCCCTCCCCCCCTCCCCCCCTCCCCTCCCCCCCCTCCCCCCCTCCCCTGCCCCTCTCTCCTCCCCTCTTTTAAAGGACTTACCATACACTGTGCCTTAGCCGTCTTAACTACAGCGCCAACCTTCCTGTTCATCGTGGTGTGTGTCTGTACAACCTTGGCTTTGCACCGTGTGAATTTCACTCAGACAGCGCTCCCCCCGCTTACCCTGTCCCCGCCTGCATAACGGGCTGGTGAAGGAAGCGATGTGTGTGTGTGTGTGTGTGTGTGTGTGTGTGTGTGTGTGTGTGTGTGTGTGTGTGTGTGTGTGTGTGTGTGTGTGTGTGTGTGTGTGTGTGTGTGTGTGTGTGTGTGTGTGTGTGTGTGTGTGTGTGTGTGTGTGTTCCACTCTGACAGTCGCTGTTCCAGTTGCTGGTTTTTCACACGACTGCCGGCAAGTTGGCAGTCGCCGGCAGTCGCCTGAAAAAATGGCCAAACTGGGACAGGCCCATAAGGAAGGCAAATTCAACGTTTGGATTTATTTTGAGGGGACTAGAGTATAAAAGCATGGATGTAATGTTGTGGCTTTATAAGGAGCTGGCAAGGCCCCATTTGGAATATTGTGAGCAGGTCGAGGAGGGATGTGCTGGCATTGAAGAGGGCCTAGAGGAGATTTACGAGAATGATCCCGGGGATGATTGGGTTAACATACAAGGAGCGTTTGAAGTCTCTGGGCCTGTACTCGTGCAGTTTAGAGGGATAAGAGGGGATCTCATTGAAACTTATTGATAATGAAAGGCCAAGATAGACTGGACATGGAAATGATTTTTCCACTTATGGGAGCATCTACAGACTCAGAATAGAAGGATGCACCTTTAGAATGAAGATGAAGAGCAATATCTCTAGCCAGAGGGTGGTGAATCTGTGGAATTTATTACCACAGGTGGCTGTGGAGGCCAAGACATTGGGTATTTTTAAAGCAGATATTGGTCTAAAGCAGATAAGGGCATCAAAGGCTACGGAATAAGCACCATCTCTGTAGAAAATGTATATGTGATGTTTCATTTCGAGACCCTTCTTCAAGCTGAGAGTCAGGGGAAAGGGGAACAAGGGCAGAACTATTTGGAGAGAGGAGGGAAACTTCATCAAAGTCGACAAACCTTGAGATTTTGCAGTGGAGCAGACAAAATGTGTAAGAAGGAACTGCAGATGCTGGTTTAAACTTTTTGTGTCAAACTTTGGTATGTCTACTTTGAGTAAGTTCTCTTTTCTCTGACGAGAGATCTGCACTAATTTTCCTCTCACTAACTCTCAGTCTGAAGAAGGGTCTCGATCCGAAACGTCACCTATTCCTTTTCTCCAGAGATGATATCTGACCCACTGAGTTTCTCCAGCTTTTTGTGTCAAGCCACGGGATAAGGCTTAATGATTTAGATGAAGGGATTACAAGTAACATTAGCAAATTTGCAGATGACACAAAGCTGGGTGGCAGTGTGAACTGTGAGGAGGATGCTATGAGAATACAGGGTCTTGGACAGGTTGAGTGAGTGGACAGATGCATGGCAGATGCAGTTTAATGTGGATAAATGTGAGGTTATCCACTTTGATAGCAAAAACAGGAAGACAAGTTGGGAAAAGGGAAAGTACAACGGGATCTGGGGGACCTTGTTCATCAGTCAATTAAAGTAAGCATGCAGGTACAGCAGGCAGTGAAGAAAATGAATGGCATGTTGGCCTTCGTAACAAGAGGACCTCTTTGCTCCTTCTGTGGTTGTGCAGGGCCCTTGTGAGACCACACCTGGAGTATTGTGTGCAGATTTGTTCTCCAAATTTGAGGAAGGACATTCTTGCTATTGAGGGAGTGCAGCGTAGGTTTACAAGGTTAATTCTCGTGATGGCGGGACTGTCATATGCTGAGAGAATGGAGCGGCTGGGCTTGTATATTCTGGAATTTAGAAGGATGAGCGAGGATCTTATTGAAACATATAAGTTTATTAAGGGTTTGGACACGCTAGAGGCAGAAAACATGTTTTCGGTGTTGGGGAGTCCAAAACCAGGGGCCACAGGTTAAGAATAAGGAGGAAGCCATTTAGAACGGAGATGAAGAAACACTTTTTCACACAGAGAGTTGTTAGTCTGTGGAATTCTCTGCCTCAGAGGGCAGTGGAGGCCGGTTCTCTGGATACTTTCAAGAGAGAGCTAGATAGGTCTCTTAAAGATAGTGGAGTCAGGGGATATGGGGAGAAGGCAGGAACGGGGTACTGATTGGGGATGATCAGCCATGATCACATTGAATGGCGGTGCTGGTTCAAAGGGCTGAATAGCCTATTCCTGCACCTATTGTCTGTTAAGGCAGGAGAATAGATTGAGAGGGAAAAATGGAATAGCCATGGTTGAATGGCGGAGAAAATTCGATGGGTTGAATGGCTGAACTCTGCTCCAATATGGTGTAATGGAGAAAGAGAGAGAGATAGAGAGATGGAGAGAGGGAGATGGAGAGAGGGAGAGAGGGAGAGAGGGAGAGAGGGAGAGAGGGAGAGAGGGAGAGAGGGAGAGAGAGAGATAGAGAGAGAGAGATAGAGAGAGAGATAGTATATGGAGTGTGTGAGGTTACTGCCCCTGTACCAATATCTGAAGGGGCTGTTCCTCAAGTTCTGGCTGCATTTTAGCCCCACAATCCTGGTGTTTGGACACAAGGCGGGGAGTGGGGAGAGCCGAGTGTGGGGGGGGGACTTACCTGTCGGTTTGCTCCTTGGCCTGGCCAAGATGGCCATTCGTGGGTCCAGGCAGCGGGCGGTCGACGGTCTGGCGAGAGTCGGCTGCCTGCCCCTCTTTCGGGCCTACGTCCGTGCACGTGTGTCCCTGGAGAGGGAGCACGCGGTGTTCACGGGGACTTTGGAGGCCTTCCGTCAGCGCTGGTCGCCGCGTGGGGTTGAGGCGATTATAAATGAATGTACTGCTGTACTACAATGATCTGTTCATTATAGTGTGATTTTTGATTGTGTTTTGATGTGTTGTATTTTATGATTTGTGTTGAATAAAGTTTTTGAAATGAAAAAAAAAAAAAAAAAAAAAAAAGAGAGAGAGGGGGAAAGAGAGGGAGAGGGAGAGGGAGAGACTGTTTTGACAGAAACCAAGGGCAACTGACAGAATGGAGACTGTTTCTCTTTCCTGTGAATGCCTAGAAACATAGCCACTCTAATCCTGTCGAGACACTAACAACTCTTTTTCCCCGTAATAATTGCCTAATAAACAACCCACAAGAAACATTTTACCTGGAAATGTGGCAGCGATTTCTACAAATGTGCAAATAAAATTGTATTTACGAGGCAAAGTCGCAGATCTCTTTCTGACTTGCCCGTTATTTATTGGGATCGAGCTTCTCTTTATCAAAGTTCTGAGCATATTTTGGAATGATACTGGTAAGGAAATGAAAATTGTAATTCTCAGCTCGTCCAATATTCGGGCGGCTTTCTTTTCATTGGGGCTTATCGTGAAGTATTAAAAAATATTTTTCAGCAAATAAAAGGTAAAGTAAGATAAATCAGTGTAAGTAAATGCTGTTTGTTTATTCTGCATTCAATGGGCAATGGAGACAAGGAAGGGGAACCCGATGTTTATGTAATTTGATTAGTGACTAGTTGAGCAAGCTCTTTTCATGTGTATGTTCCTGTTTTTTTTTTTAATTTTCGAAGAGGAACATTCCCCAAACTCTCACAAAGAGGGCTGTCTCCCCTTTTAGATAGGTAACATCTGCTGGTGGGAGGAGATGATTCATTATCGTGCAGGGGATTGCTGGGATTAATTGTGTTTGTGCATTACCTTTGTGATCTCAAAGACATTCCTGGATCGTTTAACTAGAACAGACTTGACTTGAAACACCTGGGACTAAAGACTTGCATCTTGTAGAGGACATGTTGTGCTAGCTAGGGGGGAAACCTGCCAAGTCTGTGTGCTAATGACTCCACTCTGTCATTCCAGTGACTGTATGAGCTGAAACACTTCGTTTAAAAAAAAAATCTCAGCATCAAGGCAACAGAATTGTAAATTAGTGCTCCTACTGGAATTGAAAAGGTCAAAGATACTGAATCGACGATGGACACAAAAATGCTGGACTAACTCAGCCGGGCAGGCAGCATCTCTGGAGAGAAGGCTTTGGTGACGTTTTAGGTCTAGTACATTGCTGCCTTACAGCGCCAGAGACCCAGGTTCGATCCTGACCACGGGTGCTATCTGTATGGAGTTTGTGCGTCCTCCCTGTGACTGTGTGGGTTTTCTCCGGGTGCCCTGGTTTCCTCCCAAAGTCCAAAGATGTACAAGTTTGTAGGTCAATTGGCTTCGGTAAAAATGGTTAATTGATTGGGGACGATCTGACATGATCACAATGAATGGCGGTGCTGGTTCGAAAGGCCGGATGGCCTCCTCCTGCACCTATTTTCTATGTTTCTATGTTTCTATATTTTCTCTAGCGTGTAGCATAGTGCTAGCGCATGGGGGATCGCTGGTCAGCGTGGACTCGGTGGACCTGTTTCTGCACTGTATGTCTAAAGTCATAAGATGATAAGATCATAAGTGATAGGAGTAGAATTAGGCCAGTCGGCCCTTTCAGTCTAAAGTAAAAACTGGGGATGGAATATGTCCAGGAAACGAGAGATGAACTTATCATCGGAAATAGAAAAAATAGTGGGATTCCTACCAAAGGAGAGAATGGAAGAATATCTAGGAAGGTCAAGTATAATTATGAATGGTCAGTGTGGAAAGCCTTGCCTGACCAACCTTGCTCAACTTCTTGAAGATGAAGATTCTTGAAGGAGAGAGGAGAAACGTAGAACCATATAAAATTGGTGCAGGAGTCGGCCATTCAGCGCTTCAAGCCGGCACCGCCATTCACTGTGATTATGGCTGATCTTTCAGAACCAGTACCACGTTCCTGCTTTCTCCCCATATCCCTTGGTTCCATTAGCCCGAAGAGCTAAATCTAACTCTCTCTTGAACATATCTAGTGAATTGGCCTCCACTGCCTTCTGTGGCAGAGAATTCCACAGATTCGTAACTCTGGGTGAAAACGTTTTTCCTCATCTCAGTCCTAAAAGGCCTACCCCTTATTATTAAACTGTGACCTCTTGGTTCTGGGCTCCCCCAACACCGGGAACATTTTTGCATCTAGCCTGTCCAATTGATATTGGTAATATAATAGATGTTATTTATTCAGTTTTTCAAAATGCCCATGATAGACTAATGAACAAGGCCGAGAATGCAGAGTTAGAGGATGCAGCACGATGGATTACTGAGTGATCCCAAGATTGAAGGCCAGGAGTGGAGAGTATAAGGTTGCTTCTCACAGTGGAAGATGAGCAGCGGTGTCCCACAGACACCAGTACTAGTACCACTGCTGTCCACAGTTTACAATAATAAAATTGGAGTCAAGAGTACAATTTCTAAGTTTGAAGATAGTACGATTAGTCATAGTGGGGATGATGGACATTGGAAGTAGAATAGTAAGATTAAACGAGAACTTAACAGTTTGAAGTTTGATCTTGATTTTATGAGGAGTTACGTTGGTAATTACGTGAAGAAAGCCCGCCAGGCCGCATGCGCACCAAACTTCAAAGCAGCGGTATGAAATAAACAACACCGAAGTACTTAGTAAGATCAGTGACTCGAGAACTAACATATGATCCTTTATGAGAGAGGGTTGGGCATGGCACGTAATCACCAATGTAACTCCTCATAAAATCAGGATCAAACTTCAAAATGGTAACTTCTCGTTTAATCTTACTATTTTACTTCGGAGTCACTTGAGTGATTCCGTAAAGAGTTCAAAGCTTTGTGATTTCATGCCGCAGGTTACAAATCTCGGCATCCCACTGCATTGATTAACTCAAAAGAGAAATAAATGCATTGGTAGTAACACTGCATTCAATGTAGAAATAGGGTTTATTTAACAATGTAAACAAACGACAGTAACCCTTAAATTTAGGTACGTAAAATGGGATAGGCAAACAGTCCTTGATTGCCAATTGGCCGATGATAAAAATTCTGAAACATCAGCTCATTTGCCCATCCAGCGGCCACCAAAATATGGTCAAAGGGCACGTCCCTCACCTTGGCCGCCGACGTAGCTGCTGCCCTAGTGGAATGAGATGTAAACACACTATCTAAATGATACACTGACCTTGATACTGAACTGGTGGAATGAGATATACAATCATCAGTGTTAATGTCTGTATAACCCAGAACCTGCTGCAGCCACCATGAAAAAAAGTCTGAACCGACCTTCGTTTGTGTTGTTGTTTGTTAACTAATAAACAATGCTGATTCCATACTTCTTAGGATTCTGGTGGCCTAGATAACATAGAAGTGAGACCGTGGGGTGTTCAAATGATCTCCAATCATGCTACCCCTAGTCTACTCTGGTTGTGTAGACCAGAATGTAAATGTAATGGCACCTGCAGCCAATTACATCCTATCTAGCCACAATGTTTGCAATGTTTGCAGTTGTTGTGCTGATACAAGTGTCATAACTAAGGATGTAGCTAGAACCCCTTGGTGAAGTAATGTTCACACATTTTCAATAACCAACTGCATAATCTTGTAATGGGAGA
Organism: Raja brachyura; assembly: GCA_963514005.1. The sequence continues at coordinate 8,840,920 of OY740796.1, read as the reverse complement.
ACTTGCGTCAAGATCTTTTAACAACTCGATATCCGGGTTGGACCCGAGAGCGTAGTTCCCTTATGTTGCAGCTGTAGTGTCTCTATAACTGAATTATTGTCAATACCATTTAAAATGAGCTGGAAATGTCAGTAATCTGTACCGTATTAAATGTAACATTAACATTTAACAAAACACTTCTGATCCCGTCAATAGGAATGTACTGCTTTTTTGGGTGCTATCCCTGCACACTGCAGTGAGTACCTTCATGGCTTGATGTGACAACCTGAGGAAAAAGTCAATCCATTCAAAATGTGTAGGTCAATAATTGTTTTAATGTGCAAAAGCCGGTCTCCTGAACCACAGTTTGAAACAGCAAGTTCTTGTTTTTTGACATAACTGTATACCGTTGTGCCATAATGCCTGATGAAGCAGGCAACATGGACGCTTGGCCAGTCCGACAGTACGAACCCAAGCGAGGCCTTGCTGAATGTTTTAAGACCCGGCTAATGAGGCAAAAAATGAGGTAGACATAAAGACCATTCCTCCTATTGAAACGAGAAAGTATTTCTCCACACTGTTGTACCACATATTTTTTGCAATGAGTGAAAAACATGCATTAACATGATAAATATTCGATGAAGTATTGAACCATGCTTTCATCATACTTCGAGATCCAACACTTATTCTGTGTTATCGTCGATCTGAACTGGATGATACACCAGTGGCAAGGAGATTAATTACAGGATATTCTTCCTTGATTACCATGTGACTAACATATGTCACCATCGTAGAGTAGCAACTTGAATTTGAGCATGTAGAAGATGTATATTCGCTCAAAACCCCTTACTCATGGGTGCATTCAGTGTATATATTTAGTTGATACCAACAATTGAAGAATTGGTAACTCATGCAATCTCCACTACCTTTGAGTAGGTGATGGTATTTGGAACTTCTCATCTTAGAGTTCTAAACATCAGTTCATAATAACTGAATTCAACCGACCACACTACTATAGCGAGTTTCAAGTTCAAGTTCAATGAGTTATTGTCATGTTCAGCAATGCTGAATACTGTTACTTCATCATTGTGGCTGAAGTAGCCTCAGCTGACAATAGCACAAGGTTGTTAGCAACGTTCTAATTGCTACATACACAATATCAGTTCCTTGATTTGCTCAGGTGCAACACAGCTGCTATATTGCCAATTACTCTTAATGAAAATAACTGAGTTTTGTAACAGATTGCTATAACCCCAAGCTCTTGCCATGAGGTGGAGACAAGGCTGATAATAATTACAGGTAAATCCCAATGACCAACAAACAGTTTATCCCATACTGCAAAGCTTTACTGTTATGGTACAGTTATATTGTCTTTGATAACCTTTGTAATGGGATTTGTATAACATGTATCTCTTACCTTTTGAATCTGTTGAAGTCAGGAATAAGTTTTTACATTCGGAAAGTTCATATGCCCGATACTCTCCATTCTTCATAATAACATGCCAATCCTGCCTTATTGCATGGGTGGTTTGCATGAGAACTTTTGCCCAATTTCCAAATGCTGGCCATAATCCAACTTACTTGGAATGCTCCGGCTGTGCCTCAACCAATATTTTTACCCTTTGTGTATTGTACAAACAAATGTAAATATTACAACTTGTGAACGGTGCACTACCCAAATTTTGGAAGTGCTAAACCCATTTAGTTGAACATGATTGGAAGGTGCATGGAATATCTGAGCTATCATGCTCCAGTGAACCACTACTGCCGATGAGCACCTGGGGTGCGTTCTGAACGATGACTTTTGCCCGTCGTTGGCCGAATTAATTCATCTGCCAGGCTTCTTCCCCTGTAGAATAGACCTACCTGAATAACCGATTCAACGGCTGGCTCTCACATCCCCCTGTTGCCGTTGTTCACTGCCGGCACATATGTGCTTGAGCCTGTTCCATTGACATCTTTAGAGCCCGGAGTCACCTTGACCTTTTGCTCTTCCCTCCTCAGAGAGTGTGATTCGTAGGCAACTCTAACAGAGCTGCCGCAGGCCGCAGGATACAAATACTGATACAAACCCATTGGCCTTAACCCAATAGAATATTTTACTGGGATGGCAACTTTATTTGTCAGGAAAGGTTCCTCTGACATATGCCCTGCATCCCTTTGGGTATACCCCACGGTCATACCCTGAGACTCAGTGTCAGCAGGATACTGACCCATCTTGGTCTCTGCCTCCGAGAGGGAGACGTTTGTAGCACTGTCTACAACAGTTGCTGTATTTAGGATAGTCGTTTGAACGCACTATCCAACCCCGGTGAGGAATTAATTCCCTGACTCCGTGGGCCTTGTTCTCTAGCCCTGGTGGAGAATCATCTCCTGATCCGTGGGCGGGCAGATATGTGTGAATTTGAGCAACCGTGTCCCAGGCGATGCTGGCGCTGCCTTTCATAAAGGCCGGCGCTTTTTGACATGAAACAGCCCTGCATCAGGCGCTGCTGGCACAGCTCTCCCGTAGGCCGGTAATGTCACAAATGAAACAGCCCTGTATCATGTGCTGCTGGCACGGCTCTCCCATAGGCCCACACATTTTACACATGAAGCAGCCCTGTCAGGCGCTGTCGGACTGGAATTTACCCACAGTCCATAACCGGCAACTTGTCGTGCTGCAAAACTGGCAGGAAATACCTCTGTACAAAGAGGCTCCTGCCAAAAAACCTCTGGTAAGTAAAAAAACCAAACTTACCTTTTAAGTTTAACTTACCACCGGCAGGAGCTGTGTCCTGCCAGACTGGTGCTCGCGCCAATGCACCTGACGTACTGGCGCACATGCGGCCTGGTGGGCCTTCTTTACGGAATTTCTCACGTGACACCGAAGTAAAATGTGAATGTTGCTTGTAGTCAAGGGTGAGGAGCAGCAAACCAAAACATAAGGCAGTAATACATGCAGAATGGGCAAGTGATTACTAGATGGATGATGATACAGATAAATACAAGGCAGCATATTTCAGTGGGAAATGTGGTGAGGTTGATTATTACTTGGAGAATGTGAATCAAACAGGGGTAGTGGGATCTTGAAATATGAATACACTGATCAATAGAAGTTATACTATAGGTTAGCGAGTCCACAAAACAACAAGCCAAGCACGAGCGTTTCATTCTAGAGCGAAGGAATTCCAAAGCTGGGACTAGTATGGAACTTTAGTCGGACAGCGATTGACAATGGACAATGGTCACCCGGCATGGGGGGACCGCTGTGAGGAATGGGGGGGAATGGAGAGGAACTGGCACAGTGGGGGGGGGGGATCTGTAACGTTGTAAGCGCCCTTTATGGGCAACTATTTGCATACCTTATGCGAGCAAATAATTTCACTGTGACTTGCCCCATGTGACAATAAAATATTCTATTCTATTCTATACTATTCTATGCTTGAAGTAAGGCCATACAAGCCTGTCCACTTATCTGAGATGAATGATGAGGGTGACGAGGATGAGAATGATGAAAGGGCTTGACAGAGTGGATCCAGGGAGAACTTACCCACTTGTGGGGTGGAGCATCAGGAGAAATCTGTAACATAATGAAGATATCCCGAGACAGGACAGACTGTTCATTCTAGACGTAATGAGAATATGGAGCTTGCTGCCACGAGGAACGGTGCTAGCAAATCGCACAGATGCATTTAAGGAAGGCTGGACAAGCACATGAGGTAGAGGAGTATGGTGGGCTAGGCTGATGGATTTCAACGTGGTAAGGTAAGAAGTTTCAGTGGAGCATAAACACTTGCAAGGGCTGGTTTGGTCGGAAACCACGTTTTGTGTCATTTGTCCCCTTTACATCATCCATCCTGAGACCTCCCTCTTACTCCTAGCCAGAGACTCCTTCTTCACTTACAACCAGGGTCCCAGTAGCCTGTCAACCCTCCCAGAAGAGAGAGGCTTTGATGTGCACTTCTTCCAACCTTGTCAGCCATTTGGCTGAACACTGGAGCTCTCCCCGCAAAGGGAGTCTGAAGAAGGGTTTCGGCCCGAAACGTTGCCTATTTCCTTCGCTCCATAGACGCTGCCGCACCCGCTGAGTTTCACCAGCACTTTTGTCTACCTCCGCAAAGGCATGTTGGGGCTTCTGGTTTTAACCATTTTAACTTTCTTCCCATGCGCATGCCGACCTTTCTGACCTAGTCCTTTACCATTGCCAGAGTGAGGTCAAATTTAGTTTTCGTTTTTTTTTCTCGAGATACAGCAGGGAAACAGGCCCTTCAGCCCACTGAGTCTGCACTTCTTCTTCTTCTTTTCATATCCATCTTGCTACAAATGCTGACATCGCTGTCATCGTCCATCCGGAAAAGGACGCATACTTCCGGCGACAATCGGTGGAAGCCATCACTTGTCGCAATAGGCGATGGTGGTAGCAGAATTAGCTCGGGATACTTCCAGTTTCCGATGTGGATGTTGCTGCTATGGGGCCATCCCCACACACTAACATTATCCTACACACACTAGGGACAATTTGCCTTTTATACCAAGCCAATGAGCCTACAAACCTGTACGTCTGTGGAGTGTGTGAGGAAACTGAAGATCTCGGAGAAAACCCACGCGGCCACGGGGAGATCATACAAACTCCCGACAGACAGCACCCGTAGTCAGGATGGAATGCGGGTCTCTAGCGCTGCAAGTGCTGTAAGGCAGCAACTCTACCGCTGCACCACCGTACAGCCCACTAGTACTTGGGTACCTTACAACATTGAATTCTCCAATTTCAAGTAATAAACCCCACCCCCCCCCCCCCCCACACACACACACACACACACTCCGTTCTCTCTTTCCCCAGCCCCTCCCACCCCCTCATCTGGTGTGCACACATTTCTTCCACTACACCAGTCTCCCAACAGACCAGTCATCTTGCTCCTTTGCTCTCCAAACACTCATCTCCCATCCCCGAGTCCCGTATTCCCGTTCATTCCCGCTTCCCCCCCATCCCCTTTCACCCATATCCCTCTCTCCAGCTCTACTTCACTCCTCTTCTTTCCATATCTGGCCTTTCACGCTTACTCCGCCCATCTGCCAACCGTGTCCTCTCACCTGTATCCACCTATCACTCGCCCGCATTGCCCCACCCCACCTACCTATCTACTCCTGCTTTCCCTCCACCTACTCCATAAGTGTGAAGGGTCCTGATCGGAAACGTTTGCCCACCCATTCCCCCCACAGAGGCTGCCTGACTTGCCGAGTTCTCCAGCACGTTGTTTTCGTCCCGTGAGGCCGCTTGTTTGTGGAATACTATTGATTTGATATATAAAACATGTTGGCGCATTGGTGTGGAATGTAGAACAGTACATCCTGTCAAAAGGGAAATAAAAAGTAAAAGAAGAACTGCAATTACATGGAATATTTTAGGGCTTACCAATAAAAGAAGATACTTTAAAGTTAATTAAATATTTTCAAAGTGTATTCATTCCACCGCAGTATAAATTCATGCAGCTGACAATACTGACTGGCACACTGACCTAATGAAGAGCTCATGCAGCAAGTCAGTACAACATAACCTCGCTGCCTCTCACTTGATCATCTGTTAATCATCACTTGATCATCTGTCGGATGAATTTATGATTTGACTCACTTAAGGGCCTGTCCCACTAGCGCGCGATTAGACGCGACAAGCGCGACCTACCGTGGTCGCTTTAGTCGCCCGGCCTCGCGTGACCCTGTCCCACTGCGATCGCCGGAGTCTCGTCGAGTTGTGTGTAGCTGGTGTCGACATCGCGCGTAGTGTCCAAAAACCGACACTGCTCAAAAAATTACGCGCGGCAAAATCCTGTCGCGCAGAATCACGTGTAGAACGTGATTAACGTGATGACGTTTTGACGTTGTGCGTCTTCAGCGTGGCGTTGCGTGATGACGTCACTGCCCGACGTCGTGCAACGCGCATGCTCATGCGCATCGTCACGTGATGAAAAATAACGTCCTTCCTTCGGACGTCGCGCGTGTAATCGCGCGCTAGTGGGACAGGCCCTTCACTCGCACCGGGATCGCCTGATCCCCACGCGACCCCCGCGTCCGAATTTGTCGCGCTTGTCGCGTCTAATCGCGCGCTAGTGGGACAGGCCCTTTACTCCTTCAACTCACATCTGCAACCAATGCTCTTCTTAATCGATAACTGACACCCAGAACATAGGAACAAAGGAGTGGGTGACGTTTCGGGTCGAGACCCTTCTTCAGACTGGTCAGGGTTAAGGGAAACGAGGGATATATAGATGATAATGTAGAGAGATCATTTATCTCTCCATATCATCATCTATATCTCTCATTTCCCTTATCCCTAAACAATGAATCCCTGAAGAAGGGTCTTGACCCAAAACGTCACCCATTCCTTCTCTCCAGAGATGCTGCCTGTCCCGTTAAGTTACTCCAGCTTTTTGTGTCTTTCTTCGGTTTAAACCAGCATCTACAGTTCCTTTCTACACATAGGAACAAACCCAGACTGGAGGAGAAGAATCCATCGAGACATCTTTGGGTTAGAAATCAGTCCACAGCCAGTATTCAGGTACAGATTCACATCCGTTTATTGGTTGCATTGAAATGTTTGCATGAGGCTCCCAAATACACAGTAGGTTCCTGGGACACATTGCCACAGGCAGACATGATAGTGGCATTTAAAAAGCTATTAGAAAACAACAGAGGTAGGGATATGGATCACGTGCAGGCAGAAGAGACTTATTTAACATAACATAATTTCTGGCATGGACATTGTCGGCTGAAGGGCCTACTCTGTGTTGTAATGTATTGGAAGGAACTGCAGGTGCTGGTTTACACCGAAGATAGATACTAAACACTGGAGTAACTCAGCCGGTCAGGCAGCATCACTGGAAAAACAGAGTAGGTGACGTTTCAGGTTGAGATCCTTCTTCAGAAGAAGGGACTCGATCCAAAATGTTGCCTACTGTCTTAATCCAGAGATGCTGCCTGACCCATGCTGCACTGTTCAATATTCTCTATCTATGTATATGTCTCATCATAATGGAAGATATAAGAATAAATACAACACAACAATAAATATAACATGACGACAATGCAACATATTGTATATAATTGTACTTATCGAACATATGAATGTGAAATTTTGTATCATTTGCATTTCACGCCCCTTCTAAATTCCAAACGATTTAACCAATAAAAGAGGCATGAAATATGTTATCTGTTGACATCGTTCCTTTCCATGACTTCATCTGGCTATTTATCAGTTAATTGGTGATGACGTGCAGGGTTAATTGCGGCAGCTTCCTTTTACCATTCAGATAAATGTTATAAACTCAATAATCTGCTGAGAAAGCCAGTTATGAAGTGATACCGGAGCAATAAACAGAGGTCGAGTGAACAACCTACATGTTACAATGGTTCAGTTACCAGCTCAGCTGAACCCTTTGCATCTGGCCAGGCTGTTTCAGCAACCACTTCAGCATGGCCCAGCTTGAAAGGTTCATGTCATTGTTTCCCAACTCCCCCACGCAACCCCCAACTCCTAACCTACCTGATCTCCCGGTTGCGAAACACTTTAATTCTCCTTCCCTTTCAAAGACTGACCTTTCTGTCCTGGGTCTCCTCCATTGCCAGATGCAAATGGGAGGAACAGCATCTCATATTTTGCTTGGGCCGCTTACAGCCCATTGGTATGCACATTGATTTCTCTAACTTCAAGTACCCCGGCAATCGCTCTCTCCCTATTCCACCACCACCCAAGTCACACCTGCTTCTCATTTTCACCCAACAAACAGTTAACAATGGCCTGTTTCTTTTATCATCATTACTTTTTTGCATATCTTTCATTCATTGTTCTTTATCTCTCCACATCAGCATCTATATTTCTGGTTTCCCTTATCCCTAACTAATCTGAAGAAGGTCTCGACCCGAAACGTCACCCATTCCTACTCTCCAGAGATGCTGCCTGTCCCGCTGAGTTACTCCAGCTTTTTGTATCTATCTTCCTCCTCCTATCTTAGAAGTACCTTTTAGCTTCAGCCTAGGGAGCGAAAGCCAAGATAGACACAAAACGCTGGAGTAACTCAGCAGGTCAGGCAGCATCTCTAGAGAAAAGGAATAGGTGACGTTTCGGCTCGAGACCCTTCTTCAAACTGAGAGTCAGGGGAAAAGGAAACGAGCGATACATAGACGGTCCTGCAGAGAGATATAGAACAAATGAATGAAAGATATACAAATAGTAATGACCATCAAGGATGGGTGGAGCCCACAATGGTCCATTGTTGGCTGTGGGGGAGGTGATAAACAGACAGTGAAACACAATGGGACGACAATGAAACTAGTACAATATCTACGGTGGGGGAGGGGCGGTGTGAGAGGATGCAAGGGTTTCTTGAAGTTAGAGGAATCAATATTCATACTGCTGGGCTGTCAGCTTCCCAAGTGAAATATGAGGCGCTGTAACTCCAGTTAACCATTGGCCTCACTCTGACAGTGGAGGAGGCCTAGGACAGAAAGGTCAGTGTGGGAATGGGAGGGGGAGTTAAAGTGTTTAGCAGCCGGGAGATTGAAAGCAGCAGTTTCCAATCCTCAGCTTCCTACATGGGCAACACAAGAGCATCCCACTGAATGGACGGATGCCAGAATGAATGCAACAATTGACAGTTCAGTGGCACATAAAGGCAGTGCAGCAGTGTCAGACACTTAACAAAGGACCCTGCAGAAACCCAGCACTACAACTTGAATGGAACTTTCAGTAACCTCTGCATTCTTACATATTTAACACTAACTATGTCCGTGGGTTGCCAGCGTACTGAATATTATAATTTTGTCATTGTTTAACTTTTGAAATGACTGCTCGGCCTGTGCACAATCACCATAAATCACCCCACTGTGAGGCAGAATAGAATGCATGTGGAATAAAGGATAAGGAAGGAGGGGTTTACAAGGCAGAATTATAGGTTACGCGTTCAAATGTTGTCACAAGCTACAGGAGCAAAGTTCGAGTCTTTTCTGCAAAATCGTTAAGATCCCCTTGTTGCTAATAATTATTCCATGCCCATCACACATGCCGCATACCATGCAACAGTATGTTATGTTATCTCTTCTGTTGCCTCTTCTGTTATCTTTGCTTCTATACTTGCATTCATTAATTTAGTTAGTCATTTCCAGAAGAGTGCTATAAATGTGGGACTTATCCAAGTCGTTCCTATCGTAGATTCTGCCAACAACTGTTTTGGAAGAGTTCCTGCAACAAAGTGGCCTTTACTCACCAACGTGGATCTTCATTCATTCTCTCTGGAAATTATCAGTGATGCAGAGTGCCTTTGTGCTGTTAGCAGGAGCTGTAATAAAAGGGAGGCCACTACACATCCTCCCAATAATCCTCTTAGTGACTTAGAGAGAATCGAAAGGTCATCACTTTGCCTGCCACTCAAGGGGTGGAACAACAGGCCGTTCCATGTACCAATCTGGTTTTAAATCATCAAATCAACCTGCTGGACTTTTTTGTTCCCTGGCACTTCACTGAATCCCAAGCATTTGTCCGCTACTGAGCTCTTCAAAATCCGATGCCATTGTCTGCAGTGAAAGAGCTGAGAATTCTGCGGAAGTCATTCTTCTTCGTCGAGTGCTTGACTTGCAAACTTGGGGAGGTCCCGAGGGAGCCCATGTTTGGCAAGTGTGACCCAGAGGGGACTGACTCACAGCTGACTGGAGTGTCGGTGGACGTTGGGCGGAGATAATTGGAGGGGCTCCAAGTGACAAGTAGCAACAAGCAGAAGTGCCATTTGCGAGAAGGTTGATTTCAATGGGTTCAAACTTCCACAGAAACCCGCTTTGTTTCGGCCACTTCTTTACGGTGAAGGGAACTTGGAAATCACCAGCAAATTCTTGGTGCTTTTGCAAGGTTGTTCAATAAGCAAGGAAAACCGTTAAATGTTTTTCAACCAACTGGAACTATACATAAAATTAAAGGAGATAAACAGTGAGGTGATTTAAAGGGGAAAACAATCAGTGAAGATGCTTATTTAGTGTGATGGTCAATGAAAATAATAATCTGAATGAACTTCATAGAAATATAAGATTGAAACAAAATGCTGGTGTAACTCAGCAGGACAGGCAGCATCTCTGGAGAGTAGATTTCTCCAGGGTTACATTTCTGGCCGTGACCCTTCTTCCGACTGATGTCAGCGGAATTTACAGTACATAGATAAGGAAGTGTATAGATAAGCAAGTGTAAAGTGTGAGAACAGGACAAAGGGCATGCAGATCAAGGAACAGATGATTATTAGTTGGGGAAAGGTAACTATAAAGCAAACAAAGTTAAAATGTAGTCGGAGATAGTAAGACTGGTCGGAGAACTGGGAAGAAGGAAGGGATAGAGCGAGAGGGAAGCAAGGGTTATTTGACGTTTGAGAAATCAATTTTAATTCTGCTGGGGTGTGAGCTGCCCAAGCAAAATATGAGGTGCTGTTCTTCCAAAAGGCAGAAAGGTCAGTGTGGGAATGGGAGGGGGGTGGGGGGGGGGGGGTTTAAGTGTTGAGCAACTGGGAGATCAGGTAGGTAGGTTTAGGCGGACTGAGTGGAGGTGTTCAGCGAAACGATCGCCAAGCTTGCGCTTGGTCTCACCAATATACAGGAGTCCGGCAAATTCACTTGGACCATCTCCTCCTTGTCTTCACCTTCCACCCCATCAGCCATCGCATACAGCACATAATCCTCCGATATTTTCCCCACCTCCGACGGGATCCCACTACTGGCCACACCTTCCCATCTCCACCCCTTTCCGCTTTCTGCAGAGACCGTTCCCTCAACTTGTCCCTGCTCACCTAAACCAACCCCTCCCCAGGTACTTTCCCCTGCAACCGCAGGAGATGCTACACCTGTACCTCTACCTCCCCACTCGACTCCATGCAAGGACCCTGACAGTCTTTTCAGGTGAGGCAGAGGTTCACTTGCACCTCCTCCAACCTATCTACTGTATCCACTATTCCAGGTGTGGATTCCTGTATATCAGTGAGACCAATATATAGGAGGCTCGGCGATCGTTTCACTGAACACCTCCGCTCAGTCCGCCTTAACCTGCCTGATCTCCAGGTGGCTCAGCACTTTAACTCCCCCTCCCATTCACATACTGACCTTTCTGTCCTGGGCCTCCTCCACTGTCAGAGTGAGGCCCAGCTCAAATTGGAGGAACAGCACCTCATATTTTGCTTGGGCAGCTTACACCCCAGCGGTATGAACATTGACTTCTCTAACTTCAAATAGCCCTCGCTTTCCCTCTCTCTCCATTCCTTCCCCCTTCCCAGTTATCCGATAGTCTTACTGTGTCCGATTACATTTTATCTCTGAAGAAGGGTCTCGACCCGAAACGTCGCCTATCTCCTTCGCTCCTTAGATGCTGCTGCACCCGCTGAGTTTCTCCAGCTTTTTGTGTAACCCTCGATTCTCCAGCATCTGCAATTCTGTCTTTAACATTTTATCTCTGTTTGCTTTGTTGTTACCTTCTCCCAGTTAACAATGATCTATTCTACATCTTCCTCGATCTCCATTCCACCTGTCCTGTTTTCACACCTTGCACTTCCTTACCTATACACTTCCTTATCTATGTACCGCCCACTACCCTTCTCCAGACTCGACATCTCAACCTGAAACATCACTCACTCCCACTCTCCAGAGATGCTGCCTGTCCCGCTGAGTTACCCCCACATTTTGTGTCTATCTTCGGTTTAAGCCACCATCTGCAGTTCCTTCCTACACATTGATAGAAATAGAACTTTAAAAAAAAAGTTTTCTCTGCATTGCAATATTTGTAATGATATCCCCAGACAATGCGATTAGTTTATTGAGGTCTGCTCCTGGCTTTTATTCATTGTTAGTCGTGCGTGAGTTGCCAGCCGGTTACATGAATGAAATGATGGTGGCATCTTTGACTGTGTCATGCTTGAAGCAGGAAGTCAGTCAGTGACATGTGGGCCCCAGTGTTCACTTTCAGCATCATCCATCACTCTTTACAAGGTCACAAGTTCACAAGTTATAGGAGTAGAATTAGGCCATGCGGCCCATCGAGTCTACTCCACCATTCGATCATGGCTGATCTCTGCCTCCTAATCCCATTTTTCTGCCTTCTCCCCATTACCCCGGACACCCAATCTAATCAAGAATTTGTCGACCTCTGCTATATAACTATCCACTGACTTGGCCTCCTCGTGTCATAAGATTAAGTTCATAAGTGCTAGGGGCAGAATTATGTCATTGGCCCATCAGGTCCACCCCGTCATTCAGTTTAGTTTATTGTCATGTGCACCGAAGTACAATAAAAAGGTTTTGTTGCGTGCTATCCAGTCAGCAGAAAGTCAATACATGATTACAATCAAGCCATTTACAGTGTGTTGATACATGATAAGGGAATAACATTTAGTGCAACATCGAGCCAGCAAAGTCCGATCACCATAGAGTTAGACATGCTCTCTGGTTGTGGTAGGATGATTCAGTTGCCTGATAACAGCTGGGAAGAAACTATCTCTGAATCTGGTGGTGTGGAGGCGTGCCATTCCCTCATGGCTGATCTGTCTTCCCCTCCTCACCCCATTCTTCTGTCTTCTCCTGATAACCCCTTGACACCGGTACTAATCAAGAATCTATCTATCTCTTCCCTAGAAATATCCAGCATTGGATCCTTCTTGTTGCAAACTATGCTGGCAGGATTGCATCAATAAGTACCCGGTGGTAGGATCAGATGAAAAGATCTAATCTGAGACTTGTATACACGTCTCTATATATATTGTTATGTGAAATTGTTCCATTCATTGTTAAGATGTATACTTCAATTTTTCTCTTTTATGTATAAAAATTGTTTGCTAGCACTATTTAAAATTTTTATTATTTTTTTTTTTTTAAATTTTATTAATTAATTTATTTATTTAATTGTTTTTTTTAAAATATATATATTTTTCCTCTCATATATAATCATAATCATAATCAATATTATTTAATCACACTCCTTTGATTAAACATCTATTACCTCTTTACTCTTTACTCTTTTCACTCTCTAACAAAAAATAGAAGCTTATATATATTATTCTGTAATACTTGTATAACTTTGGAAACATGTAAAATGTGTATTTGAAAAACTGTTATATCATTTGCAATATGTATGGCTTCCAATAAAAATATGAATCAAAAAGGATTGCAGTATGGTGTTCAGCAGTGCCCTGAGATTTCAGTGTTCACCAACACTCTGCAATAAAAGTCTTCAACAGCAATTGAGAAGCGTATTCCAAGAATGCTGCCAAAGGTAGTCGTGACAATTAAACTAGAATGTGACAGCAGGCTTGGTTCACACACCTGACAAGCTGGGGTGGTGTGAACCAGACATGTTCACTTAGTGAAATATTTTTATTCACAAGCCTAATCTCCCCTTGACCTCCCCTTTGGAAATGTAATTCGGGGAGCATTTGTTCGTTATTTCCTGTACAACACAGCACTCTTGCCCTGCTAACAATTTTCTGGAGCAAAAAAACTAGGTGTCGGGAGATCTCAGCAGGTCGGGCAGCATTAGTGGAGGCAAAGTGGTGGTTGACATTTCAGGTTGAGACCATTCATCAGGATAATACTGTGTCTATTTGTGTCGGCAAAAACAAGGGGGCAGATTATTATCTCAATGGGGTTGGTTAGGTAAGGGGGAGGTGCAGCGAGACCTTGGCGTCCTTGTACACTGAAAGTTGGCTTACAGGTACAGCAGGCAGCGAAGAAGGCTAATGGAATGTTGGCCTTCATAACAAGAGGATTTCAGTACAGGAGTAAAGAGGTTCTTCTGCAGTTGTATAGGGCTCTGGTGAGACCACATCTGGAGTATTGTGTACAATTTTGGTCTCCTAATTTGAGGAAGGACATCCTTGTGATTGCGGCAGTGCAGCGTAGGATCACGAGATTGATCCCTGGGATGGCGGGACTGTCATATGAGGAAAGATTGAAAAGACTAGGCTTGTATTCACTAGAGTTTGAAGGATAGAAACATAGAAACATAGAAACATAGAAAATTGGTGCAGGTGTAGGCCATTCGGCCCTTCAAGCCTGCACCGCCATTCAATATGATCATGGCTGATCATCCAACTCAGTATCCCATACCTGCCTTCTCTCCATACCCCCTGATCCCCTTAGCCACAAGGGCCGCATCTAACTCCATCTTAAATATAACCAATGAACCGGCCTGAACTACCTTCTGTAGCGGGGAATTCCAGAGACTCACCACGCTCTGTGTGAAAAATGTTTTTCTCATCTCGGTCCTAAAAGACTTCCCCCTTATCCTTAAACTGTGACCCCTTGTTCTGGACTTCCCCAACATCGGGAACAATCTTCCTGCATCTAGCCTGTCCAACCCCTTAAGAATTTTGTACGTTTCTATAAGATCCTCCCTCAATCTTCTAAATTCTAGCCGAGTCTATCCAGTCTTTCTTCATATGAAAGTCCTGACTTCCCAGGAATCAGTCTGGTGAACCTTCTCTGTACTCCCTCTATGGCAAGAATGTCTTTCCTCAGATTAGGAGACCAAAACTGTACGCAATTCTCCAGATATGGTCTCACTAAGACCCTGTACAACTGCAGTAGAACCTCCCTGCTCCTATACTCAAATCCTTTTGCTATGAATGCCAACATACCATTCACTTTCTTCACTGCCTGCTGCACCTGCATGCCTACTTTCAATGACTGGTGTACCATGACACCCAGGTCTCGTAGCATCTCCCCTTTTCCTAATCGGCCACTATTCAGATAATAGTCTACTTTCCTGTTTTTGCCACCAACATGGATAACCTCACATTTATCCACATTATATTGCATCTGCCATGCATTTGCCCACTTACCCAACCTATCCAAGTCACCTTGCAGCCTCCTAGCATCCTCCTCACAGCTAACACTGGCCCCCAGCTTCGTGTCATCCGCAAACTTGGAGATGTTGCATTCAATTCCCACGTCCAAATCATTAATATATATTGTACACAGCTGTGGTCCCAGCACTGAGCCTTGCGGTACCCCACTAGTCACTGCCTGCCATTCTGAAAAGGACCCATTTACTCCTAATCTCTGCTTCCTGTCTCCCAGCCAGATCTCTATCCACATCAATACCGTGTGCTTTAAGTTTGCATACTAATGAGTGGGGATCTTATAGAAACATATAAAATTATAAAAGGACTGCTAGATGCAGGAAAAATGTTCCCAATCTTGGGCGAGTCCAGAACCAGGAGCCACATTCTTAGAATAAAGGGGAGGTCATTTAAGACTGAGGTGAGAAAAAAAAATGTCACCCAGAGAGTTGTGAATTTATGGAATTCCCTGCCACGGAGGGCAGTGGAGGCCAAATTACTGGATGGATTTAAGAGAGAGATAGATAGAGCTCTAGGGGCTAGTGGAATCAAGGGATATGGGGAGAAGGCAGGCACGGGTTATTGATTGGGGACGATCAGCCATGATACCAATGAATGGCGGTGCTGGCTCAAAGGGCTGAATGGCCTCCTCCTGCACCTATTTTCTATGTTTCTATGTTTCTATGTTTCTATTTTAGTGGGTCTCACGCCATTTATTCCCAATACTGATGGTCCCATTTATTCCCAATACTGAGGTTCTGTTGTACATGTGATCTTTCATGGTTAAACGCATTCAATTTTTAAATCTACAAAGCTTGCCTCTCTACATTGGTTCTCATTAGGCAATATCACAGTTAAAATTCTCCATTTTTCTTTTCAAATCATGGTCCCACCTCCACTTGTCATTTTATTCTCCACCAGCTCTTGATGTTTTAAGATATCAGCATTCCTCCAATTTCTGCCTCTTCAACATCATTTAGTTTAGTTTAGCTTAGAGATACAGCGTGGAACCAGGCCCTTCGATGCCGACCAGCGATCCCTGCACAGTAACACTATCCTACAATTTACAATTTTACAGAAGCTAATTACCCTGCAAACCTGTACGTCTTTGGAGAGTGGGAGAAAATCAGAGCACCCGGAGAAAACCCACGCCTGTCACGGGGAGAATGTACAAACTCCAAACAGACAGCAACTCTACTGCTGTGCCACCATGTCGCCCTATTCTCTGATTGAAATTGGCCTCACATTGATATCATGTCTTCAGCTGTCTTGGCCTTGAGCTTGAATTTCTCCCTCGGCCTCCATGCCTCACTTTCCTTCTTTAAACCATTCTTTCAAGACTTTGATCAGATGCCCAAATACTCCTCCATGTAGGCCCATATCAAATTCTGTTTTGTAAGGCTCCTGCAATGATCCCCAATCCGTTTTGCTTTGTTAAAGGTGCAGAACAATTACACATTGTCTGCAGGAAGGAACTGCAGATGCTGACGCAAAATGCTGGAGTAACTCAGCAGGACAGGCAGCATCTCAAAACTCCAGCAGGCAGTGAAGAAAGTGAATGGTATGTTAGCTTTCATAGCAAAAGGATTTGAGTATAGGAGCAGGGAGGTTCTACTTCAGTTGTATAGGGTCTTGGTGAGGCCACACCTGAAGTATTGCGTACTGTTCTGGTCTCCAAATCTGAGGAAGGACATTATTGCCATAGAGGGAATGCAGAGAAGGTTCACCAGACTGATTCCTGGGATGTCAGGACTGTCTTATGAAGAAAGACTGGATAGACTCGGTTTATACTCTCTAGAATTTAGGAGATTGAGAGGGGATCTTATAGAAACATACAAAATTCTTAAGGGGTTGGACAGGCAAGATGCAGGAAGATTGTTCCCGATGTTGGGGAGGTCCAGGACAAGGATCCACAGCTTGAGGATAAGGGGGAAATCCTTTAGGACCAAGATGAGAAGGACTTTTTTCACACACAGAGTGGTGGGTCTCTGGAACTCTCTGCCACAGAGGGTAGTTGAGGCCAGTTCATTGGCTATATTTAAGAGGGAGTTAGATGTGGCCCTTGTGGCTAAGGGGATCAGAGGGTATGGAGAGAAGGCAGGATACTGAGTTGGATGATCAGCCATGTTCATATTGAATGGCGGTGCAGGCTCGAAGGGCCGAATGGCCTACTCCTGCACCTAATTTCTATGTTTCTATGTTTCTATGTTTCTCCTGGAGAGAAGGAATGGGTGACGTTTCTGGTCACCCATTCCTTCTTCATACTCTCTGGAGAGAAGGAATGGGTGACATTTCAGGTCAAGACCTTTTATCAGGCTCAAGTCTGAAGAAGGGTCTCGACCCAAAATATCACCCATTCCTTCTCTCCAGAGATGCTGCCTGACCCGCTGAGTTACTCCAGCATTTTGCGTCTACCTTCGATTACACATCATCGTTGACATCGATTGTCAAGAATGAAAAGAGTGGACTTCTTTGAAGCTCTGGACTCTCTTTAACATTTCCATTTATACTGTATATGTCGTTTTGCCCTTTGTGACTCTTCAGTGATAACCAGGTAAATACAGGAACTACTATAAATTAAAGTACTATACTGGAGTACAATCAGTGTAGCAGTTGACAGCTAATTACAACATAGTATAAATAGCAAACAGATTGCAAACATATTTGATATTATTTATGTCTTTACTGCCTGGGTATTAAGCAGTGCCTCAGGGAGAGATGGGAGATGAGTCATCGCTGAAGATACGATCGCTCCGTTTTCCATCTGTTGTGGGCTCTAATCATCACCTGATTTTCCTCCCTGCCCTCTAGCCCAGGTAATGCCTTTAAAATGGAAAACTCCACATTAAAGTTGATTATCCCATGTACGTGGAGACACTTTGTTTTTAGAATAAAACAATCAAATGATTGATAATTGGTTGGCCTCACTATACTACCAGCTAAACCTTGTAGTTAGAGTCATAGAGAGTTATGGAGAGTCATAGAGAGTCATACAGCGTGGAAACAGGCCCTTTGGCCCAAATTGCTCATGCCAGCCAACATGTCCCAGCTACATGAGTCCCACCAGCCCATATCCCTCCAAACCTGTGCTGTTGTGGTTGTTCTGTGTTTAAAACTCAAGGGTTTGATCTGCAGAATGCCAAGAAGATACGAGACTTCTTAGAGCTTTGTCTGATCAAACAGTTAACCTTTGTAAATGTGTTGTCATTTACAAGTATATCAGATCGTTTAGCAAATGAAATTCTATTGAAATTTTCATCAGAATATTGTCTCATCCATCCTTGTTCATTTTCGGTTAATTTAGAGATACAGTGTGGAAACAGGCCTTTCGGCCCATGGAGTCCGCGCCGACCAACACTAGTTCTATCCTACACACTAGGGGCAATTTACAGAAGCCAATTAACCTACAGACCTGCACATCTTTGGGATGTGGGTGGAAAGCAGAGCACCTGGAGAAAGCCCACGGAGGTCACAGGGACCTGTGACAAACTCCATGCAAACAGCACCCGAGGTCAGAATCTAACCTGGGTCTCTGGTGCCGTAAGGCAGTAATTCTACTGCTATTCCAACAGAATTTTCGAAACCCGTGACCTTTACCAACCAGAAGGACAAGGGCAGCAGATGCATTTGAACATCCCCTTTGCAAGTTCCTTCCAAGCCATGCATCATCCTGATTTGGAGAGAAATCACTGTTCCTTCATTGTGAAAATAAGCTCTGAACTACATAGATTATTATTGTTACTATTGCACGATTATGGTCTTTTTTTTGTGAGTATGTATGTGTGCTCAGTGACTCAGGCCTGGTGGGCTGGCTGCTCAGTCACTCAGGCCTGGTGGGCTGGCAGCTCAGTGACTCAGGCCTGGTGGGCTGGCTGCTCAGTCACTCAGGCCTGGTGGGCTGGCAGCTCAGTCACTCAGGCCTGGTGGGCTGGCAGCTCACACTCGGGCCTGGTGGGCTGGTAGCTCAGGCCTGGTGGGCTGGCAGCTCAGTCAATCAGGCCTGGCAGCTCAGTAACTGCCAGAAATTCTTCCCAAAACAGGTGAGCTACTCTGTGAGAGAGAAGGGGAGAGGGTGGAGAATCAATTTTAGACATTTTTCATCTTTTTCTGCAGATCACAGCAACGAAGGAAGAAAGTCTGTCTTGGCCTGGATCTCACAGGGAGCCAATGAAGGGATGGAGAAAAATACTGGAGTGAGGTTTAATACTTGCAGGGAGAATACTTACTGATGGGCCTAAGGTAATCCTCCTGGTCTAGTACAAGGTTGATGGGCCGAAGGAAATCTTAAAAAAAAGGAGTGAAATCTCAGTGAAAGGCAATTTTTCTGGACGTTTCCAGGCCTGGCACGGGCCTTTTGGGCCAAAATGTTCCTTCTGGGCCAATACTGGCATTTTGGGCAAAAGGGACTAGTTTCACGGCTGATAGGGGCCTTGTGGGCCGAAATTAGTGGTTTCAAAAGGGCCAAACAACTCATTTAATTTCATTTCCATTTCCATTTCAAGCACAGGGAAGGCCAAACAACTATTTTCATTTCATTTCCATTTCCATTTCTATTTTGCATTGCCATTTCAAGCACAGGGCAGGCCAAACAACTCATGGCATTGTCATTTCATTTCCATTTTACATTGCCGTTTCAAGCACAGGCCATGCCAAACAACTCATGGCATTGTCATTTCATTTCCATTTTGCATTGCAGTCTCAAGCGCAGGACAGGCCAAACAACTCATGGCATTGTCATTTCATTTCTATTCTGCATTGCTGTCTCAAGCACAGTACAAGCCAAACAACTCATGGCATTGTCGTTAATGGCTAACAAATAATTTATTGCAAGTACATTGCAGACTCATAGTTCAGTTGATTCACAGCTTAGAATCACAAGGCCTCTCACTCGTGATCTTCCAGAGTGACTGACTCGCGTCCAGGCATCCGGGGTTATATACTCCTGCCCCCCCCCCCCCCCCCCACCCGGAAGGAGCGTTACCTACATCATGGTGATTGACAGGCGAGAGGACCACTCAGCTGATCTCAAGATGTTTTAAACACTCATAAGTTTTTAATTTTTCATCGCTCGGAAAAATCCTCAGGGCTGCTTCAGCGGAGGAGGGCTCTGAGTAAGATGGCCAAAAATCATAGCAATATATCATAGCGATTTTTCTAAAATCAATATATAGTGCAGGAAATGGTCAAGATTATACTTTAAGTTATATATATATCTATATCTATATATATATATGATATTTTTATATGTGTATATGTGAGTATGTGTATAAAAACACACACTGAACTTGTTTTTCTCATTTATTACATTGTTTATAGAGTACTATGTTCACATATTCTGTTGTGCTGCAGCAAGTAATAGCCCTGTCCCACGGTACAAGTTCATTCCAAGAGCTCTCCCAAGTTAAAAAAAAATCAAACTCGTGGTAAGCACGGAGAATGAACGTAGTGGGCATGTCGGAGCTCGGGGACGTCTCTTAGCGCTATCGGCAGGTACTCGGGAAGACTCGCTAACAGCAGGTAAGCTCGGTAAGACTCGTTATTATTTTTCAACATGTTGGAAAATGTCCACGAGGGCCCCGAGTACCGACGAGTGGCCATTACCGTAAATCTCTGAATTTGGATCAGGGCAAACTCGGGAGAGCTCTTGGAATGAACTCGTACCGTGGGTCAGGGCTTTAAGAATTTCATTGTTCTATCTGGGACACATGACAATAAAACACTCTTGACTCTGGACTTTTGATTGCATCCAGATATCCTGATACTTCCTTCTCAGAAGTATTGTGAGATTCCTCCTCCAGAAGGACTGATGCAGTTCAAGGTGAATCTTCTGAAGAGCAACTGGAAATATTGGCCCTGCCTTTACTGCTCAAATCCCACAACTGAAACTTTTAAACAAAGGATTGAAATGCTGTGATAATCTTTTCTAAACTAAACCACAGTGTGCGCAGTACTGATTTTTTTTCCGTTGAAATTGCTGGCTAGAGACGGACCAGTTATTTAGTCTCTGGAAAAATAAAATAATTGAACTAAGTCCATTGTTATTTATGAACATTCACATGATTTAATTGCTTCCTCAAATATTTGTGACTGCACTTTATTGTAGCTAAATCTTTATTTGGTTATTTTGTGAGCACATTGATTTTTTTAGTTTAGTTTAGTTTAGTTTATAGATACAGCACGGAAACAGGCCTTCAGCCCACCAAGTCCACGCCGACCAGTGATCCTCCATTCCTTCTCTCCAGAGATGTTGCCTGTCCCGCTGAGTTACTCCAGAATTTTGTGTCTGTAGTAGCAACTATGTTCCTGGAATTCCGTTCCCTCAGCAAGTTACCTGCAGCTCTTCCTGCATGGTGCTTCTGAGGACAAGTGTCTTTATTTTATTTACTAATCCACCTTTCTTGACAATAAGTCTTTATATCTGCTGCTAATTGAACATTCAAACAAAAGACTATGTTTTGGTTCTCTGGGCAGAATATGCTCTTTGCTCAAGAGTTGTTTAATCGTCATATGTACTGATACCAGAACAAGTTGCCAAACACTTTAATTCCCCTTCCCATTCCCACACTGACCTTTCTGTCCTAGGCCTCCTCCATTGCCAGAGTGAGGCTAAATGCAAATTAGAGGAACAGCACCTCATATTTCGCTTGGGCAGCTTACAACCCAGTGGTGTGAGTATTGAAATCTAACTTCAAGTAACCCCGGCATTTCCTCTCTCTCCATCCCTCCCCCATCCAAGTCGTACCAGCTTCTCGTTCTCACCCAGCAAACTGCTAACATTGGCCTGTTTCCGTTTTAATCATTTCTTTTTTGCATATCTTTCATTTATTTGTTCGATATCTCTCTACATCATCAGCTGTACCTCTTATTTCCCTTCCTCCTGACTCTAGTCTGAAGAAGGGTCTCGACCCGAAATGTCACCCATTCCTCCTCTCCAGAGATGCTGCTTGTTATTCCAGCATTTTGTGTCTATCTTCGGTTTAAACCAGCATCTGCAGTTCCTTCCTACACATTCTTACTTGCAGCAGCTTAACAGATTCACAGTGCAATCCCCTCAGATAAAGACGATGGGCTGGAAGGGAGTTGGGTCAACGTCTTGTGATTCATTCATTCAGGTTAAGAAGGAAAATGTACTGAAGTTGCAATTTCAAGATAATAGTACAAATCCTGAACTAGGCTCTCCTTTTTCACGTTATTTGTTCTGTAAATTATTATGATATTGGACACACTACAAATTAAATTTTATGATGGTCTAAAAAATTGGCAGTTTTTTTCCCCCCTTTGAGACAATGGACAGAGCAAAGGCTTTCCATTGACCCACATGCTGGGTTAACCAGGTTTACTTTTTATCCCGTCCGCAGTTCTTTCTCTGCAGGATTCGGAGAGGGAGGAGACAACTGAGGCTTTCTCGTTACTGGAGCGCTTCCCCTACAATAGTTAAAGCAGACTCCTCTCCAAAAATTGGCACGGCTCAAAATTTATGATTATGTGTCGTAGTACAATAGCCAAAGCCTAAGCAAATACCTAAGCCATATACGTCTTCCAGCAATCTAACATTTGTTGGAACACGGAGGTACCACATACCAAACTAATTTAAAAATTTAATTAACGTGAAGAGAGCAGCATGCTTTCCATCGCAAGTTCAAGGAGTACCTCAAATAAATGTCCCGTGATACACTGCTGTCCTGGCTATTAAATACCTTGCTTACCCAATTAAGATCATACAGCATTGGCAGAAAGAATTGCCCCTGTAGTCTTTTGAAACTGGCGTTCCTTAATAATGAAGCTCCATTCATCATTTGTGACTCATAACTGGGGAAGTTCTGTTTCTTCGCACCAATATTCGCTTACAGTAAATGCATAAGTCGGTGGAATGTGTAAGCACAACAAATAATTCAAGTGAGCAGACTAATATATGGAACTAAGTGCTGGAGTTGAACTTTGAAATGTTCCGCCATTCTACGGTGGGTGAATCCGTTTCAGTTAAGGTGCTGGCCCACTGCCGCGACCTAATTGGCGAGTTTAGAAGAGTTTGCCCTCGACTCATACTGACAGCATGGTCGACACGAGGTCCTAGGAGGTCTTTGTAACTCTCCTTCATGCTCAATAGTAGTCCCCGCGTACTCGAGGCCTCAGCTAGGTCGCGGCATATTTTTCAACATGCTGAGTCGCCATGGAACAAATTGATACTTTTTTTACTCGTAGTAGGTCGTAGTAGGTCGGCAAGTTATTCGTAAGTAATCGAGGGTAGTCGAAGGTAATCGAAGATAGTCAAAGGTAGTCGTAGATAGTCTTCAACATAGTCAAAGGGAGGTCGAAGGAGATCGAAGGAAGTCACCTTCACTCTCCACTATTCGGTGTCCAATTTTCCCGAAGCTAGTCGAAGCTGGTCTTTCACATAGTTGAAGGAGGTCGAAAGAGGTCTTCAACATGACACTTTTTTCAAACTCTCCTAAACTCTTCTAAACTCACTAATTAGGTCGCCGTAGTGGGACAGCCCCTTAATTGTACTGCAAATTTATATACCCTGTAGGCGGGATTATGCACTATTGAAAGATTTCCAAAGAATGTTATTGTTTTCATATTTTTTTAAAATGTAGATTTCAAATGGCCTGTAATGGAATGTGTAGAACAAAGTAAAGCCGGCAAGAGAATTCTATCAAAGGAAACAGCCGTCACTATTCCAGTAAATGATGCTGAGACTGGGCTTTTTCTCGGAACTTCCAAAGTAAAGGAAAATACTGTTGCAGAAGGTGTAATCTTCCTTGATGCCTGGGAACTTTCTGCTGTAGTCTGACCCAAAAGGCTCTCGACCCGAAACGGCACCCATTCCTTCTCTCCAGAGATGCTGCCTGTCCCGCTGAGTTACTCCTGCATTTGGTGTTTGTCTTCGATTTAAATCAACATTTGCAGTTCCTTCCTACACATTTCTTTTGCTGTAGTACTGATGCCCTTGATCATGATTAGTGCGGGTGTCCGGGGTTATGGGGAGAAGGCAGCAGAATGAAGTTGAGAGGGAGAGATAGATCAGCCATGTTTGAATGGCGGAGTAGACTTGATGGACAGATTGGCCTAATTCTGCTCCTATCATTTATGAACTTAGGAACATGATCATTAGACACTCACAAATGGCTTCTTAACAATCGGTTAAGCAGCAACTTTGAAGAATTCTGGGATCAGGTACTTGATGATCCTAATCGAAGAATGAGAAAATTACATTCTTCATAAAAACATGCACTACATAACAGAAAATAAAATTGCACAAGGCATTCTGTACTTGTTGATCAGTTGCTCCTTTTGTTATATATTTTGCCTTGCCATTTCACTAGAAGGGATTGATGAAACGAGGGAGGGGTGAGCTGCAGAAACTAAGGAGGTTCCTGGAAACCATCCATGAGTTGTGGGGAAGGGCCAGAGAGATGTGATAGAATAGAATAGAATAGTATCGAATAAAATAGAATAGAATGCTTTTTATTGTCATTCAAACAGACAAGGTTCGAACGAAATTTCATTCCTGCAGTCATGACATTACAAAAAAAAACAAGACACACACTTAACACAATTGACACAAACATCCATCACAGTGAATCTCCAACACCTCCCCACTGTGATGGAAGGCAAAAGTCTTATCTCTTCCCTTTGTTCTTTTCCCACAGTCCAGCAGTCCAACGACAACGTCGAGGCGACTGGAGCTCACGATGTTAAAGTCCCCGGTGGGCGATGGTAAGTTCCACAGCTGTTTAATCCACGCCGGGCGATGTTAGGCGCCGCTCCGAGCCATTTAAATCCCACGGTTCCAGCAGGAGAAGTTGCCGTTGCTCCGAAAAGCGGTCTCCCACCAGGGACCTGCGAGCTCCCGATGTTCCTGTCCACCGGGCCTGCAGCCGGAGCCTCCAAAGCTCCGAAGTCGGGTTGCAGCTGCGCGCCACCAGAGCTCCTCCCCGCTCCGAAGTCGGCCAGCTCCGCGATGGCGAGTCCGCAGGCGCCGCGGCTGGAGCCCTCAGCTTGGTTCTGGCTCCACGATGTTAGGCCCAGCGACACCGGACACCCGACTGGGAAAAAGTCGGGTCCCCGTACAGGGAAGAGATTAAACGGTTCAACCTCTCCCACCCCTCCCCACCCCCCCTCCCACCCCACCCCTCCCCCACCACACACCCCGCCACCCCCACATATACGCAGCTAAAAAATAATACAATTTAAAACCAAAACATACTTTTATCGGGACAAAAATTTATAAAAAGACAGACGGACTGCAGTCGAACCGCTGCCGTTAGGCGCTGCCACACGAGTTATGGTTTGATAGCTGCGGGTTAGGGCAGTTCACACAATCACAGGATCTCAACAAATGCACAGCACCCCATTAATTTCAATCGTCACATCAAGTAGAAGAAAGACTCGGATGAAAACAAGCAACAGAAAAATTGTTCGAAACCCAATAACAAGCTTGTAAGAGTACAAGATGTTGTATGTGGGATCCTGGGCAATTTCAATACTAAATGTCTGCGGTCAGCTTTTCACATTGATGGGTATATCTGAGATAAGTGCAGGAAGGAACTACAGATGCTGGTTTACACTGAAGATAGACGCAAAATGCTGGAGTAACTCAGCGGGACAGGCAGCATCTCTGGAGTGAAGAAATGGGTGACGTTTCAGGTCGAGACTCTTCTTCAGACTCGACGTCTCGACCCGAATCGTCTAAGGTTTCTCCTTTATTTTGATCAATAATGGCAAGAGCTTTCCATGTTCTGGGGAGGGTGGTTACAGGGATGTCTCAAGAGCATCCTTGACGTATTTTCTCTGTCCTGTCATGCCTTACGATCTCATGCCTTAATGACTACCATCCAGTGGCCTTTACATTCATCATCATGAAGTGCTTCGAGAGGCTGGTTATGGCACACATTATATCCAACCCTCCAAGCAGCCTTGATCCACTGCACTTTGCCCACCCCCATGGCTGATGTCATCTCCCTAGTCTTGCACTCATCCCTGGAATACCTGGATAAGAAGGACACCTATGTCAGAGTCTTATTCATAGACTACAGCTCTGCTTTCAATACCATTACCAACACAAGCTTTTCTCCAAACTCGGGGAACTGCGAGTCAGCACTCTCCTGTGGAACAGGATACTCAATTTCCTGACCAACATATCCCCAATAACTCTCACCAACTTCTGCAATGCTCTGTAGAAAGCATTGTTATCAGGATGCATCACCGCATGGTTTGAGAACAGCTCCATCCAAGACTGCAAGAAATTGCAGAGTGTGGGCATAGCCCAGACCCTCACGAAAACCAACCTCCTTTCCATTGACTCCGTCTACACTTCACGCTGCCTCGGCAAGACCACCAGCACAATCTCACCCTGGTTACTCCCTCTTCTCCCTTCTACCATCAGGCAAGAGGTAAAAGTCTGAAAGTCTGAAAATGCACACCTCCAGATTCATGGAAAGTCTCTTCCCAGCTGTTATCAGGCAACTGTACAACTCTCACCAGCTAGAGTGCGGTCCTGACCTCCCATCTGCCTCATTGGAGACCTTTGAA
Source organism: Raja brachyura (assembly GCA_963514005.1). Next base: position 8,814,575 of record OY740796.1, on the reverse strand, counting down.
CTATCTTTAATCTGACCTTATTTGACCTTATGTTGCACTGTGGACGGCTCTGTTGTAATCATGTATTGTGTAGGAAGGAACTGCAGATGAAGGATAGACACAAAATGAAGAAGGGTCTCGACCCAAAACGTCACCCATTCTTTCTCTCCAGAGATGCTGCCTGTCCCGCTGAGTTACTCCACCATTTTGTGTTCATGTATCGTCTTTTCGTTCACTGGATAACATGCAACAAAAAAAGCTTTTCTCAGTACACATGACAACAAAAAACTCAACTAAACTAAACCTAAGCTAAACTTGCCACGCTCTCTCTCATCTGCCTCAGTGGACGTCAATGTCGACTTCAAGTTTGTCCTTCCAGTGGGCACACACACACAGATGTCCGTTGCTTATTGCAGTTTGATGACTGACATTGGTTCTAGGATGGAGACAACAGAGGTTAAACTCTTTGCCATTTATTCTGGAGATTGGCTCGACCTGCTAGACGTATGCCAAACCATGAGAGGAATAGATCGGGTAGGTGCACGGAGTCTTTTACCCAGAGTAGGGGAATCGAGGACCAGAGGACATAGGTCCAAGGTGAAGGGGAAATGATTTAATAGGAATCCGAGGGGTAACTTTTTCACACAGAGGGTGGTGGGTGTATGGAACAAGCTGCCAGAGGAGGTAGTTGAGGCAGGGGCCATCCCGTAGTTTAAGAAACAGTTGGACAGGTACATGGATAGGACAGGTTTGATTTGTGGGTGGGATTAGTGTACCAGGGACATTGTTGGCCGGTGTGGGCGAGTTGGGTCCAGGGGCCTGTTTCCACACTGTATCACTCTATGACTCTATGACTCTAAGTAATATTCAATGAGAATTATTAAGAAGAGGTTTGGAGTGCTGACACCCAGCCTTACGAAACCCAGCCTGCCTTCTCCAGGTGCTGGCTTAATCCTGTTAAAATGAATTACTTGAACAGATTACAGTCTGTTTTAAATAGGTCGGTCACTCAATTATAATGTCATCTGGTGTAATTTTGCAAGGTTTATGCTTGCTTGAACTGTCCTTGGAGAAGTAGCATTGAATATTTCAGTAGCTAGGGACGCACTGTTACTGTACAATACTGGACCAGGCCCTTCGGCCCACAATGTCCATTCTGAACATGATACCAAGTTAAAGTTGAGACCCTTCTTCAGACCCGAAAGGTTACCTAATTCTTTTCAAATTGGCAATAAGGTTATGTTTTTAGATTAAAACAGCAATATAATTTGGGACTTTTAATATGAGTATACTCTATGAGGGTATAAGGGCAGTACGGTGGCGCAACGGTAGAGCTACTGCCTTACAGCACCAGAGACCCAGGTTCGGTCCTGACTACATGTGCTGTCTGTATGGAGTTTGTGCGTTCCCCCGTGATCTATGTGGGTTTTCTCCGAGATCTTTAGTTTAGTCCCACACTCTAAGTTTGTAGGTTAATTCGCTTGATCTAAATGTGAAATTGTCCCTAGTGTTAATGCGTGAGGATCGCTGGTCGGTGCGGACTCGGTGGGCCTAAGGGCATGTTTCCACTCTGTATCTTCAGGTAAGGTTCCATCTCAGGGTTGCCTATTTTTGAATGAAATATGAAGCTAAGTCTGTGTGTGGAGGAAGGAACTGCAGATGCTGGATTAAACAGAAGATAGACACAAAAAGCTGGACTAACTCGACGGGACAGGCAGCATCTCTGGAGAGAAGGAATGGGTGACGGTTCAGGTTGAAACATTTCTTCAGACTGGTTATGGATAATGTAAACGGTAGATAAAGACAGTGATGTAGAGAGATAAAGAACAATGAATGAAATGCAAAAAAGTAACGGTGATAAAGGAAACAGGCCACAGTTAGCTGCTTTTTCTGTGAAAATGAGAAGCCAGTGCTACTTGGATGGAGGAGGGATAGAGAGAGAGGGAATGCCGGGGCTATCTGAGGTGAGAGGAATCAAGATTCATACCGCTGGGCTGTAAGCTGGCCAAGTGAAATATGAGATGCTGTTCCTCCAATTTGCGTTTAGCCTCAGTCTGACAATGGAGGAGACCGAGGACAGAAAGCTCTGTGTGGGAATGGGAAGGAGAATTCAAGTGTCTAACAACCGGGAGATCAGGTAGGTTCAGGAGGACTGAGCGAAGGTTTTCAGCTAAACGATCGCCCAGTCTACGTTTGGCCTCGCCGATTTATAAGAATCTTCCTCTCATTTGTCCTCTCAAGTTTTCACAAAACATTTCATGACCAATCCAAAGAAGGCCAGCAGAGTTCCCCTGGACAAGAGTGATCTTTCCACCAACACTGGTAAGGAGGGTCCCGATGTCACCTATCCATGTCCTCTGATGTTGCCTGGCCTGCTGAGTTACTCCGGCACTTGTTTTTATTTTATAAACCTGCATGTGCAGTTCCTTGAAGATAGACACAAAATGCTGGAGTAACTCAGCGGGACAGGCAGCATCTCTGGTGAGAAGGAATGGACGGCGTTTCAGATCAAATCCCTTCTTCAGACCTCAACCTGAATAGATTGGTACCTAATTCAATTGATTTATTTGATTTACAATTAGTCAGGGGTGTATGTAAATTGTGATTAGACCTCTTCAGGTCTCGACCTGAAACGTCGCTCACTCCTTCTATCACCCGCTGAGATACCCCAGCATTTTGTGTCTATCTTCGGTGTGAAACAGCATCTGCAGTTCCTTCCTGTACATTTCGGCTGCAACTCCTTGTGTCTCCTGCTACTCACTTGCCTTGTTAGCTGCGGGTAGACAAAAATGCTGGAGAAACTCAGCGGGTGAGGCAGCATCAATGGAGCCTTCTTCAGTGGGTTAGCTGCAGGATATTTTCATGGGTATCAAAACACCTGCAGTTTCACCGGGGACAATGGTATTTAAGAGCAATTTGGGTCTCTGAAGTTCCGTCTTTCCCTTTGAATGTGAAAAGTTGGGGATTAAATAAGCACCTTGCAGCAAGCAGACCGGAAATATTTACGCATTTGCAAACAGAAATGTGAATTCACTTTCCGGAGGGTGTCATGGATTACATCTTGGAGGAGTCATTGTGGTACGAATTTAGTCCTTTTATCACAACAGTGACTTTCATGTTTTGAAAGAATATGCTCTTGCTTCCTATCTGAAGCAACACACCAGTGGTATGAAGTGTTTAAGAAGGAACTGCAGATGCTGCGAAAATCGAAGGTAGACAAAAGTGGTGGAGAAACTCAGCGGGTGCGGCAGCATCTATGGAGCGAAGGAAATAGGCAACATTCCGGGCCAAAACCCTTCTTCAGACTGATGTAGGGTGGACCCAAGCAGTCTTTCCAGGTGTGACAGAGGTTTACCTGCACATCCTCCAACATCATCTATTGCATCCGCTGGTCTAGATGTCAGTTGCTCTACATCGGTGAGACCAAGCGTAGGCTCGGCGATCGCTTCGCCGAACATCTCCGCTCGGTTCGCAGTAACCAACCTGATCTCCCGGTGGCTCAGCACTTCAACTCCCCCTCCCATTCCGAATCCGACCTTTCTGTCCAAGGCCTCCTCCACGGCCAGAGTGAGCAACACCGTAAATTGGAGGAACAGCACCTCATATTTGGGCAGTTTATATCCCAGCGGCATGAACATTGACTTCTCCAATCTCAGGTAGCCCTCACTGTCTCCCCCCCCGTCTCAGCTGTCCGTCAGCCCACTGGCTCCTCCTCTTTCTTTCTTCTTCCCGCCCCCCCCTCCCCCCCCCCCCCCCGCCATCCTACATCAGTCTGAAGAAGGGTTTCGGCCCGAAACGTTGCCTATTTCCTTCGCTCCAAAGATGCTGCCACCCCCGCTGAGTTTCTCCAGCACGTTTGTCTACCACCAGTGATATGAATATTGACTTCTCTAACTTCAGGTTACCTTTGCCTCCCCTCTCTCACCATCTCTCCCCCTTCCCCAGTTCTCCGACTAGCCTGACTGTCCTAATTTACATTTTATCTCTGTTTGCTTTGCTGTTACCTTCTCCGAGTTAACAATGAGATCTACTCCACATTTTCCTTGCTCTTCATTCGCTTTGTCTCGTTTTGACTGCTTACATTTCCTTATCTCAATATCTCCCTCTCCCTTGGTTCAGTCTGAAGGAGGGTCTCGACCCTAAATCTCACCCATTCCTTCTGTCCAAAGATGCTGCCGCCTGTCCCGCTGAGTTACTCCAGCATTTTGTATCTCTCTTCGGTTTAAACGAGCATCTGCAGTTCCTTCCTACAACAAGTCATCACAGTGTAATGAGAAGCACTATAAAAGCACATGGCATCTCTATATGCCTTTGTAGATTTAACAGTCCTTGTCAGTTGATGACTTAAAAACACATCTGACGCTAAGCTATCTTACACAAGCAGGAAATGTAGAACAGCACTTAACAATGTAAGCCTGAGGAAATGCATTTGGCCGCTAATGCATCTTAGAATAAGCAGATCTCAGTAATGGACTGCCAGCAGGCTGAGGAAAGTCATTTTATTATACATTTTTCTACACGTTAAACAAGTATTATTATTGAATGCATCTGATGGCACAATAGCAAATATTAACCACAGTTGCTGAGGTTTATTAATGTTTCAACAAAGCAGTTGCAATCACATGAAATCAAACCAAAAACAGTTTTTGGATCCAATCTTTATTTGTTCAAGTATTTAATTCCACTTTCATCATCTACTTTAGTTTCGTTTAGAGAAACAGGACGGAAACAGGCCCTTTGGCCCACCAGCGATCCCCGCACACTAACGCTACCCTGCACACACTAGGGACGATTTACATTTACACCGTGTCAATTAACCTACAAACCTGGACGTCTTTGGAGTGTGGGTGGAAATCGAAGATTTCGGAGAAAACCCATGCGGTCACGGGGAGAACATACAAACTCCGTACAGACAGCACCCGTAGTCGGGATCGAACCCGGGTCTCCGGCGCCGCAAGTGCTGTAAGGCAACCACTCTACCGCTGTGCCACCAAGCCACCATGCTTGACCAGATATAAATAGAAGGTAGAGGCCTTTGGGCTGTGGAAATAATTCTCTCTTTGTTCTCTCTTTCTGACCCATTAACAGCTGTGATATTTAACTATTTCTTTCTAAGGGTGATGTTCATAATGTTGATTTGTACAATGTAGAAAGGTTTTACACAAGCTCATTTCAGGAACAGTTTCTTCCTGTCTGTTACCCGACTGCTGAACAGTCCTTCTATAAGCTACTAGACCAAGTGGGACCCGTCTGGTCTCTGTCACATGGGAGACCTGGTCTCAGCACTCACCCATAGCCGACAACTGCGCAGAGGCTGTTCATTTCGCCTTAATCACCCTCCCTCATTTCTAAACTTTTAAAAAAATGCATCTGCACATGCTAGCTAGCAGAACTCAGTGTATTGTGACTTAAAAAAAATGCGTTTGCACTTGCAAGGGCTAGCAGAACTCAGTGAACTTGGATAGCAACAATGGTATGAGCAGGGCTAAGCACAGGGAATGAGTGATAGATAGCTGTTTTTTTCCAAGTTTTAAGAGATCTTTCAACATTTTCATAAATAACTCAAGAAAGAAAGCTTGACATTTTCAGGCAAGCCGATTTCTGAATTCAAGGGATTCAGCTGTGATATGGGGGGGGGAGGGGGTGGGGGTGAGGGGGGGGGAGGGGGTGGGGGTGGGGGTGAGGGGGGGGGAGGGGGTGGGGGTGAGGGGGGGGAACGGGGGAAGTGAAGGAAGTAAAATCGCCAGCGACATAAGAAAAATGTCGGCATATTTTGAGGAGAGCCGGGTGGCAGCAGCTGTTATGGTGGCTGGCCAGCAGGAGGCAACAAAATGAGTGGGGGGTGGGGGGGAAGGATTTTATTAAAAACTGTGTTCATAAAAATGTCTAAATGTAATGAGGAGTGCATAAAAGTGCCATGTCTAGCGAGATTGAAAAAATCTCTGAGTTTGAGTGTGTGGTTTTGGCGGACCATGGAATCAAAGGCCAAAAATCTGACACAAATAAATAAACACACACACACACAGAGTTTTAAAAGTATATAGATAGATAAGATGATGTCGCCCTAATCTTCCAACCTACCTCATTGTAGACTTTGGAGTTTTTCTCTGAAACTGTAACAGCTCTACAATGCTGTGATCTATGTTAAGCACTCTGGTATTAGACTGTGTAGGAAGGAACTGCAGATGCTGGTTTACACCAAAGAGAGACACAAAAATCTGGACAGGCAGCATCTCTGGAGAGGAGGCATGGGTGCCATTTCGGGTTGAGACCAATGGGTCTCTTCCAGACCTCTTTCTCCCCTAACTCCCAGTTTGAAGAAGGGTCTCGACCCGAAACGTCACCCACTACTTTTGTCCAGAGATGCTGCCTGTCCAGCTGAGTTACTCCAGTGTTTTGTGCCTATCTCTGGTATTTTACTCTTTGTACTACCTGTTGTACTTGTGTATGGCTTCACTGGGCTCATGTATAGTATGGCCCCATTTAATGGGATAGCATGCAAACAAAATGTTCTCACTGTGCCTCGTTCTATGCGACAGTAATAAACAAATAACAATACCAATATGATATTGAGCGCGATCAAACTAAAAGCGGGGGCCGCGCGGAGGTCGGGTGATCCCCTGTACAGGCTCGTTCCCATCAGCATGCGCCTGCATGCGGCAAGCGCTACCAAACCGGCAGCGAGGGTCGCGCGGAGGTCGGGTGAGTGGCGCAACGCGGTGCAAAGTGGGGCGAACTTAGAGCAAAGTCTTAAGGTAAGTTCGCTAGAACAGAGAGGGGCACACAGAGAGGGGCACAGAGGCACACACAGAGAGGGCCACGGAGCCACACACATAGAGGGTCACGGAGGCACCTACAGAGAGGTTCACGGAGGCATGATGTCGAGGCGGTGTGTCATGCGTCGAGGCGACTGCGAGCCGACAAGCCCTTGCCAAGCGGAATTTTTGAACATAGTCAGTTTTTCGGAGCCCCGTGCGATGTCGGGACGAACTCCGTACAATTCTGCACGGCTCCGGCGATCGAAGTGGGACCGGCCCCGCGACGCCGGGCGGCTCAAGTGACCACGTTAGGTCGCGCTCATCGCATGGAGTTGCATGCTTGTAGGACAGGCCCTGTAGATAGAGCTCTTAGGGCTAACGGAATCAAGGGATATGGGGAGAAAGCAGGAATGGGGTACTGATTTTGGATGATCAGTCATGATCATATTGAATGGCGATGCTGGCTCAAAGAGCTGAATGGCCTACTTTCTATGCACCTTTCTACTGCACCTATTTTCTATGATTCGATTCAAGATCTTCTCGTATAATTGGTTAAGCTATTCACAGCAGGATACACTGTAACATCAGCATTGAGATTGCCATGACAACAGAATGGTAAACGGGAATAATCTGTGGGAATGAGGCACATGTTTGGGAGAGCCTTTCAAATCCAATGTCGAGTTAAATACATCTGTCAAATTTCATGTGGACTGATAAGTTTCATATTGTCACCCACTCCCCCCACCATGGATTAGCACGTCACAGGTAGACAGTTTGTTGGTACACATCTGTACATCGGAGAGACCAAGCGTAGACCCGGCGACTGTTTCACCGAACATTTGCACCTAGTTCTCCAAAGCATAATGGATCTCCCAGTTGCTAGCCATTTTAACTCCTCTTCCCATTGCCATATCACTGAAAGTAAGCATGCAGGTACAGTGGGCAGTGAAGAAAGCTGAGTGGGTGAGTGGGCAGATGCGTGGCAGATGCAGTATAATGTGGATAAATGTGAGGTTGCAAATGGATAGCAGTATGGTATTCACATTGGTGATTATCACCCCAAAATCCAATGTAAACGTTACACCATGGAGGGAATCACTTCCCTATTTGGGAGATCTCAATTTAAACATTGGAATGTAAATTGCACTCTTATAAGTTTCAAATTGAAGCTAAAATTAAAAAAAATCAAGATTTGAAATCCTAGTTATTGCAATACTGTGTTATGTGTTGCCATTTTTTTGCTTTATGTATAACAAAAGTACTGATATTAACAAACAGTGCTTCAAAAGGTTATCAACATTTTATCACACATATCTTGGTTAGATAAACACACTCCCCTTGTTCTCAGAAAATAGATAGACACTCGATTTTACAATGATTGTAAGTTAAGATAGAGTGAAAGTGTTTTGATAATATGGTTTAATATTAAAATGATTGTAGCTGTTAATGACTTTAGATCAATATTATTACTTCGTTTTGGAGAACGGGAATATCAGTTGCAGTGTTACACTACATCCACAAAGATAAATGCAGGGTCCAAAGATATCACATCTTGTTGGAGATAAACTGGGCCTCATGCATTAAAGTAAAGTCATTTTGTATGGAATGGTGTTGTTAAAAGACAGAAAGAATGCACTGGTCCAGTGGGGCTGTGGTAGAGTTGCTGCCTTACAGCACAGGAGACTGGGTTTGACCCTGACTACGCGTGCTTGTCTGAACGGAGTCTGTACCTTTTCCTCCTACATTCAAAAAATGTGCAGGCTAATCCTCTCACATTAAAAAAATGTTACAGGCTAATCGAATTCTGTAAATTGCCTCTTGTGTGTAAGATGCAAAATTGGGATAACATAGAACGAATGTATGGCCGAACATTGGTCGGCATGGACTCGGTGGGCTGAAGGGCCTGTTTCAAGTCAAAGTCAAGTCACGTCAAACAAACTTTATTGTCATTTAGAAATACATCGATATATGCAGTTCCAAACGAAATTCCGGTGCATTTGGCTCCCTGTGCAACACGATAATTAACAGAAGGATAAACATGGATAAAATGGATAAAAAGGATAAAAGGATAAATAGACAATGGTGGCAGCCCATTACATGGCATTCAGGAGTCTGATGGCTCGTGGGAAGAAGCTGTTGCAGAACCTTGATGTTCTGCTCCTTATGCTACGATATCTTTTGCCCGAGGGCAGCAGAGTGAACAGTCCGTGATGGAGATGTGTGGGGTCTTTTATAATACTGCTGGCCTTAGACACGCAACGTTTGGTCGCAATATCCCCGATTGAGGGGAGAGAAGTCCCGATGATTTTTTCCACTGTCCTCACCACTCTCTGCACGGACTTCCAGTCGGAGGCTTTACAGTCCCCAAACCAGACAGAGATACAGCTGGTCAAAATACTCTCTATGGTGCCCCTGCAGAAAGTAGTGAGGATGGGATGGGGGAGGTGAGCTCTTCTCATCCGGCGCAGAAAGTGCAACTGCTGCTGCGCTCTCTTAACTGTTGATGAGATGTTATTTGACCAGGTCAGCATGTTAGTGATCTGCACCCTCAGGAACTTAGTGCCACTGACCACCTCCACATCGCTGTCATTGATGTGAAGTGGTGTGGGACTGTGCCGGGTTTTCCTGAAGTCGACGATGACCTCCGTTGTTTTTTGGACATTCAGGATCAGGTTGTTCGTATTGCACCAGTCCACCAGTTGTTTCACCTCCTCCCTGTAAGCCAGCTCATTGTCGTCCCTGATGAGGCCCACCACTGTTGTGTCATCTGCGTACTTCATGATGTGGTTTGTACTAAACAGTCGTGGGTCATCAGGGTAAACAGCAGTGGACTCAGGACACAGCCCTGAGGGGAGCCGGTGCTCAGAGAGATGGTGTTAGAGGTGTTATTTCCAACCCTCACTGACTGGGGTCTGTCAGTGAAGAAGTCCAGTAGCCAGTTACACATGGGGGTGTAATCTCTAAACAAAGCTAAAAACCAAATAAAAAAGGGAACTAATTATTATTTAAAATATCACACCAGTTGTTTTGATTTTCCTAACCGGCATTTTATTTCCTCTAGCATTGACAGATGTTATTCAATTTGTCATTATGTTATATCTTTGCTTGTTTCTGTAAGGATTTAATTGATGAAATTGTTCATTTCAATTATGAATAGCCAATTATGTTAAGTATGGCAGAATTGGCTGTCATTATGTTCAGGGTTAGCATAACATTGTCACTAAAATATCCATCTGCAATATCAATCAATGTGGCCATCATCAGTACTGTTATTGTCATGGTTACTTACCTCTCAGAATGAATGCGCTTTAGTTGCAGTCAGTCTAACACAAACATGAAACACAAGCCATGTGACATTTTCAATCTCCAACAAATCAATGTTAGACATAAAAAGCTGGAGTAACTCAGCGGGACAGGCAGCGTCTCTGGAGAGAAGGAATGGGTGACTTTTCAGCTTGTGACTTCTTCTGATTGATGCCAGGGGAGAGAGAGATACATAGATAAGGAAGTGTAAGGTGTGAAAATGAATGTAGACTAGATCATTGTTAGCTGGGATAGACACAAAAAGCTGGAGTAACTCAGCGGGCCAGGCAGTGTTTGATGGCAGCCTCGCCTACAGTCTGTCTGTTCTTTTCATATTTTTTTGTTATTTTTAGTGTGTTTAAAACGTTTGTGTTAATGTTCTCTGGTTTGTTTTATGTGGGGGGGGGGGGGGGTCGGGAGAAACTTTTAAAAATCTTTGTCCTTGCCGGAGATGCGATTGGTTTCCGGGCCGTATCTCCGGTCGCTCTGCGGCCTAACGTCATGGAGCTGGAGGCCTCGCTTGGGACTGGCTTTGAGCCCCACCGTGGAACGTGGCGTTATCATCGGAGCAGATCCCTTGCCTGGGATCGACGCTCCAACCGCGCGGCCTGCAGACTTTAATATCGCAGAGCTCGCAGTCTCGGGTTGAGATCGAGTCGCAAGGCTCCAGTGATGCAGAAGGTTCGGTTAGCCTCAACGCGGGGCAGATCGCCCGGCGCGGGGGGGCTGAGATTTCCCTCCGGTGCAGGAGTTTGATCGCCCAGCCAGCTACCGGAGTGAGATCGTCCCGTCAATGGAAGGTTAGAGGCCCCCGACCGCTGAAGGCCAAAGAAGGGGAGAGATTGAACGTTTTTTTCACTTCCATCACAGTGAGGAATGTGGAGGAGTCACTTAATGTTTATGTTGAAATGTATTTTGTGTGTTCTGTTGCTTTTTATGACTATGACAGTATGGCAACTCCTCGTATGTTGTAAAACTTACTTGGCTAACAAAGTAAGTATGAGTATGAGTATTTCTGGAGAGAAGGAATGGCTGTCGTTTCGGGTCGAGAGAAGTTAGCTCCTTTTTTTAATCTCTGTTCAAAACAAACAGAGATAAACTGTAAGATGGACACAAATGTTGGAGTAACTCAGCGGGACAGTCAGCATCTTTGGAGAGAAGGAAGGAATGACGTTTCGGGTCGAGACCCTTCCTCAGACTTCCTCAATGTAGTCGGAGAACTTGGAAGGGATGGAGAGCAAGAGAAAGCAAGGGTTACTTGAGGTAGGTGAAGTCAATGTTCATACTGCTGGGGTGCAAGCTGCCCAAGTGAAATATGAGACCAATCAATCATCGCTGCATTAGCACATAATGGTGGGAGAGGATCTGCCAAATGGAGAAGAGCAAACACCATTGAATATGGATTAACAGAGCTCATTGTCTTTACACCAAACAAGCGTGACAGGCAGCATCAGGATTTTCACACATATGTTCAAACAAGAAAAGCTTGAAGCTGCATTCGGTGACTCATCACCCCTCCCCGAGCTTTGTTTTGGTAGCATATTCGATGGAGTTAAGAGAAACCAGCTGAATTAATCTGCAAAAGTATTTAAAATATAAATACTTTCTTAAATAACATAGAAACATAGAAACATAGAAATTAGGTGCAGGAGTAGGCCATTCGGCCCTTCTTGCCTGCACCGCCATTCAATATGATCATGGCTGATCATCCAACTCAGTATCCCGTACCTGCCTTCTCTCTATACCCTCTGATCCCCTTAGCCACAAGGGCCACATCTAACTCCCTCTTAAATGTAGCCAATCAGCTGGCCTCAACTACCCTCTGTGGCAGAGAGTTCCAGAGACCCACCACTCACCAGTGGTGAAATAGTAGAGCTGCTGCCTCACAAGCGCCAGAGATTCTGGTTCAATCCTAACTACGTGTGCTGTCTGTATGGAGATTATATGTTCTCCCTGTGACCACGTGGGTTGTCCCCGGGTGCTCTGGTTTCCTTCCATGTCCCAAAGAAGTGCAGGTTTGAAGGTTAATTGGCCACTGTTGTAAGGTGCGATAGTGGTCGATGGTCAGCATGGACTCGGTGGGCCGAAAGGCCTGTTTTCATGCTGTATCTCCAAACTAAACTAAACAAATAATCTCACACAAATATTCGCTGAACATGCTACACTTTGATGCATAATTAATTATCAGCAAACTAACTGGGCCAAAAATATATATCTTTATGGCTTGTACTTTCTTTAGGTAAATATGCCAACATTGAATAGGCTAGATGTGTAGGAAGAAAGGGCCTGAAGAAGGGTCTCGACCCAAAACGTCACCCATTCCTTTTCACCAGGGATGCGGTCTGGCCCGCTGAGTTACTCCAGCTTTTTGTATCTATCTAATAGGTTAGAAACTAGTTAGGTCTTTATTCTTTGGCGCGCAGAAGGTTAAGGGGGGACTTGATTGAGGTCGTTAAAATGATGAAAGGGATAGACAGAGTGGACGTGGATAAGCTTTTCCCATTGAGGGTAGGAAAGATTCAAACAAGAGGGCATGACATGAGAATTAAGGGACAGATGTTTAGGGGTAACATGAGGGGGGAACGTCTTTACTCAGAGAGTGGTGGCTGTGTGGAATGATCTTCCTGCAGAAGTGGTGGAGGCAGGATCGATTTTAACATTTAAAAGTAAAGTGGATAGGTATATGGACGGGAAGGGAATGGAGGGGTATGGTCTGAGTGCAGGTAGATGGGACTAGGGGAAAATGAATGGTCGGCACGGACTGGAAGGGCCGAGAAGGCCTGTTTCCGTGCTGTAATTGTTATATGGTTATATGGTTACATGGTTAAACTGCTCTGCACTTTAAAAAAATATGCAGACATTAAACAACATGGGTAGAATCTCTTTATTTTTCTCCAAGTCTTAAGGGGTAATCTTCTAATGCACATGATATGTGATGTGAAATGTATGTTGGAATTATGAATGCTATGCTATGTCGTCCATGTTAGCTTTTGGCTGTTAATATTACACAGAAACATAAACTTTGTTTTGTGATCCTCTGTTGTGATCTTAAAGTAATGAGTGCACTTTCAGGAGATTTGCCATCTAGCAAGTCAGCAAGACAGGACTGCAGGCCTCTGACAGCTGAAGTAAGATCTTGCCATTGAAGGTAGCAGTATAAATACCGTGGCTATAGAAGCAGGCTAGAGGCTGGGTCTCCTGTGTTAAAAGACTTGTACTCTGACACTCAATGCCTTTCCATGGTCACAAGGCTTCAATCAGGAATGAGATGGTTCTCCAGATACTGTATTAGCATGGAAGGGTGCAGCTCCAACATCTCTCCAGAAGCTCATCTCCATCCATGGGAAAGCAAACCGCTTGATTAGCATACCGTCAACCCATCCCAAACACTCATTACATTGGCCACTGGCACACAGTGGTTGCAATGTGTACCATTTCCAAAATGCACTGCAGTTCTTTGTCTTGGCTATTTTGATAGCACCTTCCAAGTCAATGACTTCTATCATTAAGCTGGTTCACAGCTGCAGACACAAGGGAACGCCACCACCTGCAGATTCCCCTCCAAGTCATATATCATCTTGGCTGTAAATACATACAGTAGCAGCGTTTTATTGTCATTGGGATTAGATCTTGGGCTCCCTCAATAAAAGCTGCAAGAAACCCCCTTCTCCAGAAGCACTACCGCAGTTTAAGGAAATGGCTCACCACCACTTTCCCAAGGGCAATTTAGGACTGGCACTAAATATTAACATTTCCAACAATGCTCAGATCCTTAAATGAATAAAATACTTTATTTTTTGTACTCTCTAGTGATGAGTCAATGCCTTGTTTCCCCAGCAGTCTTGTAAGACACTTGAAGTTATTGTCCCTGGTTAGTCATCAAAGTCCTGAAGAATGTCAATAAATACCAACCTGATCTTTACTGATTCGGAGGGGATCTGCATTTTCATTCTCTGATTCTTCAATACTTTGCTTTATGTTGCTCAGTGCTTCAGAAAAAAAGGATCATCTCTTTGTTCTCTGGCTGACAAGGGAGTTTGTGTGTAGGAAGGAACTACAGATGCTGGTTTAAACCGAAGATAAACAAAAAATGCTGGAGTAACTCAACGGGACAGGCAGCATCTCTGGAGAGGAATGGGTGACGTTTCGGGTCGAGACCCTTCCTCAGACTGAGAGTCAGGGGAGAAGGAGATACATAGATAAGGAAGTGAAAGGTGTGAAAACAGAACAAAGGGAATGTGGTGTTAAAGAAGGAACTGCAGATGCTGGAGAATCAAGGGTTACACAAAAAGCTGGAGAAACTCAGCGGGTGCAGCAGCATCTAAGGAGCGAAGGAGATGGGCGACGTTTCGGGTCAAGACCCTTCTTCAGACTGGGAATATAGTTTTAGGAAGTTGCAGAATAGATCATTGTTAGCTGGGAGAAGGTAATAACAAAGCAAACAGAGGTAAAATGTACTCGGAGTCAGTAAGGCTGGTCAGAGAATTGGGAAGGGGAGGGATGGAGTGGGAAAGCAAGCGTTACTTGAAGTTAGAGAAGCCAATGTTCATACCGCTGGGGTGTAAGCTGTACAAGCAAAATATGAGGTGCTGTTCCTCTGATTTGTGCTGGGCCTCACTCTGACAGTGGAGGAGGCCCAGGACAGAAAGGTCAGAGTGGTAATGAGATAGGGAGTTAAAGTGTTTAGCATCCGGGCGATCAGGTAGGTTTAGGCGGACTGAGCGGAAATGTTGTTAGGGCGGACTAAGCACAGTTTGTGTACTTTACTGCCTATCCATATTATGATTGAATTTACATCTGTGTTTTTAGTTTTGTTTTCAGTTTAGAGATACAGCGTGGAAACAGGCCCTTCGGCCCACCGCGTCCGTGCCGACCAGTGATCCCCGCACACTAACACTACCCTACACACAATTTTACATTCATACCAAGCCAATTAACCTACAATGCTGTACGTCTTTGGAGTGTGGGAGGAAACCGAAAATCTCAGAGAATACACCGCAGGTCACGGGGAGAACGTACAAACTCCGTACAGACGGCACCCGTAGTCAGGATCGAACCCGGGTCAGCGGCGCTGTACGGCAGTAGCTCTACCGCCATGACACCGTGCCGCACGTTTTATGTACCCCTCCTGGTTAATTGTCTCAAAAACTGAAGATACAGTTTAATGATCATACTCTCAATTTATTTGCACTGTGATCGTGATCATTTTATGTCATATGTTGAGATCCATTGCAATAACATATCTCCTAACTTCTCCCTTGGATTATGTGTGGAAGCAATAAAATTGGTGCCATCTGTCTGAGCTCAAATGAACCTCTGGATTGAGATCTGAACAAGGGTTGTTACTGCCTTCTCCGAAACCCAGCCTCCTATATATTAATCTAGATCCTAAAAATCATCAAATTAATAAACCAAGTGATGTAGCCAAAGCTGCTGAAATGTTTGGTATGGATTAAGACATCAAGGGCTATTTGCCCCGGAGTTTATGCTGGTTTTTAAATAAATTAGTTAGTATTCAAGATTGAAAGAAATTAGTTAGGCAAGTCCCCATGACCAGAGATAACATAAATGCTGAATATAATTTGAATACATTTGGAACTGGATTTAAATAGGACATATTCCACAGGCAATAGTGTAATGTGGTTCTGAACACTGTCTGTAAAGGAAATTAGCTAATGCACAGCAAAATATGTTAAAACTGAGCCACTATTAATACCTGAGGCACAAAATCTCCAGAATTCCACCAAGAGTAATTTTTTTAAATAATTTTGTAATACAAAAATACCAAAGAGAAGAATTTCCTTTGTCTACATTCAATCATCCAAGCTGTAAATGCAGAACATATATGGTACTGCATCAGAGGCCCAGGTTCCATCCTGACTACGGGTGCTTTCTGTACAGAATTTGTACGTTCTCCCCCTTGAATACGCTAGTTTTCCCCGGGCGCTCTTGTTTCCTCACACAGTCTAAAGATGCACAGGTTTGTAGGTTAATTGACTTTGGTAAAAGATTGTAAATTGCCCCTAGTACGTGTGGGATAGTGCTAGTGTATGGGGGTTGCTGGTCAGCGTGGACTCGGTGGGCCGAAGGGCCTGTTACCGCGTTGCATTTCTAAACTCCAAATTAAACTCTATCAGGAGTGCTTTATCGCTATTTGTGACTTGTTAACAATGTGCATATAGGATGGCGGCCTTGGATGACTCCTCAGGAGTTTAGTTTAGTTCAGAGATACAGCACAGAAACAGGCCCTTTGGCCCACCGAGTCCGCACCCACCAGCGATCCCCATACATCAACACTATCCTGCACACACTGGGGACAATTTTACATTCATCCCAAGCCAATTAACCTACAAACCTACCTATTAACCTATTAACCTATGTCTGAAGAAGGGTTTCAGCCCAAAACGCCGCCTATCTCCTTCGCTCCTTAGATGCTGCTGCACCCGCTGAGTTTCTACAGCCTTTTGTGTACCCTCGATTTTCCAGCATCTGCAGTTCCTTTAACCTACAAACCTGTACGTCTTTGGAGTGTGGAAGGAAACCGGAGATGTCGGAGAAAACCCACGGGGTCACGGGGAAAACGTACAAACTCCGTACAGGCAGCACCCGTAGTCGGGATGTAACCCGGGTGCCCAGCACTGTAAGCGCTGTGAGGCAGCAACTCTACCGCAGCGCCAACGTGAACATGCTGCCCGTGCCGTCACTCTGTTGGTTTTTGCAGCTGAGTACTTGAAGAAACTAAGTGCAGCCACGCGCGCAAGTTGGGACGCCTGCGCTCTGTTATATGTCCGTGCGCAGTATGTCTCATGGATTAATTCTTCAAAGGGAATAGACGAAGGGTCTCGCCCCGAAACGTCACCTATTCCTTTTCTCCACAGATGCTGTCTGACCCGTTGAATTACTCCAGCTTTTTGTGTCCATCAGGGACGAGACCTGATTACTGTGAAAGCAGCAGGAAGTGGAGTTGGTAGACCAGGAAGAGCACCGTTAGCCTGCAGTTTACTAATCAGCATTAGTTTCTAAAGAGCACATAATCCCAAAGAACCTCAAATGAAGTATATCTTGCAGCAGGAGCACACCAACTGTCAAGCAATTTGACGCACGCATTGCTGTCTGAGATCTTTTTTCTTTAGTACAAGCTGCTGGGTCTTACCCTGATTAGAAATATAACGGTGATGGAATGGAAGGAGGCATTTCATTCTGATGGACAGGTACTGCCTCTTTATTAGGCAAATCCAGTCACTCCCACTGATTCTCCCAACTGTGTTCCACCTCTTGTTTTATATTTAAATAATAAACGACCTGTTCCACTGTACGAGGTAATTCAATTCTCCCAAGTCCTCCCCTGATTCGAGCTCGTGTAATGGACGTAGCGGGCACGTAACGGCTCGTACGAGTAAAAAGTAACAATTTTTTTCATCACGAGTATTTTTTTACTCGTGGACATTTTTTGCATAGTTGAAAAAACGTCACGAGTTTACTGGATTTCCCGAGTACCTACTGTTACTCGTACGAGCCGCTATGTGACATCCACGAGCTCCTACATACCCGCTACGTACATTACACAAGCTCGAATCAGGAGAGAACTCGGGAGAACTCTTGAATTACCTCGTACAGTGGGACAGACCCTTAAATAAGCAGTCCCTTTGCTTGTAGTAGGTGTAGTGGACATCTTAGGCACCCAATCTCCTTCCCTTCACTATCCTGAACACACATCGTTGAACCATCGCTCCTGTCTTGAACTCATTTTAGGCATTTTACCATGATTTATGTATTTGTAACTGGAGATGGAATGGAAAGGAATAACAGTAGAAGCTTGGCATTGGTGGCACAGCGGCACAGGTGGTAGAACAGCTACCTAACTCGCAGTGCCTGAAACCTGGGTTCAATCCTGACCTTCGATACTGTCTGCGAGGAGTTTGCAGTCTGTGATCGTCAGGTTTTTCCTGCATTTTCCTCCCACAGCCCAAAGGCACGTGGGATGGTGGACACAAAATGCTGGAGTCTCGGTAGCGTCTCGGGAGAGAAGGAACGGGTGACGTTTCGGGTCGAGACCCTTCTTCAGACTGTCAATTGCCCCCAGTGTGGAGGCGAGTGGGAAAAGCTTGGGGGGGGGGGGGGGGATTCATGAAAATGTAGGAAGAGTAACAAGAAGCAAATTTACTGGAGAATTAGTCCAAATGGATGAATGGTGGGGTTGTAGACTTGGCGGAAGGTGCCGTGTCTCTCTCTATGATGGTATGATTGTGAGTTCTTCATTTTGCGTGTTCTTCACAGTTGCCTGAATCCAACTACAGCCTGAATGATGCTTTGCCAGGCTTTAATTAGAGCGGATGTGAATCTGATTTCATTTCGGAGTCACGTGAGTGACTTCGTGAAGAGCCCGCCGGCGCGCATGCTCGACATATCGTCGTAACGCGTTGCTGCGACGGCTGGCGGTGGAGCGCGCTCCTCGCCAGCCCTTCATAAGGGGCCACGGAGGTGAGTATTCCACCTTTAGTTGGTGGTCCTTGTTGTCTGATTATGTCTTGCAGCAAGGACATGGATGGGAGTTCGAAGGGCCGGAGGACGTCAGGACGAGTTCGCCGGTCAACAGTTCCGGGGCCTTTACCATCGGCAGTACCTGCAGCGCAGGCCGGGACTCAGGCGGAGATGTGGGTAAGCCCTGTGTTCACAGGTCCAGATCCGCCAGCACTGGGGCGGCTGTGAGGTCCAGCCGGTACACCCCGACTCTCGACGCCGGGACGGGTCGGTTGGGTCGGGTCTCGTCGCGGTCGCCGAGCCCCCCATGGATGGGTGGGCGGCACCATGCGTCGGCAACGTCCACGATGTGGGCAGCCGGCAAGACTGCGCGGGCCCCAGGCAGCCATGCTTCGGCTGGGGCCGACACCTCGCCGCATGTGCCCTTAGTGGCAGCGGCTTCAGCTCTCGCTAAACGGAGGCGATTGAACACGCCCGCGCAGGAATCGCGCAGTTTCGCCTCGGCGGCTGTTAGCGACAACTACCGGCACCGGCAGGGCCTCGACGAGGTGCGGGCCGATGACAGGAGCCCGGTTTTCTTTTCAGAGCCGGAGGACTCCGACCACCTGAGTGTTCAGGGTGAAGGGCGTATTGACCGTATGGAGCGGCTGCTGGAGCTCCTGCTTCAACGTCAACAACAGCAGGGCAGCAACAGGCACAGGGCGTCTTCACCAACATCTACTATCAGCCTGGAGCAGCACGAGGAGGAGGTTCTGGTGGATCCCGTACCACCTCCGGTGGAGGTGCCAGCGGAGGAACTTTTGGATGTGGCGACCAAATTCGCGGCCCCACATACGGCTGGTCTTCCTCTCAATTCAAAGCTGGCAGCCACAGTGGACTTTCTTAATAATCAGGTGCTGCAGGAAGAAGTCCTCATCCAGGCTATGAGCCGTCACAAGGCTCCATCAAACTGCAACTCCCTCAACGTGCCTGTGGTCAATACGCCAATATGGGGCAACATCAGTGCGGCTATCCGTCAACAAGAGCTACAATTGCAGCGGATCCTGAAACTCCTCACGGCCGGTATTACCGCCTTTGCGCGGTCGGTGGACGAGGACGAGCTGAATTTGGACCAGGAAGATGCTCTGGCCTTATTGTGCGCGACCCAGCACGAAATCAACGGGTTTCGCAAAAACAGCATCCGCCCAGCACTCAACCCGAAGTTTGCAGGATTGTGCAAACCACCGCCGCCGCCGCCGCCCCGTCAGCTCTTTGGTGAGGACCTCTCGAAGAGAGTCAAAGAGCTTGACGAACAAGCCAAAACGGTGGGGATCATGCGCTCTAAGAGTGCCCCCACACCGTCCGGCTCAAAAGCTCCATACATTCGCTCACGAGGGTTGGCCAGTGCCTCGACGAGGACTCACCCTCTAGCTCCACAACGACAACAACACCAGAACCAGCACCAAGGGTCTTTTTTAGGACAGGGTCGGCAGAGACCTTTTTGGAAATCGAAGACGCCGCGCCCTCAAGCCAACCCAGCACCTCCACGGCCACCCACACGTGTCAAGGACCGCCGGTAACCACGGAGGTGAGGGGGTCTGGTTCTCTCTTTTCTCTCTGTTTAACTTCCCATGTTGGTGGTCGTTTACGGTTGTTTTTGGATGCATGGGGTAATTTTACTGGTGATGAGTATGTGTTGCGGAATATTCAGGGGCATAAAATTGAGTTTATTAATGGCGACATTCCTCCATCCCAGCACATGCCTGGTCGTACGTTCAAATTGTCTGCTGCAGAACAGGCAGCAGGTTACAAGGAAATTTTAAGTTTGGAACAGAAGGGTGTGATTGAGAAAACAGTGCATGAGCCGATTGAATTTGTTTCGAACATATTTACTAGACCTAAGAAGGATGGAGGCTGTCGTGTCATTATTGATCTAACCCGTTTGAATACGTTTGTAACATATACTCATTTTAAAATGGATACGTTTGAAACAGCCAAATCATTGATTTCTCATGGCTGCTTTATGGCATGCATTGATTTGAGGGATGCATATTATTCAGTATCCATCCAGAAAGATGATAGAAGGTTTTTGAAATTTATCTGGATGGGGCAACTTTGGCAGTATAAGGCTTTGCCTAATGGGCTTACTACAGCCCCTAGATTGTTCACTAAATTGGTGAAGCCAATCATGGCTTATTTGAGACAACGACATCATATAGTTATGGCCTATTTAGATGATGTCTTTATTGTGGGCCACACCCTGCAATTGGCTGAACAGGGTGTTGCAGCTGCTGTCAATATATTTCAACAATTAGGATTCATTGTCCATCCAGAGAAATCAAAGTTCTGCCCTGCCCAGGTAATTAATTACCTAGGGTTCACGGTGAACTCAATGAGCATGAGGATAACTATACCAATTAACAAAATTGAGGAAGTCACTAAGGTGTGCAGAGATTTAATTGGCACCAATATACCATCGATTCGGCATACAGCCACAGTAATTGGCAAGTTAGTGGCTTTGTTTCCGGCAGCACGATATGGACCTTTGCAATATCAGAATTTGCAAAGAGCTAAAATTACTGCGTTAAAATAGAACGCTGGTCATTACGATCGATCTATGCAGCTGCCGTCCGAAGCGATAACTGAGTTGCAATGGTGGGTGTGTCACATTAGCAACTCATTTAAGCCTGTCAGGGAGGCTAATCCGGTGGTATATTTACAGACTGATGCAAGCTCCAATGGCTGGGGAGCTACTGATAATTGCTCTAGTTGTGGGGGTAGATGGGACACCCTTGAGGCATCGATGTTGTTGACTCAAGGGATTAACTATTTGGAGTTGCTGGCAGCATTCCACGGACTTCGTGCATATTGTTCCAAGCTTGTTGGAGCACACGTCCGTCTCCAAATAGACAACACCACAGCTCTGGCATATTTAAACCATATGGGTGGTACCAGGTCAGTTTCGTGTGACAAATTGGCTAACTCAATTTGGCTCTGGTGTATTCAAAGAGACATTTGGATTTCAGCTACCTATTTGCCAGGTGAGCTTAATACTGTGGCGGACACCAGGTCACGCAAATTTAATGACAACATTGAATGGATGTTGCATCCTGAGATTTTTGCTAAAGTCACAGCCAAATTTGGTAAACCGGACATTGAGACGAGCTACTAAAGTGACATGCTCAACGAACCTTGGGTCCTTTTGAAGGGTTGCCCACAATTGGTTACTCACCCTGTGTCAGGGGAGCCACATCCCTGCCATGGCTATTTAAATTTGTTGGCTTGCAGGTTCTGAACAGGCCGTTAGTCCAATACGGCCTCTCGGCTCGGACCATGGATACCATCGGGGCGTCGTGTCGAGAGTCCACAAGGCGAAGATACCGCTCGCATATTAAGAAGTGGGAAGCCTACTGCAGCCGCTCTCGCATCACGTACGATGACGTGACAATAACCGACGTCCTGGAATTCCTCGCGGGGTTGCACCATGATGAACACTTAAGTTACAGTGCCATCAACAGCGCCAGAAGTGCGCTATCATTCTACCTCAAGATTGGGGTAGGATCCAACAGGCTAGTGTCCAGACTCATGCGGGGTATATTCAATATGAATCCGCCTACACCACGCTATAATATCACCTGGGATGTCAGGGACGTATTAACCCTGCTCAGGACGTGGTCTCCCATGGAAGGGCTCCAACTGGACCAACTCACCATGAAGCTGGTGATGTTACTAGCGCTGACTTCAGCTCAGAGGGTACAGACACTACACAAACTGCGTGTCGACAGAATGACATCTACCCCTACAGAAGTAGTCTTTTTCGTTGACGAGCTACTAAAGCAGCATAGACCTGGGTGCACAGGGCTGCAGCTGAAGTTCCCGGCATACCCCGCAGATGCTAGGCTATGTTTAGCCTCACATATCCGCCACTATGTCAAGGTGACGGCACGCATCAGAGGAATGGAGAGATACCTGCTTGTCACTCATAAGAGACCTCATCATCGAGTGACAGTCCAGACGATATCTAGGTGGCTTCGAGTCGTCTTGGGTAAGTCAGGTATCGACACTAATGTGTTCAAGTCTCATTCCACCAGGGCTGCATCGACGTCAGCGGCGAGGGTCATGGAGGTGCCCATGGACCAAATTCTCGCCACAGCAGGATGGGCGAATGAAGCTGTGTTCCAGCGTTTTTATAACAAGCCTGTTGCTGCTCCTCTACAGTTCGCAGAAGCCGTGCTGAATGCAGGTCAAGAACGTGGAGATGTCCCCGCATGAGGGGTTTTTGATTTGTTATTAATAAATATGCTTTTGTTTTGCAGTATGAGCTATTGAGCCAGTTTGTTCCTCCCATCCATCCCTGGTAGTGGTGTGTCAGCATGGACGTGGTCCAGGGCGTGTAATCACAGAAGCTTTGAAGTCTTCACGAAGTCACTCACGTGACTCCGAAATGAAATAGTAAGATTGAACGAGAACTTACCAGTTCGAAGGTTGATCTTTATTTCATGAGGAGTCGAAGTGAGGGATTTCGTGCCCTCCTCGCCCAACCCTCAATCACCTTCATCTGGTAATCTTAGTCAATTCAATCATACTATGCGAAGTCATTTCTATTGTTGGTTCTGTGATTCCACGCCGCTACTTTGAAGTATGTCGAGCATGCGCGCCGGCGGGCTCTTCACGAAATCCCTCACTTCGACTCCTCATGAAATAAAGATCAACCTTCGAACTGGTAAGTTCTCGTTCAATCTTACTATTTTCATTCATTTAAAATAGCAAAGAGCCAGCCTAAATCCCTTTAACCATCAAGTACAACCAGCACGATTGTCTGGTCTTGGTCTATTTGCATTACTATCCATCAAAGAGGCTGCGGACTAATGTCTCGGAATATATTTTAATGGGAGGGTGGAGTAATAAAAAGCAAATAACAAGGGATGGTGCCAATAATGGACAATCCCACAATTATTGGAAAAATAGTTCGGAAGGATTGAGGGAAGCCTCAATATATCGGCCTACCAGCCTGGGGATTGTATCTTGACAGACGAGAAATAAATTTCCCATAAGTGAATTTGAATGTCAATAGGCCATCTACAAGCAATAACTAAACTGCCCGTGGAGCTATGCATCAACACAGAGACAATTATTGTGCAAAATAGTAAGATTAAACGAGAACTTACCAGTTCGAAGGTTGATCTTTATTTTATGCGGAGTTGCGATGAGGGATTTCGTGAAGAACCCGCTGGCACGCATGCGCGACATTCTTCAAAGTAGCGGTGTGGAATCACAGAAACAACAACAGAAATGACTTGGCATAGTAAGATTGAAGAGACTCTAATTACCAGTTGATTTATGATCGAGGGTTGGGAGCGGAGGGCACGAAATCAACTCATCGCAACTCCTCATAAAATAAAGATCAACCTTCGAACTGGTAAGTTCTCGTTTAATCTTACTATTTCATTTCGGAGTCACGTGAGTGACTTTGTGAAGACTTCAAAGCTTCTGTGATTGCACGCCCTGGACCACGTCCATGCTGACACACCACTAGTAAGGATGGATGGGAGTAAACGATTTTCCAAACTGCTTGTACTGAAAAACAAGAATAGTATTTATTAATAAACAAAGCAAAAAACCCCTCATTCGGGGACATCTCTACGTTCTTGACCTGCATTCAGCATGGCCTCCTCAAACTGTAGAGGAGCAGCAACAGGCTTTGTTGTAAAATCGCTGAAAGACAGCTTCATTCACCCATCCTGCTGTAGCGAGAATATGGTCCATGGGCACCTCCATGACCCTCGCCGCCGACGTTGATGCAGCCCTGGTGGAATGGGATTTGAAGACATTAGTGTCGATACCTGACTTACCCAAGACGATCCTGAGCCACCTGGATATTGTCTGGACTGTCACTCGATGGTGAGGTTTCTTGTGAGTGACAAGCAGGTATTTCTCCATTCCCCTTATGTTTCTCGTCACTTTGACATAGTGACGGATATGGCCGGCTAAACATAGCCTTGCATCTGCGGGGTATGCCGGGAACTTCAGCTGCAGCCCTGTGCACCCAGGTCTATGCTGCTTGAGTAGCTCATCTATAAAGAAGACTACTTCTGCAGGGGTAGAGATTATCCTGTCGATCCGGATTTTATGCAGTGTCTGTACCCTCTGCGCTGAAGTCAGTGCTAGTAACATCACCAGTTTCATGGTTTGTCCAGCTCTAGCCCCTCCATGGGCGACCACGTCCTGAGCAGGGTTAGTACTTTCCTGACATCCCAGGTGATATTATAGCGTGGTCTGGGCGGATTCGAATTGAATATACCCCGCATGAGTCTGGACACCAGCCTGTTGGATCCTACCTCAATATTGAGGTAGAATGACAGCGCGCTTCTGGCACTGTAGCTCAAGTGTTCATCATGGTGCAACCCCGCGAGGAATTCCAATACGTCGGCTATGGATGCAGCGTCATATGTAATTTGGGAGCGGCCGCAGTAGGTTTCCCATTTCCGGATGTGGGAGAGGTATTGCCGCCTGGTGGACTCCCGGCATGACGCTCCAATGGTATCCATTGTTCTGGGTGATAGGCCATACCGCAGTAATGGCCGGTTCAGAATCTGCAAGCCAACAAGTTTAGATAGCTGTGGCAGGGATGTGGTTCCCCTGACACAGGGTTAGTGACCAATTGTGGGCAACCCTCTAAGAGGACCCAAGGTTGACTGATCATGTCAAAGACCACCGGATACCATGGCTGCGTAGGCCAGTCGGGTATGATAAGAATGCCTTTAGCAGCATGCATTTGGATTTTCTGCAATACCCGACTGATGAGGCAAAATGGGGGGAATGCATAGAAAAATAATTTCCCCCAGTCCAGCGAGAATGCATCCATCGCCATTGCCCAGGATCTGGTTCCCACAAAACGTATGTTGGTACCTGATGGTTTAACCGTGACACAAATAGGTCGATATCCGGTTTACCAAATTTGGCTGTAACTTTAGTGAAGATTTGAGGATGCAACATCCACTCGATGTTGTCATTAAACTTGCGTGACCTGGTGTCCGCCACAGTATTGAGCTCACCTGGTAAATAGGTAGCTGAAATCCAAATATTCCGTTGAATACACCAGAGCCAAATTGTATTAGCCAATTCATCACACGAAATTGACCTGGTACCGCCCATATGGTTTAAATATGCCACCGCAGTGGTATTGTCTATTTGGATACGGACATGAGCGTCAGTAAGATTGGAACAATAAGCTCGAAGTCCGTGAAATGCTGTAAGCATCTCCAAATAGTTTATCCCTTGTGACTATAACATAGTAGATTCAAGGGTGTCCCATCTGCCCCCGCAACTAGAATAGTTGTCCGTAGCTCCCCAGCCATGGGAGCTTACATCGGTTTGTAAGTATACCATCGGATTGGGCACAATGATGGGTTTAAATGAGTCACTAATATGGTCCACCCACCATTGTAACTCAATCTTAGCTTTAAGAGGCAGCTGCATTGATCTGTCGAATTGACCGGTGTTCTGTTTTAACGCTGAGATCTTGGCTCTTTGCAAATTTTGATAATGCAAAGGCCCGTATTGAGCTGCTGGAAACAATGCTACGATCTTGCCAATCACCTTAGCAGTTTGTCTAATTGATGGTATACTGGCGCAGGCTAAATCGTGACATACTTGAGTGACATCCCCAACCTTGTTAGCCGGTATGGTGGCCCTCATGCGATTGGAATCCACTGTGAACCCCAGATAATCCATAACCTGTGAAGGGCAGAACTTCGACTTATCTGGATGGACAATAAACCCCATTTCCTGAAAAAGTGCCACAGTGGCTGAAACTGCCAGTTCAGCCGACTCCAGGGTATTGCCAACAATCAAAATATCATCGAAATAGGCCATCACTATATGATGTTGCTTCCGTAGCGTGGCCATAATAGGTTTGAGTAATTTAGTAAACAATCTAGGGGCTGTAGTAAGCCCATTTGGCAAAGCCCTGTATTGCCAGAGCTGATCCATCCAGACAAATTTTAAGAACTTCTTATGGTGTTTCCGAATGGATACAGGATAGTATGCATCTTTTAAATCAATGCATGCCATAAAGCAGCCATGAGAAATCAATGACTTGGCTGTTTCGAACGTGTCCATTTTGAAATGGGTATATGTTACAAAGGTATTCAAATGGGTCAGATCAATAATAACCCGACATCCTCCATCCTTCTTGGGCCTGGTAAATATGTTTGATACAAATTCAATTGGTTCGTGTATAGTTTTTTCTATCACGCCTTTTTCTTGTAACCTTAAGATCTCAGCATAGCCTGCTGCCTTTTCAATGGCAGACAGCGTAAATGTCCGATTAGGCATATGCTGGGATGGAGGAATGCTGCCATTAATAAATTCAATCTCATGGCCTTGAATACTTTGTAAAACAAACTTATCGGAAGTGATAGTTTCCCATGACCCCGTGAAGAACCGAAGGCGCCCACCAACATGTGAAGTTAAACACACAGGTACATGAAAACCAGACCGCCTTACCTCCCTGGTTACCGGCAGTCCCTGACATGTTTGGCGGGTCGTGGACGTGCTGGGTTGGGCTGGTGCTGCGGCATCCGCATCTTCCACGGAGGCCGCTGCGGGCCTTGCCCTAAAAAAGGCCGCGGCTGCTGGGGCTGCTGGTATTGAGGTGGAGCTGGAGTGTAGGTCCGTGGCGGTCTGGTGACAGGGCCTCGTGGCCTAATAAATGGCGCTTTCTTGGCCGCCGGCCTGGGGGCGATCTGAGACCGCATTAGTCCCACCGTTTTGGCGTGTTCATCCAGCTCCTTAACCCTCTTCGGGAGGTCTTCCCCGAACAGCTGTCTGGGCGGTGGTGTAGGAGGCGCCTTGCACAACCCTGCAAATTTAGGGTTGAGCGTGGGGCGGATGCTGCTTTTTCGGAAGGCATTTATTTCGTGCTGAGTAGCACATAGCAGAGCGAGAGCATCCTCCTGCTCTAGGTTGAGGTCCTCTCCATCCACCGACCGCGGGAACGCGGTGATCCCAGCCGTAAGCAGCCTCAGGATGCGTTGGAGCTTTATCTCCTGAGTCCTGATGGCTGTGCCTATGTTGCCCCAGATCGACGTATTGACTGTGGGCACGTTGAGGGAGTTACAGTTGGATGGGGCTTTATGCCTGTTGATGGCCTGTGATAGAACTTCCTCCTGGAGCTGGTGGTTAGATAGGAAGTCCACGGTGGCAGCCAGTTTGGGGTTGAGGGGAAGTCTCGCTGTCTCCGGAGAAGCAAATTTTGCCGCCACGTCAAGGAGTTCTTCCTGCGGCACCTCGGATGGAACCGGTGTAGGGTCTAAAAAGTCCTCCTCCTCTGGCTGCCTCAGGCTGGCTGTTGAGACGGGCGAAACCTCCCTGTGCCCTTTGGAGCTGGATGCCTCCTGCCGTTGGTTCTGCAAGAGGAGCTCCAACATCCGCTCCATTCGGTCAATACGCCCCTCGCCCTGAACACTCGGGCGGTCGGAGTCCTCATGTTCCGATACACTGCTGAGGCTCCGTTCATCGGCCCGCACCTCATCGAGGTGAACCCGATGCCGGAAGTTGTCGCTGCCAGCCGCCGCAGCAAAGCTGAGCGATTCCCGCGCGGGAGGTGTGCTCAAACGCCTTATTTTGGCGGAGCCTGATGCCGCTGCCACGGAGGGCAAACGCGGTGGAGAGTCGGCACCCAATGCCTCAGCACGGTGACCCGACGCCCGCGCGGGCTTGCCGGCTGCCCACATCGTGGACCTTGCCAACGCATGGTCTCGTCCTCCCATCCATGGGGGACTCGGCGACCGTGGCGGGACTCCTCCCAAGCGAACCGTCCCGGTCTCGGTGGTTGGGGAGTCAACACTGGTCCTCACAGTGGACTTGAGTCCCGCCATGACACCAGTCCGCTGTTTAGCGGCAGGTGACGCCTTTGCCCCTAAAGGGTTAGGCTTCCGGGCTCCATCCCTCCCTCTTCTTCGAGGGCTAAGGGAGAAGGGCCGTGCAGCCGCACGTGAGCCCTTGCCCAGGTCGGCCAACGGGCCCGTTGGCGACCTCAATGCGGAGGCAGGGTCTGCCTGCTCCGGTGGCACACCGCAATCCTGCTCCTCGAACTCCTCACCGGAGCTGCGGTGTATCGGCAGGTCGCGCATGCGTGCTGGCGGGTTCTTCACGAAGTCACTCACGTGACTCCGAAATGAAATAGAAGTGTCAGAGCCATTGGGGAGCATTTTGGTGTGTGATTGAATTTTGTGAATTTGTTGACAAATGTTAGAGCAGTCCAGAGCTGCCATCCTGCTGTAATGTGGGAGGTGTGTGAGTGTTTTGAGGTGATAGATTCGTATAGATTCGAATTGCAATCTGACAGCCAAAACCTGCAGCAATTGTGGCCGACTTTCCCTTAGCCAGCCCAAGCCGCAGATCTCTTTGTGTAGGAAGGAAATGCAGATGCTGGTTCACACCGAAGATGGACACAAAATGCTGGAGTAACTCAGCGGGTCAGGCAGCATCTCTGGGGAGATGGAAAACATAGAAACATTGAAAGTGGGTGCAGGAGTAGGCCATTCAGCCCTTTGAGCAGCACCGCCATTCAATATGATCATGGCTGATCATCCAGAATCAGTACCCTATTGCATTCTCCCCATATCCCTTGATTCTGTTAGCCCTAAGAGCTATATCTAACTCTCTCTTGAATACATCCAGTGAATTGGCCTCCACTGCCTTCTGTGGCAGAGAATTCCACAGATTCACAACTCTCTGGGTGAAAAAGGTTTTCCTCATCTCGGTCCTAAATGGACTACCCCTTATTCTTAAACTGTGATCCCCGGTTCTTGACTCCTTCAACATTGGAAACATATTTCCTGCATTTAGTCTGTGCAATCCCTTAAGAATTGTACATGTTTCTATAAGATCCCCTCTCATCCTTCAGCATTTCTGGAGAAAAGGAATGAGTGACATTCCAGGTCGAGGCCCTTCTTCAGAGCGACCCAAAATGTCACCCTTTTCTTCGCTCCTGAGATGCTGCCTGTCCCACTGAGTTCTTTTGTGTCTATCTTTGGTGTAAGCCAGCATCTGCAGCTCCTTCCTCCACAAATACTAGAGGGCATTGTTTGAAGGTGAGGGGGGTAACGTTTAACGGAAATGAGCAGGGGACTTTGTTACACACAGGGTGGTGGGTGCCTGGAACATGCTACCAGGGTTGGTGGTTGACTTTGGCATTCAAAAGGCCTTTGGATATTGCAGGGAATGGAGGGATATAGATTATGCACAGGTAAATGAGATATGGTCTTGGCACAGACATTGTGGATCAACGGGCCTGTTCTTGAGCCATACTTCTTGAACCACTGCACTGCTTAGCATGGGATCTTCACCCAGCCCAACGTGTGACAGAGCTGTAAATAGATTGGATAGAAACTTCCACCAATTAATTTAGCATCCCCCGAGTTGTCAACTCTGCCAACATTTGGGGGGTAAACCAAAGCGACTGCAACAAGCTGATATTTCCAGCAGTCACCTTTCAAAACCACTGGGCACTGTAGCATTTTGAATGCTATGTAAATAATGAAAATACACGCAGTTTAGTTTAACTTATTGATCGCAGTTGTCCTGCTGAGATTAGGCGAGAATAAGTTATCAACGCAAATGTTGGCATATGAAAGTGAAAAGTAAATGCTGCAAACACTCAGCAAGTCAGGCAGCATCTGTCGAAAGAGAAACAGTCATCGGAAATAAGGGGGAAAGTGAGGAAGTGTTCATTTTCAGGAGGAAAGAAGGTCCAGAAGCAATGGATGGGGCAAAGGGGAGATCTCTAATGGTGTGAGGCCCAGGGTCGTCGTTGGAATTATGAAGTTGCATGGAAAGTGTTGTGGGAAGATATGTGGTTAGAGGCAACAAAGGAAGAGAGCGTGGATTCAAGGAGTGGTCCTTATGGAATGCTGGACAGGACTGGGAGAAAGGGGAGATATGACTGGTGGTAAAATCCCATTCATTGGAGCAGAAATTGTGAACTGCCTTCTTACAGAGATTTCCCACGTAGCTGTCCTTTCAAATAGTTCCATCCTGGAAATATCCTGGAAGGCGGCACAATACAGTCCAACAGGATGGACAACACCTTTGCTTTATTCGGGGCACACTGCAGGCTTCCATACTTCGTATAGAATTTTACAACTACGAATTTTCCAATCTACCTGTTTGGTGACCTTCGGACTATCCTTGATCGGACTCTGCTGGCTTTACCTTGCACTAAACGTTATTCCCTTATCATATATCTATACAATGTAAATGGATTGATTGTAATCATATGTTGTCTTTCTGCTGACTAGTTAGCATGCAACAAAAGCTTTTCACTGCACGTGCCAATAAACTAACCAAACGGAAAAACTTGTTAAAGAAGGAACTGCAGATGCTGGAGAATCGAGGGTTACACAAAAAGCTGGAGAAACTCAGCGGGTGCAGCAGCATCTAAGGAGCGAAGGAGATAGGCGACGTTTCGGGTCGAGACCCTTCTTCAGACTGGTCAGGGATCAGGGAAACGAGAGATATAAACAGTGATGTGGAGAGATAAGGAACAATGAGTGAAAGATATGCAAAAAAGTATTGGTGACAAAGGAAGCAGGCCATTGTAAGCTGTTTGTGGTGTGAAAATGAGAAGCTAGTGCGACTGGGGAGGGGGGGGGGAGATGGAGAAGGAATGTCAGGGCCAGAGGGCTGAGGGAGAGGTGGGGGGGAGGCAGTCTGGGTTAACAGAATTGAGAAAATTCAATGTTTAAGCCCAGAGGATGCAGACTCCCCAAGCGGAATATGAGGTGCTGTTCCTCCAACTTGCGGTGTTGATCACTCTAGCCGTGGAGGAGGCCCAGGACCGAGAGGTCGGATACGCAGTGGGAGGGGGAGTTGAAGTGCTGAGCCACCGGGAGGTCGGGTTGGTTATTGCGGACCGAGCGGAGGTGTTCGGCGAAACGATCGCCCAGCCTCCGCTTGGTCTCACCGATGTAGATCAGCTGGCAACTGGAGCAACGGATGCAGTAGATGAGGTTGGAGGAGGTGCAGGTGAACCTCTGTCGGACCTGGAATGACTGCTTGGGTCCCTGAAAGGAGTGGATGGGGGAGGTGAAGGGACAAGTGTAGCATCTCTTGCGGTTGCAAAAACGGAAAAACTTGCTTTCTCTCGATCAGTTGCTGGACATTTCCTTTGACTATGCCTTTCGTAGTGCTTACATCTCTTTGTCTTTTCCCTTTCTCTACTTATTTGACATTTTTTTACAGTCTTTCTCTAATGTCCCTCATTAACCTATCAACTAGATATTGATTTTATCACCAATCTAATGCAATCTTGGCTTTGCCTGATCATAAATATTCCCTTTGACCTCCCCACCCCTCCCCAAGTGCATCCCCAAACTAATCTGCTTTCTCTCTTTCCCGTTTGTTGCTCGCTCTTTCCCAACAACAGGCCTTTGACTTGCAATGTCAATATTGTTTCTCTTTCCACGGATGATATTATGATTCAGTTAACAAGAGAGATTACTGTGGTAAAGGACAATTTTCTACACTGTTGCTATTAATATCGTCGCTGCAATGTAGGTGCCGGATAGCAGAATTCTAGCACTGAGAATCTTCATCTTAACTCATGCAAACCTCCAACAAATATTTGAAACATAAAGCATTTATGTAATAGGAAAGACACGATAATTAGAACTGGAGTGTTGGTTCAAATAATATGCATCCTTCCCGTTTATTTATAGGTTGAGCTAGCAATATTTGCTTTGAACTAAATGTTATCCTGCTTCCCACCCAGCTTTGGTATCATGGCAACAGAAAGAGACTATTCAGCTCTTTGAGCCCATTCTATATTTCCGTTTGATCATGGCTAATTTACAGCTTGGTCTGGTTTCAGATACTTTCATGCCCCTCTCCAACAAACCATCTCCATTGTGAAATTTTCCATTGACCAATTGAACCGTGTCCATCCCAATACAAAGTTCTCAGCAGTATTTTCAGGGTGTCAGAGGTTATGGGGTGAAGGCAAGAGAATGGGGTTGAGAGGGAAAGATAGATCAGCCGTGATTGAATGCAGAGTGGACTTGATGGGCCGAATGGCCTAATTCTGCTCCTATAAATGTATGGACTTATGAACTTATGGAACAACATACCCAGTTTCAATTCCCATTAGGTGATGAAGTCTTGATTTATGCTAAATTACCATTTTTATTTTAAGGTTTTGCCCTTCTTATTCTAAAATCTTCCTCTGTACATCATCATCTTGGGCCTGCTATATAGATTATCTTTCAGTCCTTTCTATTCAAGGGAACACAAATGTAATCTAAAATGCTGGAGAAACTCAGCGGGTGAGGCAGCATCTATGGGACAAAGGAAATAGGCAATGTTTCGGGCCGAAACCCTTCTTCAGACTGTCCAAAGAAGGGTTTTGCCCCGAAACTTTGCCTATTTCCTTCGCCCCATAGATGCTGCCTCACCCGCTGAGTTTCTCCAGCATTTATGACTACCATCGATTTTCCAGCATCTGCAGTTCCTTCTTAAACAAATGTAATCTATACAATCTGCCTTCATCGTCTAAAGGCTAATATCATTCTTGTAAATGTTTGCTATAAGGACAAGAGTCAAGAGGGATTTATTGTCATATGTCCCAGATAGAACAATGAAATTCTTACTTGCTGCAGCACAACAGAATATGGAACCATAGTACACTGTAAACAATATGATAAACCAGGGAGAGAAAAAAGATGAAAATGTTTTGCGTGTGTAGTCAACGTATCCTTCTATGATATGATATACCACACACGCTATTGAAAGCCTTTGGCTTTCAGCTACTGCAGCAGTCAACCCTTGGGGGCATGAATTGATGGATGGAAGAATTGAAAGGAATTGGGCTGAGGTTCTTGGAATTCTCTCTGGACTGTGAGCCATTTGGCCATTTGGCCCATCCAGTCTACTCCACCATTCAATCATGGCTGATCTATCTCTCCCTCCTAACCGCATACTCCTGCCTTCTCCCCATAACCTCTGACACCCGTACTAATCAGGAAATCAATCTATCTCTGCCTTCAAAGTATCCACTGACTTGGCCTCCTCAGCCTTCTGTGGCAAAGAATTCCACAGATTCACCACCCTCTGACAAAAGACATTTCACATTATCTTCCTTCCACATTCCTAAAAGAACGTCCTCTAATTCAGAGGCTATGACCTAGACTCTCCCACTAGTGGAAACATCCTCTCCACATCCACTCTATCCAAGCCTTTCACTATTTTGTATCTTTCAATGAGGTCCACCCTCATACTTCTAAACTCCAGCGAGTGCAGGCCCAGTGCTGACAACACTCATCATTGGTTAACCTTCCATCACCTTTCATACTCACCCATCGTCTCTCAGTCAATTTCTAAAATGTTCCTTTCCTGACAGGCCAAGCAACTCATTCTATTGGTCTCATTATCCAACACTGTGAGTGTACTCTTGTTTTCTAGGCTGGAGCAATTCTCTTCCCAAATGTTAGTGAATAGAATGAGGCTGCTGAGCCCATTCCACTTGTGTCATCTTTTTGAAATATTTAGGCAATTATAAGTTAGTCAATTACCTCATTGTCCGACAACCCTTTCATTTCTAGTTATAAATATACCTGCAAATCTCCTTTATTAGAAGCGTTTTACCAACTGGTCGGCAAAGTGGCACAAGAGTAGGGTAGCTGCCTTACAGCACCACAGACATGGGTTCAATCCTGACTACGGGTGCTGTCCGTATGTAGTTTGCACGTTCTCCCTGTGACCACTTGAGTTTTCTCCGGGTGCTCCGGCTTTCTACCACATTCCAAAGACATACGGGTTTGTAGGTTAATTGACTGGTGTAATGGTGATCACTGGTCAGCGTGGACTCGGTGGTCTGAAGGGCCTGTTTCCATGCAGTGTCTCGAAACTAAACTAAAGTAGAAAGTTAATACATTCTAGATCCTACATGCTAGTTGATTTTGTCTGGATTGGGGTTATACTGAATTTGCATGTAGCATTATGGTATGAATGTGGGCCATTCAGCTCATCCAATCCATGCCAGCATTTAGCAGAGCAATCAATCAGTTCCATTTTACTTCGGAGTCACGTGAGTGATGCCGTCATGAACCCCGCCAGTCGGCATGCGCGTCATTACGTCTGACGCATGGCTCAGCGACCGGCTGGGAGGAGCAGCACTTCTCCAGCGGTAAGTTTAAAAAGCCTCAGGTAAGTGTCAAACTTGTTGGAGGCCGATTTCTGCGCTTGTTAAATCTTGTTACAGGAGGGCAAGTTCAAGCATGAAGAAGTCGTTAGCAGCAAGGCGAGCCGTAGCAAAAGTGTCTAATGCCCGCGGGAGTAAGGGTAGCAGGCGGCTGCCTAGCTCATCTACAGAGTCGCTAGTAGTGAGACCAGCGACTACAGGCTTGGTGTCTGAGGGCATGGTGGCTATGCCGGAGGGGTGAAAGGCCACCTGAAAGTCTGTCCGGCCGATAGACTCGGACGAGTCTGGTCGGGAGGGTTCTCCCTCAAGAATGGATACCGTAGAACGGGTATCCAGGATGGAGCTCCTATTGGAGAGGATGCTCCATCAACAGCGCTGGCCTCTCCAAGAGCCCGCGCCAGCAGCACCTACTGGGCTGCCTAGTGTCTCCCTCATGGAGGAGGAAAGCATACGGGTCAGTATGATTCTGATGCCAACTCTGAGGGCTAAGCGTTGGAGGCTGCCCCACGGGACGAAGGGCACCAGCCAGCGGTCCCATTCCTGGCGGCCAGGTTTGCCGTCCCAATAGACTCTGGAGAGCCACTTTGGGAAGAGCTGGCTGCCAGTATAAATTACTTGGCCTCGCACCAGCTTCAGGAACTGGCGAAGGATACAATGGCCAAAAAATATCCTGCTCAAAGTGCCAGCCGTCAACCATGCCATCTGGGGCTTACACAAAAAGCTGGAGAAACTCAGCGGGTGCAGCAGCATCTAAGGAGCGAAGGAGATAGGCGACGTTTCGGGTCGAGACCCTTCTTCAGACCCATATGGGACTAGGAGTGCATGAGTTAAAACTACAACGGGTGCTGAAACTGCTCGCAGCCGGCATTATGGCTTTTGGTAGGTCGGTGGACGGTGGGCTCCTGACTGAAGTTCAGCAGGATGCCCTGGCTCTCATGTGCAATGTGCACTTTGAGATAAACTGCCTTAGAAAGAGCACCATCCGCCCTACCATTAACCCAAGGTTCGCTGCCCTGTGTAAGCCTAGCAACATCCAGCGGCCAAACGTATTGTTCGGGGAAGACCTCGCAAAGAGGGTGAAGGAGCTAGACGAGGCAAAAACCGTCGGGCTCATCAAGGCGTGAGTGACCAGCAGAACCCTTTGGCGACAGTTTCCTTACAAACAGTTTGCTGAAACCGGGTCCGGACAAGGACCAAGCCGGCCATTCAATGTGCGCAGCTGGTGCACTCCAGCAGGAGCATGGGCAAACATGCCTTTTCCATCCAGAGCCAGGGGCACAGAACTCCACCGGTAACCATGGAGGTAGGTGGGTCTGATTCTTGTCGAAACATATTGAGTGAGAATTACCTACCAGTTGGTGGGAGGTTACACTGGTTTCTCAAAGAATGGTGTAAAATAACATCAAACCTGTTTATACTGCAGAGTATACAAGGGTTTCAAATTGAATTTATTCCAAACCTATGTCCACCCACCCAGCACAAGCCAGAGTGGGCACTCATTTTCTCACAATGGGAGAATTTGGAGATTCAAGCTGAAATAGCAAAATTATGTTTTAAAGGTGTAATTGAGGACAGTTTATCAAACCCATCAATTTGTGTCTAATGTGTTTCCTAGACCAAAGAAAGATGGTGGATTATTTTGGACCTGACAGGACTTAATCCATTTGTGCAGTATAATACTTAAAAAATGGAAACTTTTGTTACTGCCAAGCAATTGTTTTCCAGAGGGTGTTATATGGCATGTATAGATCTTCAAGATGCATATTATTGAGTGCCTGTTCATAAAGAGTATCAGAGTTATTTTAAATTGAGCTGGATGGGGCAATTATGGCTGTTTAGAGCTCTGCCGAATGGGTTAACCTCTGCCCCTCGCTTATTCACACAATTGCTAAAATCAGTACCAGGGTTATTATGGTCACAGGGCCACATTGTAATGGCCTATTTGGATGACATCGTAATAATTGGAAACACCTTTGTGGCAGCCAAATTATCAGTTTTAGCTGTTAATGAACCCCAACCTCTCATGGTTGAGAGGTTGGGGTTCATTATCCACCCAGCTAAATCAAAATTGGTGCCAGTTAACATAATTGACTATTTCGGATTCACAATAGATTCAAATCACATGTGTTACAGAGGGCAAATGTACAGGCACTTAGAATACATGCAGGGCATTTCAATCGGCCCATGCACTTACCATCTGAAGCCATTACTGAAGTACAGTGGTGGATTAGAAACATTTCAAATTGTTCGAGCAAAATTGTTCGAGACTGATGTTAGTGCCCTAGGTTGGGGTGCTACTGATACCAGGTCTAGCGGTGGAGGCAGATGGAATATGCATGGGGCATTGATTCTCCAATATGGTGGCAGACATCAGGTCACGCAAATTTAACAACAACACTGAGTGGATGTTGAATCATGATGTATTTAATGAAATTGTTCTCCGATATGGGATACCAGATATTGATTTGTTTGCATCCAGACTTAATCACCAGGTACCGAACTATGTTTCATGGGAACCAGATCCAGGGGCAGTTGCAGTGAATGCATTCTCGCTGCACTGGGGCGGAATGCTTTTTGGTCTGGGTCTGGGACTATCCA
The DNA here is from genome assembly GCA_963514005.1 of Raja brachyura. The sequence continues at coordinate 8,777,276 of OY740796.1, read as the reverse complement.
ATCGAACCGTGGATGTCATCACAGCACCCTGGAGGGATAGTACGAAAAGGCAGTACATCTCTCATGTCAGGAAATGGGAGGAGTTTTGTTTACAGGGGAACATTACATACCACACAGCCTCCATTCCAGATGTGCTCGAATTTCTGTCCAAGTTACATTTTGATGAAGGGTTGAGCTATAGTGCCATCAACAGTGCCAGGAGTGCCTGTCATCATACCTATGCTGGGGGTCAGAACTTCAGTCTGTAGGATCTCATCCGTTAATCTCCAGATTTGTGAAGTGTGTTTTAATTCTAATCCTCCCAGGCCTAGGTATTCTGAAATTTGAGATGTGAGCATGGTACTGACACTGCTTCGTCAATGGGGTACAGCCACATCCTTGTCCTTAACAAAGATTAACCTTAAATTGGTTATGCTCATGGCGCTCGTATCAGCGCAAAGGGTTCGCCTGGACAGGATGGTGTCATCACAGAATTATGTTAAATTTTACATCTATTACCTAATTAAACAAAGCAGACAGGGGTGTCCGGATTCAAGCTTGTACTGTCAGCTTATCCCACAAATTTACGGCTGTGTGTAGTGGCGCATTTGCGGCGTTATATTGAAGAAGAGCCTTAGAGGCTCTGAGCAAGCCTTGTTTATTAGCCACAAAAACCCATATATGTAAGTGTCAGCTCAGACCATTTCACGATGGCTGAAACAAGTGTTGGCGTGTGCAGGAGTTAATACTGACAATTTTAAATCTCACTCCACCAGGGCGGCATCAACGTCAGTGGCGAGGATAATGGACGTCCCTCTAGACCATATCCTCGCGGCCGCAGGATGGTCAAATGAATTGACTTTTCAAAGGTTTTATAATAAGCCGCTTGTTGAAGCCGGGTGTTTGCCCGTTCTGTTTTAAGTTCTGTTTCATAGCTTCTCCCTGTGAGAGAGGAGTCGCTATTGTATATTTGTTTATTTGTGAATTCAAGCTTTAACATGTTAATCAGTATCATGTATTGCTAATATTCACTCCTCCTGAATCAACTGATTGCAGTGTGAGATGCCTGGATTTGAATCGGCGTGAAATCACAGATCTTTGAAATCTTCAAGGAATCACTCACGTGACTCCGAAGTAAAATTGTAAGATTAAATGAGAACTTACCAGTTTGAAGTTTGATCTTTATCTAATGAGGAGTTACGATGAGCGATTACGTGCCCACCGCTCCCAACCCTCATATCACGAAGCTCATCTGGTAGTTCTAGGGTTATAATCTTACTATAATACTTCAATTGTTGTTCTTCTGTGATTTCACACCGCTGCTTTGAAGATTGACGCGCATGCCAACTGGTGGGGTTCTTCACGTAATCGCTCATCGTAACTCCTCATAAAGTAAAGATCAAACTTCAAACTGGTAAGTTCTCATTTAATCTTACTATTACGCTGATGCCTATACTCTCTCTTGTCTGTTTTTTTGCTACTTATTTACACTGAAGGATAATTTACAACAGTGAATTAACGTACCATGAAATCTTAAGGATGTGGATGCCCTGACAGATATCCACATAATCATTGGAAATTTTCGGGACTGAAATTGGGTCCCTACAGATAAAATAGTGGCATTTGAGAGGTTTTTGGATAGGCACCTGAACATGCAGGGAATGGAGGGCCATGGATCACACAGGCAGAGGAGATCAGTTTAACTTGACATGTTCGGCACAGACATTGTGGGCTGAATGGCCTGTTCCTGTGCTGTACTGTGCAAGGTTTTATGTTCTTGACCTAAGAGGCAGCAACAGTGGCTGCTACACCACCACTTGATCCCATGAACAAATTAGTAAATGATTAGCTGATTTTGCCTTTAGTCACCAACTCTTCTTTAACATGTGAGCTGTGTTTACATTTATCCTGTGATACTTGTGTAATTAAATTTGTCTGGAAGACTTATGACTGTTTATTCAGTCCAGTATATAGTTTGTTTGTTCCTGACATCAGTTGGTTGAGTGTGCATGATCAGACTCTAATGTTGTTACTCTCATTGAGCTGATAGCACAAGGGGTAATATTTGAGCCCTGTCTTGGTTGAGATTCTAGTTAGTTATTAAAAATATAAATTTCATTTCATTCACATCTTGCGCAGGTATTAATATTTTGACCTTCAGATAAATTTTGATATGTACTCTTGCCAGAAGCTTAATAAAATCCCGTTGTGCATTCACTTTGGATGCTTTAGTTAGAATTAATCAAATCCTCATATCTGTACAATGCAGACTAGTGATTGATAATTATACTAATTAAGTTAACCAGTAAAGAAGTTTAAAGTGTGGCAGAATTTCATTGGTTGAATCCTTGCAATGTCCTAAGGCTGAGAGGAGCTGAACAAGTTCCATCTTAACTCGAGGGTTATCAAAGTTAATAAGAAGAGTATCAGATAAAGCATTTATCAAGTGGGAATTTAATCAGAATGAAACAACAGCGATTTATTTGACATACCCACTGCATATGGACCGGAACCATGAAAGTCTTACTGGCTGCAGCTTTGCAAGGACATCAGTTGCAACAATAAGCCGTGACAAATAAATATACAATAATTTATCCATTATTCCAAATAAACTAGACCATGATAGTACAAATATCAACATATGCAGAGCAACCCTAGTTGTGAAAAGTCCGTCGTTGGTGGATACTGGGGTAGGGCTGGGGTTAGGAATGTGCTGGGCTGGCTCAATAACCTAATGGGAAGAAGCTGATCTTGCTCCAGGGGGTTCCTTTACCTTCCTCCTGATGGTTGCAGGGAGAAGAGTGCATGGTCAGGTTGATGTAAGTCATTGATGACATTAGCAGCTTTCCTGATGCACGGATCCCTGTAGTGCTCTTCGATGGTGGGGAGGTCAGTACCCATGATGGAACAGAACATTCCACAGCTTCCTTCAATCTAAAGCATTCGAATTTCTGAACCAGGCCATGATACAACCAGTAAGTATGTTCCCGTGGTTACATTTGTAGAAAGAGTATTCGACGACATGATGAATTTCTTCAAATCTGTAAGTTTTGGCATTGGTGATTTTTCGTTATGATTGCATCGATGTCGTGGAACGAGGACAGATTATCGGAGATGTACACAACCTGGAATTTAAAGCTCTTTACTCTCTCCATCGTTAGACCTTCATTGAAGACCTCTTGGTACATCTTGCGAGACCCATACTTTACAAATCAGTACCTCTTCTGAAATCAAAGCAATATTTTGAAGGCTGGACAAGTTCAATATTTCCCATAATAAGATGATGATTTTAAAATATAATCGATATATGATTGGACTGATGTCTTGCAGACAAATAATCTGTTGCCATGTTAATTCAACTCTTAAATTTTGTACAAAGCTGCATCCTCACATAAGTGTTTAAGAAAGAACTGCAGATGCAAATTATTACTATGCATAATCCCAATAGAATAAGTACAAAGTGACCCTATCTCTCATAATTTTATGCCACTCTCAGTTTCCTTTGTTCTGGGGAAAACTGACCAGTCCAAGCAAACTCTTCTTATAATTCAAGCCCAATAATCCAGGCAACATCCTTTAAAAAAAATTCTGCACCCTCTCCGACTAACTACACTTCTTTCTGTAATGAAGTCACCAGAACTGCACATGGTACTCCCAGTGTGGTCTAAGCAATGACATATATATACAACACAACGCAATGTCTTGACTGTTGATGGAGCTCTTAGAGATAACGGAGTCAAGGGATAAGGGGAGTAGGCAGGAACGGGGTACTGATTGTGGGCGATCAGCCATGATCACAGTGAACGGTGGTGCTGGCTCGAAGGGCCGAATGGCCTACTCCTGCACCTATTGTCTATTGTACTCCATACGCCAGGAAGCACACCATATGCCTTCTGGTCACCACTCTGCCTAAAGTGTCACTTTCAGGAACTATGTACTTGTACTCCTAGTTATCTCCACTCTGAAACACTTCCCGGGCTCAGCCATTCACTGTGTATGTCCTGCACAGGGTGAACTCCCCAAAACGTATCACCTTGCACTCGTCTGATTGAAATTCCGTCTCCTATTGCTTTGCTTCATTCCCAGTTGACCTTAGACACCTCCCTCACTGTCCAACAATTATGGTTTCATTTGCAAACTTAATAGCCGCTTACATTCTTATCCAAATTGTTAATATATCAATGAGATATCTATGAGGACCCCGCACTGATCCCTGCAGCACACCGCCAATCTCCAAAACAGTCCTCCAAGTTCAAAAATAGCCCTCCACTAACACCCTCTGCCTCCTCCCTCCAAGACAATTTGGCATGCGGTTGTCAATCTCACCCTGGATTCCATGTGCTCTCACCTTCCAGACCAGCCTCCACGTTGGAACTTGCCAAAGTGAATGGCAGGGCCCAAGGAGTGTTGCAGAGCAGAGGGATTTGGGATTACTAATACAGAGTTCAACATTAAGAAGACTTTTAATACATTGGCCTTCATCTGTTGGGGTATTGATACAAATATTGGAATCGTATGGTACAGTTGTAGAAGATGTTGGTGAGCCCACATTTGGAGTATTGTGTTCAACTTTGGTCACCTGTTATAGGATGACTGTCTATTAAGCTTGAAAAAATGCAAAGAAGATTTACAAGGCTGTTGCCAGGACTCGGGGACCTGAGCTATACAGAGAGGTTAGGACTTTATTCCTTGGAGCACAGGTGGCTGAGGGCTGATCTTTTAGAGTTGTATAAAATCACGGGGTGAATAGATAATATGAAAATCATGGGGTGAATAGTTAGGGTGTTTCTTTTACCCATGGGAGGGGAATCACAAACCAGAGGCCTAAGATAAGAGGGGAAAGATGAGGAACCTGGGGCATCTTTTTCACTCGGAGGTGGTGGGTATATGGAACAAGCTGCCAGAAGAGGTAGTTGAGGTGGGTAATATAACAGCTTGGCTAGGCATATGGATAGGAAAGGTTTAGAGGGATATGGGCCAGATGTTGGCAAATAGGACTGGCTTAGATGGAGCATCTTGGATAACATGGACAAGATGGGTCGAATGGCCTGTTACTGTACTGTATGACTCTGTGACTATAACAGATAGATTAGGTCTCCATGCAAGGGTTTAAGGGATTTCCCATGCTAGATATCAACTTTTTAAGAGGTGTAGCTTTTTAATTATCACCAGCCAACATTTCTGGCTTGTGTACAAACTGGCCAATTCAGTAGATCCTAGACTGTACGAGAAGGGGAGCCTGGAATAATATTTATAATTATAATGCTTAAAAACATTTCACAGGACTTCTCTCTGTGTAATATGAGGAATCTCAAAGCTTTCATGTGGTAACCTCATCAAGTGTCATAGAAACATAGAAAAAACATAGAATAATAGGTGTAGGACCTTCGAGCCAGCACCGCCAATTCAATATGATCATGGCTGATCATCTAAAATCAGTACCCCGTTCCTGCTTTTCCTCTACATTCCTTGATTCCTTTAGCCCCAAGAGTCAAAGCTAGGCTACGGATGTTGGTATGATAATCTTCTCATTGGATGTTCAACTGATCCGTAATTAACAGATGTGAGAAATATTAAATAACGATGTAGGTTTGCAATGTGTCTGTCAGTTATTTTATTGATTGTTTTCTCGGAGACATTTATAGAGGCAGCTCAGTGCAAATCCTGTCACTCGAAGAGTCACTTTCTTCTTAAAGCTTTTGGTGAAGGGCTTTCTTTTCACTCTGAATATTTAAAAATATATATAACTAATGTGAATGCTAACTTCACAAATGTCGTAACTTGGATTCAAAAACAATTGCAAAAAATTCCTAAGCAGATTAATATTCTGTAGGGTTATAGGATATCGACAACATGATGGATTCATTGTGATGACAAAAGAAAACATTGGCACAGTCAACAAGAACAATAACCATTGAATGATTCAGTTAAGAGATGCAGCGCGGAAACAGGCCCTTCGGCCCACTGGGTCCATGTGACCTGCAATCCCTGCACACGAACACTATCCTACACACACCACAAACAATCTACTATTTTACCAAAGCCAATTAACCTACAAGCCTGTATGTCTTTGGAGTGTGGGAGGAAACTGGAGATCCCAGACAAAACCCACGCAAGTCACAGGGAGAACATACAAACTCCGTACAGACAGAGCCCGCAGTCAGGATTGAACCCAGGTCTCTGGCGCTGTAAGGCAGCAACTCAACAGCTGCACCATCGTGCCGCCCCTAGTAATGTTTTCAGTCCATTAAAACAGCACACCCGTTCCTGTCTAATATTTTAATAGACGTGAAATAATTATCTTATTTCCTGCTTCAAATAATTTATCCTGCACCTGCTTAAAATAATTTAGAAGCAGGTGCCATACTAGCTTATAATTCAAGGACCTCTGGCTCTTTGAAGTTTTTTTCATTCTTGGGGTTCTTCTTTATTTTTAAACGCGATCCTGGGCAATTTTGACTCTCATTGTAATGATATGTGATCCAGTTCTTGTCCATACTCGCATATTTAGGGCAATGACCATTGGAAAGTAGTCATCGTTGCTTTGTTTTCAGGCAGGAGTGTGTTGACCAGTACCTGCCAGCCTTAAACTGTGAGACATATATAATTTCATTTCGGAGTCACGTGAGTGACTTCGTGAAGAGCCCGCCGGCGCGCATGCTCGACATATCGTCGTACCGCGTTGCTGCGACGGCTGGCGGTGGAGCGCGCTCCTCGCCAGCCCTTCATAAGGGGCCACGGAGGTAAGTATTCTACCTTTAGTTGGTGGTCCTTGTTGTCTGATTATGTCTTGCAGCAAGGACATGGATGGGAGTTCGAAGGGCCGGAGGACGTCAGGACAAGTTCGCCGGTCAACAGTTCCGGGGCCGTTACCATCGGCAGTACCTGCAGCGCAGGCCGGGACTCAGGCGGAGATGTGGGTAAGCCCTGTGTTCACAGGTCCAGATCCGCCAGCACACCACAGCTCGGAGGAGTTCGACGAGGAGGAGTGTGGTGTGCCGCCAGAGCAGGGGGACCCTGCCATGGCAGTCAGGTCATCAGCGGGCTCGCTGGCGGCCTCGAGCAGGGCACGTGCCGTTGCACGGCCTGTTCCACTCAGCCCTCCGAGAAGGGGGAGGGCAGGAGCCCAGAAGCCTAACCCTGTCAGGGCTAAGGCATTGCCTGCCGCGGAGGAGCGGTCAGGTTCCAGGGCGAGACCCGGGGCGGCTGTGAGGTCCAGCCGGCACACCCCGACTCTCGACGCCGGGACGGGTCGGTCGAGTCGGGTCTCGTCACGGTCGCCGAGCCCCCCATGGATGGGTGGGCGAGACCATGCGTCGGCAACGTCCACAATGTGGGCGGCCGGCAAGACTGCGCGGGCCCCAGGCAGCCATGCTTCGGCTGGTGCCGACACCTCGCCGCAAGTGCCCTTAGTGGCAGCGGCTTCAGCTCCCGCTAAACGGAGGCGGTTGAACACGCCCGCGCAGGAATCGCGCAGTTTCGCCTCGGCGGCTGTTAGCGACAACTACCGGCACCGGCAGGGCCTCGACGAGGTGCGGGCCGATGACAGGAGCCCGGTTTTCTTTTCAGAGCCGGAGGACTCCGACCACCTGAGTGTTCAGGGTGAAGGGCGTATTGACCGTATGGAGCGGCTGCTGGAGCTCCTGCTTCAACGTCAACAACAGCAGGGCAGCAACAGGCACAGGGCGTCTTCACCAACATCTACTATCAGCCTGGAGCAGCAGGAGGAGGAGGTTCTGGTGGAGCCTGTACCACCTCCGTTGGAGGTGCCAGCGGAGGAACTCTTGGATGTGGCGACCACATTCGCGGCCCCACATACGGCTGGTCTTCCTCTAAATACAAAGCTGGCAGCCACAGTGGACTTTCTTAATAATCAGGTGCTGCAGGAAGAAGTCCTCATCCAGGCTATGAGCCGTCACAAGGCTCCATCAAACTGCAACTCCCTCAACGTGCCCGTGGTCAATACGCCAATATGGGGCAACATCAGTGCGGCTATCCGTCAACAGGAGCTAAAATTGCAGCGGATCCTGAAACTCCTCACGGCCGGTATTACCGCCTTTGCGCGGTCGGTGGACGGGGACGAACTGGAGTTGGACCAGGAAGATGGTCTGGCCTTATTGTGCGCGACCCAGCACGAAATCAACGGGTTTCGCAAAAACAGCATCCGCCCAGCACTCAACCCGAAGTTTGCAGGATTGTGCAAACCACCGCCGCCGCCGCCGCCCCGTCAGCTCTTTGGTGAGGACCTCTCGAAGAGAGTCAAAGAGCTTGACGAACAAGCCAAAACGGTGGGGATCATGCGCTCTCAGAGTGCCCCCACACCGTCAGGCTCAAAAGCTCCATACATTCGCTCACGAGGGTCGGCCAGTGCCTCGACGAGGACTCACCCTCTAGCTCCACAACGACAACAGCACCAGAACCAGCACCAAGGGTCTTTTTTAGGACAGGGTCGGCAGAGACCTTTGTGGAAATCGAAGACGCCACGCCCTCAAGCCAACCCAGCACCTCCACGGCCACCCACACGTGTCAAGGACCGCCGGTAACCACGGAGGTGAGGGGGTCTGGTTCTCTTTTTTCTCTCTGTTTAACTTCCCATGTTGGTGGTCGTTTACGGTCGTTTTTGGGTGCATGGGGTAATTTTACTGGTGATGAGTATGTGTTGCGGAATATTCAGGGGCATAAAATTGAGTTTATTAATGGCGACATTCCTCCATCCCAGCACATGCCTGGTCGTACGTTCAAATTGTCTGCTGCAGAACAGGCAGCAGGTTATAAGGAAATTTTAAGTCTGGAACAGAAGGGGGTGATTGAGAAAACGGTGCATGAGCCAATTGAGTTTGTTTCGAACATATTTATTAGACCTAAGAAGGATGGAGGCTGTCGTGTTATTATTGATCTAACCCGTTTGAATACGTTTGTAACATATACTCATTTTAAAATGGATACGTTTGAAACAGCCAAATCATTGATTTCTCATGGCTGCTTTATGGCATGCATTGATTTGAGGGATGCATAGTATTCAGTATCCATCCAGAAAGATGATAGAAGGTTTTTGAAATTTATCTGGATGGGGCAACTTTGGCAGTATAAGGCTTTGCCTAATGGGCTCACTACAGCCCCTAGATTGTTCACTAAATTGGTGAAGCCAATCATGGCTTATTTGAGACAACGACATCATATAGTTATGGCCTATTTAGATGATGTCTTTATTGTGGGCCACACCCTGCAATTGGCTGAACAGGGTGTTGCAGCTGCTGTCAATATATTTCAACAATTAGGATTCATTGTCCATCCAGAGAAATCGAAGTTCTGCCCTGCCCAGGTAATTAATTACCTAGGGTTCACGGTGAACTCAATGAGCATGAGGATAACTATACCAATTAACAAAATTGAGGAAGTCACTCAGGTGTGCAGAGATTTAATTGGCACCAATATACCATCGATTCGGCATACAGCCACAGTAATTGGCTTTGTTTCCGGCAGCACGATATGGACCTTTGCATTATCAGAATTTGCAAAGAGCTAAAATTACTGCGTTAAAACGGAACGCTGGTCATTACGATCGATCAATGCAGCTGCCGTCCGAAGCGATAACTGAGTTGCAATGGTGGGTGTGTCACATTAGCAACTCATTCAAGCCTGTTAGGGAGGCTAATCCGGTGGTATATTTACAGACTGATGCAAGCTCCAATGGCTGGGGAGCTACTGATAATTGCTCTAGTTGTGGGGGCAGATGGGACACCCTTGAGTCATCGATGTTGTTGACTCAAGGGATTAACTATTTGGAGTTGCTGGCAGCATTCCACGGACTTCGTGCATATTGTTCCAAGCTTGTTGGAGCACACGTCCGTCTCCAAATAGACAACACCACAGCTGTGGCATATTTAAACCATATGGGTGGTACCAGGTCAGTTTCGTGTGACAAATTGGCTAACTCAATTTGGCTCTGGTGTGTTCAAAGAGACATTTGGATTTCAGCTACCTATTTGCCAGGTGAGCTTAATACTGTGGCGGACACCAGGTCACGCAAATTTAATGACAATATTGAATGGATGTTGCATCCTGAGATTTTTTTCTAAAGTCACAGCCAAATTTGGTAAACCGGACATTGACCTTTTTGCGTCACGGTTAAACCATCAGGTACCAGCCTACGTTTCATGGGAACCAGATCCTGGGGCAATAGCGCTAGATGCATTCTCGCTGGACTGGGGGAATTGGTTTTTCTATGCCTTCCCTCCGTTTTGCCTCATCAGTCGGGTATTGCGAAAGATTCAGGCAGATGCTGCCAAGGGCATCCTTATTATACCTGACTGGCCCACACAGCCTTGGTATCCGGTGGTCTTTGACATGCTCAACGAACCCTGGGTCCTTTTGAAGGGTTGCCCACAATTGGTTACTCACCCTGTCTCAGGGGAGCCACATCCCTGCCATGGCTATTTAAATTTGTTGGCTTGCAGGTTCTGAACAGGCCGTTAGTCCAATACGGCCTCTCGGCTCGGACCATGGATACCATTGGGGCGTCGTGTTGAGAGTCCACAAGGCAAAGATACCGCTCGCATATTAAGAAGTGGGAAGCCTACTGCAGCCGCTCTCGCATCACGTACGATGACGTGACAATAACCGACGTCCTGGAATTCCTTGCGGGGTTGCACCATGATGAACACTTAAGTTACAGTGCCATCAACAGCGCCAGAAGTGCGCTATCATTCTACCTCAATATTGGGGTAGGATCCAACAGGCTAGTGTCCAGACTCATGCGGGGTATATTCAATATGAATCCGCCTACACCACGCTATAATATCACCTGGGATGTCAGGGACGTATTAACCCTGCTCAGGACGTGGTCTCCCATGGAAGGGCTCCAACTGGACCAACTCACCATGAAGCTGGTGATGTTACTAGCGCTGACTTCAGCTCAGAGGGTACAGACACTACACAAACTTCGTGTCGACAGAATGACATCTACCCCTACAGAAGTAGTATTTTTCATTGACGAGCTACTAAAGCAGCATAGACCTGGGTGCACAGGGCTGCAGCTGAAGTTCCCGGCATACCCCGCAGATGCTAGGCTATGTTTAGCCTCACATATCCGCCACTATGTCAACGTGACGGCACGCATCAGAGGAATGGAGAGATACCTGCTTGTCACTCATAAGAGACCTCATCATCGAGTGACAGTCCAGACGATATCCAGGTGGCTTTGAGTCGTCTTGGGTAAGTCAGGTATCGACACTAATGTGTTCAAGTCTCATTCCACCAGGGCTGCATCGACGTCAGCGGCGAGGGTCATGGAGGTGCCCATGGACCAAATTCTCGCCACAGCAGGATGGGCTAATGAAGCTGTGTTCCAGCGTTTTTATAACAAACCTGTTGCTGCTCGTCTACAGTTCGCAGAAGCCGTGCTGAATGCAGGTCAAGAACGTGGAGATGTCCCCGCATGAGGGGTTTTGATTTGTTATTAATAAATATGCTCTTGTTTTGCAGTATGAACTATTGAGCAAGTTTGTTCCTCCCATCCATCCCTGGTAGTGGTGTGTCAGCATGGACGTGGTCCAGGGCGTGTAATCACAGAAGCTTTGAAGTCTTCACGAAGTCACTCACGTGACTCCGAAATGAAATAGTAAGATTGAACGAGAACTTACCAGTTCGAAGGTTGATCTTTATTTTATGAGGAGTCGAAGTGAGGGATTTCGTGCCCTCCTCGCCCAACCCTCAGTCACCTTCATCTGGTAATCTTAGTCAATTCAATCATACTATGCGAAGTCATTTCTATTGTTGGTTCTGTGATTCCACGCCGCTACTTTGAAGTATGTCGAGCATGCGCGCCGGCGGGCTCTTCACGAAATCCCTCACTTCGACTCCTCATAAAATAAAGATCAACCTTCGAAATGGTAAGTTCTCGTTCAATCTTACTATTCTAGGTAAGTGCCAATGTGGTTGGATCTTAATGGTTCTCTTAAGTGTGCGTTATCTTCTTTGGTTATATCTACCTGCCACATTGACATCATTTTGTGAGTGGAACCACCATAGAATAATAAATGTTGACATTGCCAATGATATCCAAATCCAAAAAATGAAATAAAACATAGGTAGCCCTGAGGTCAGCTGTGAGATTGAGAGGAGATAACATTCTGAACAATAAAATCCTTGGGTTATGCAAAAATGCTTTGCTCTGTGTTCAAAGTAATGGTGGGAAATGTTCCTATTATCAGGGATTGCAACTTACTCAATAAAAAGAAAAAATGGCAGACAATTACTACATCACCACTGTGTGCGTGTGTGTGTGTGTGTGTGTGCCTATATGTGTGCCTGCGTGTGGGGTGTGTGTGCGTATGTATGCGAGCATATGTGTACGTGTGTGTGTTGTGTGTGTGTGCATGTGCCCAGGTGTACATGCGTGTGTGTGTACGATGTGTGTGTATATGCATGTGTCTGTACGTGCATATGTGCGTGTGTGCTTGTGTGCTTGTGCGTATATGTGCGTGCCTGCATGTATGTGTGTGTATGCATGTGTGTGTGAGAGTGTGCATATGTTTGCGTGTGCATGTGTGTTTGTGTGCGTGTGTGACATGTGTGTGGCTGTGGGTGTGTGCACGTGTGTGTGTGTGTGCATGTATGTGTGTATGTGTGTACATGTGTGTGTGTGAAATGTGCATGTGTATGTGAGTGTGTGCCTATGTGTGCATGAACATATGTGTGTGTATGATATGTGTGTGCATGTGTGTGTGCATGTGTATGTATGCATGTGTGCGTGCATGTGTGTGTGCTTGTATGTGTGTGTGTGTGTGCATGTGTTTATGTGTGTGTGCATGGATGTGTATGCGTGCATGTATGTGTGCATGTGTGTATAATATGTGTGAGTGTGTGTGTGTGTGCATATGTATGCTTGTGCTTGCGTGGGTGTGTGTGCATGTGTGTGTGTGCATATGTGCATGTGCATATGTGCATGTGTGCATGTGCATGTGTGTGTGCATGTGTGTGTGCGCGTGAGTGCATGCTTGTATATGTGTGTGAGTGAGTGTGTGTGTGCATATGTGTATGTGTGTGTGTGTGTGTGCATGTGTGTATGTGTGTGCATGTGTGTGTGTGTACGTATGTTAATATTGACCAAATTAAAGACACCATAAAATGGTGGATACCTGCATTTGTCAGAATTGCCTAACCTTTGTCAGTGGAAATTTACAGGCTGTGGATGGCACCGACCAGTCTGAGCATCAGATTGATATGTAGGGATGAAAGATCCAGGTGTTCACCTCATCGCCCCTTAATTGATAAAATGTATAAAAACTCTGCAGACAAACTTAAATGCATTAATGTGATTGGATTACTGCAAAAACATAGTAAATAATGTAAATAATGTTGCGGGACAGTTACCCTGCTGTTTGTTGATTGGCTAAAGTGTTAAACCCTGGCAGGTTTGAATTCTAGGGTAAATGTTACATTATTCAGTTACATGGCCCCATAGCAGAAGCGTCCACGTCGCGGGGCTGGAAACTGGAAGTATCCCAAGCTAGTTCTGCGACCACCATCATCTACTGCGACAAGTGATGGCTTCCACTGATTGTCGCCGGAAGCTTGCGTCCTTTTCGGGACGGACGATGACAGCGAGGCCAACATTTGTAACAAGATGGACACGAAAGGAAGAAGATTCAGTTAAATTAGCTTCCTTCCAGAAGCTTCTGTAGAAACAATGTATGGGGGACTCTGTTATTGGTTTGGGAAACTGTCAATAATGAACTGATGTAAGAAGGGTCTCGACCCGAAACGTCGCCCATCTCCTTCGCTCCTTAGATGCTGCTGCACCCTCGATTCTCCAGCATCTGCAGTTCCTTCTTTAACACAATAATTAACATGTTTGATTGGATTGTAGTTTGATGGGCCGAACTACATTACTCGAGGTTTGCAGACCTATAAAAGGTGTCTTAGATCGGTGTCGATCTTCTGGAAGTGCGCTTGGGACTGCATGACCTTTTGGAGTGTTTCTGCTTGCACAAAGCTGAAGGGCTTGGCCAGGCAGAGACAAGGATCGAACCCATGGAGGTTTAGGTATCGTATAGGGGAAATTGTTGTTCAATCTAAAAATAAAGATTAGTTGTCCCAGTGCTTGACTCAGTGATACTTGACTGAACTAAGCTTGAGAAGAGCGTATTTACACGTGTGTGTGTGTGTTTCGTGTGTGTGTGTGTGTGTGTGTGTGCATATGCGTGTGTGAGAGTCTTGTGTGTCTGAGGGTGAATCTATAAAAATGACAAGTTGTTATTTCTCTGTTAAAAAGTCATTTTGCTTTGCATTAAATGACTATTGATTGCACAAACACACTCGTTCTTCCAGGGATTTAGGGAAATACCAGATACCACCTGGGTTTTGAGCACTAACCGCAAGCAAAAAAACATCTGTGTGGTAATATGAATTAAAAGCAAAAGCCAGCCATTTATGCAGTTTTAACTCAATGTATTACACAGATGTACAGGATTGACAGTGTTGCTGGACTGTTTTATCTTCAAACGTTAAGCAGCCGTATTGTCTGTTAATTAGGTTTGTCATTCACTTTGAAAATCATCTGGAAAATTGCATTAATAAGACATCTAGATGTTAAGCTTATGGCAAAACATTGCGTGTGGAAAGAAAAATATATCCAGTGAATGAACAACAAAGGTATTCTGTACATCATGTTGTGACATGAATTTTGACTTCTAGTAGTTCATTGTGTTCCAGATGTGCCTCTGTGGAATTTATTTAAATGAGTCATTCTCTTGTTTTTTTCCCCTGTTTGGTTCTGATCCACGGCTGACGCTGCTAAAATCTATCATTTGCGTTTTTACAGTATGTTGTCACTCAAGTGAATGATATGCCTGGCCCTGCTGTAAAACAGTGCACTTCTTCCATTCCACCTTGAGATTGATGGATGGCAAGGAAAGAGAAAGGTTATGAAAACACTCACACTCCGAACCGAAAAGGTTATTGTGAATGATCATTTCATGACCAAGGTAAAATAAGTGCAATACAGAAACATGCAAAGATTGGTAAATTGTGAAATAAGCAGTGACTTAATTCCACCCTCATCATAACCTGTAGCAGAGAGGTGTAGTTCAGATGACTGCTGGCACTAGAGGTAAGTCCTTGGCCTTATTAAAAACCCTGCATGCTTCGCTATGAACTGTATAATCAGAGTGCGTCCACATGCTGACAAACATTACTGGCACCAGTCCTCACTAATGTCAAAAGTTAGATTTAAACTTTTTGTTTATAAGTCTTCAAACCAAAGATTTTCCACAAATTATTTGAAAATGAGGCATCTGCCAAATATTCCCAATGTTCAGTTCCCATGCTCATAGACTCATAAATGCTGGAGTAATTCAGCGGGGCAGGCAGCATCTCTGGAACGAAGGAATGGTGACATTTCGAGTTGAGACCGTTCTTCACAGTCTTGTGTCCATCTTCAAAGTAAACCAGCATCTGCAGTTCCTTCTTGTTCATTTAGTATATGACTGGATTGTGAGCCTAGATTTAAAAACTTGAGCGACCTAACTTCCCCTCCCATGGCTAAATATGCCAGTAACACCCCAACAGTCTTCCCCCCCAGCACAGGGGTGATGCGTGACTGGAATGTTTTCTGGACTATCGGATATTACACGTAATAATACTCCAGCACAATTTTAATCCATAATTTTCTGGTTATATAGTATTATAATAAACAAATACGCATTATGCAGTACTGTAATAAATTATCCAAGTCAGCCTGGATCCTTTGAAGGGAGTGCAGGAAATGGGGTCCAGTGAGTTTAAAGGGTAACACAAGAATTGAAGTACCACTGAATGTAAAGGGTAAAATGGTTTGGCATCTGGTACACTAAGCTCTTATGTCTCACAGGACCCCCATTTCCACGCTCCCTTTGAACTCAATAAGACCCTGTGGGAAACTAGGCCCTGATGAGTTTTACGGTGTGGGAAACCTGTTGGGTTTAAAGAGAGTGTGCAAACTGGGACCCCTGTATGTTTAATGGGAGAGGGAGAACCAAAGCCTTATTGATTTTAAAGGGTGTGTGGAAACTGAGGCCCTGGTGTGCTGTGAGAAACAGGGGCACAGTGAACAAGATCCCAACCATCTTCACTTCCAAAGAAAGGGGTGGCAGATTATTGGAGATTCACTACATGGTAATCAAGACAGTGACTTAGAATTGGATTTAGATCTCAGATCTGCCATATTTCTATCACTTTGGTGTGGAAATATCGATCAGATTAGATGGTGGTATATTAAAAAAAGCACTAGCAATTAGAAGGCCAAAACAGGCTCAGCTGTTCAAAGAATGACAATTACTGGAAAAATTGTTTATCGTGTTCGTTTGAACATGTTTTAACATGAAAAATGTTGCTGGGATTTTATCAAAGAGAACTCAGTTCTTCAGAAAGATTCTTTGGTGATAAGTACGAACATCAGGATGATCTACCACAAGCCAGATGAAAGGTAAGATCAATGCAAGATTAGTGATCGCGGGATTGAAATGGATGTTGCCTACAAGAAGGCACATTTTTTTTTATGGAAAAGGTGAAAAGAAGACATCTGCTCTCTGAGATTAATGGAAAACAGATCCTTAGATTTTTTTTACTACATAGATTTTTTTAACTATGACTGATAAGTAACAGTCCTCAAGTTAACAGCTTTTCAGCAATAAATTTGAAGGATTTAGAAATAAGGCAATGAGATGGTTGAGCCTTTGCGACTTAGCTTGAATTAGGCCATTCAGCCCATCAAGTCAATTCCACCAGTGGATCATGGCTCATCCCTCTCAACCCCATTCTCCTGCCTTCTTCCTGTAACCTATGACACCCGTACTAATCAAGAATCTATCTGTCAATCTCCACTTTGAAAATACCCAATGACTTGGCCTCCCCCGCCGTCGGTGGCAATGACTTGCACAGATTCACCACCTTCTGGCTAAAGAGATTCCTCATCATCTCCTTTGATGCTTAATGTTTAAATAAATGTTTAAGAGGTCAAAGGGGGGGAGAGGGTTGGAGAGATTTTGTGGAGGAATTCAAGGATCTAGCAGAACTGCTGATGGCAGGGCATTGACTGCCTGGTGTACACCATGCACCCAATGACAGCAGCTGATAGTGGATAGTTGAGAAGGGAATCTCTGGCTGTCAGCTATTTGCATATCAGGTCTACGATCTCTACACACATTGAGGAAGGATCTGCCTATTAACAATGTCAATGTAGAAGAACTATGGTCGTTTCATGGATAACGTTTGGTAATCACATTGCAATTCTTATCTTTACTTCCAATTTTTCCCACTCCTAAACATCTGGGTTTGAAAAGCACCGAGTGTTTGTGTAGCTAACTCCCTCCTAATGTACGTGACTGTGTTCAAACAGTGAACTCTGGCTACTTGGGGTCATATTGGCATCTGAGGTGAAACACAGGTCTCTGCTAATTATGGACATAGAAACAAAGAAACATAGAAAATAGGTGCAGGAGTAGGCCATTCGCCCTTCGAGCCTGCACCGCCATTCAATATGAACATGGCTGATCATCCAACTCAGTATCCCGTACCTGCCTTCTCTCCATACCCCCTGATCCCTTTAGCCACAAGGGCCACATCTAACTCCCTCATAAATATGGCCAATGAACTGGCCTCAACTACCTTCTGTGGCAGAGAATTCCAGAGACTCACCACTCCCTGTGTGAAAAATGTTTTTCTCATCTCGGTTCTAAACGATTTCCCCTTTATCCTTAAACTGTGACTCCTTGTTCTGGACTTCCCCAACATCGGGAACAATCTTCCTGCATTTAGCCTGTCCAACCCCTTAAGAATTTTGTAAGTTTCTATAAGATCCCCCCTCAGTCTTCTAAATTCTAAAGTATCTTTGTAAAGGCATCATTTCCATATAAACCATCTTATGAAAATTGCTTCATATTGTAGCCAAAGCTATTTGATTTGCAAATTGAAAAAAATCAAATTCTCAATTTCAGTTTGTTTAGACCTTCACGATTATCTTGGGTGAATTGTTAGTTGTACTAACTGTGTAGGGAGGAACTGCAGATATTGCGTTAAAGCAAAGATAGACACAAAATGCTGGAATAACTCAGCAGGTCTGCAGAATCTTGGGAGAAAAAGAATAGGTGACGTTTCAGGGTGAGACCCTTCTTCAGACTCAGATGACAGTCTATCTCCTGTGATGGAGACGGTGAGATTAAGAAAGGGGAGGGAGGTGTCGGAGATAGTCCAAGTGAATTCAAGAGCAGTAGTGAAGTTAATGGAGAAACTCAGCGGGTGCAGCAGCATCTAAGGAGCGAAGGAGATAGGCGACGTTTCGGGTCGAGACCCTTCTTCAGACTGGCTAGGGATCAGGGAAATGAGAGATATAGATGGTGATGTGGAGAGATAAAGAACAATGAATGAAAGATATGCAAAAAGTATCGATGATAAGGGAAACAGGCCATTGTAAGCTGTTTGTAATGTGAAAATGAGAAGCTAGTGCGACTTGGGTGGGGCAGGGATAGAGAGAGAGGGAATGCCAGGGCCTTAGGGCTGAGGGAGAGGTGGGAAGGGGAGGAGGCAGCCAGGGTTAACAGAATTGAGAAAATTCAATGTTTAAGCCCAGAGGATGCAGACTCCCCAAGCGGAATATGAGGTGCTGTTCCTCCAACTTGCAGTGTTGCTCACTCTGGCAGTGGAGGAGGCCCAGGACCGAGAGGTCGGATACGGAATGGGAGGGGGAGTTGAAGTGCTGAGCCACCGGGAGGTTGGATTGGTTATTGCAGACCGAGCGGAGGTGTTCGGTGAAACGATCGCCAAGCCTCCGCTTGGTCTCACCGATATAGATCAGCTGGCATTTGGAGCAACGGATACAGTAGATGAGTTTGGAGGAGGTGCAGGTGAACCTCTGTCGGACCTGGAAGGACCTCTTGGGTCCCTGAAAGGAGTGGAGGGGGGAGGTGAAGGGACAAGTGTAGCATCTCTTGCGGTTGCAAGGGAAAGTGCCCGGGGAAGGGGTGGAGCGGGAGGGAAGGGAAGAATTGACAAGGGAGTTGCGGAGGGAGCGGTCTTTGCGGAAGGCAGACGGGGGGGGGGGGAGATGGGAAGATGTGGCGAGTGGTGGGGTCATGATTGCTGCATGGGTGCAGGAGGTAGTCTCCAAGCAGTTGTCAATGTAGCGTAGATAAAGTTTGTGGATAGGGCCAGTGTACGCTTGGATCAGGGGTTGTTCGACATATCCTACAATGAGGCAGGCATAGCTGGGGCCCGTGCGAGTGCCCATGGCTACGCCTTGGATTTGGAGGAAAGGGGAGGAGTCAAAGGAGAAGTTGTTGAGTGTGAAGACCAGCTCGGCTAGGTGGAGGAGAATGTTAGTCGAGGGGAGTTGGCTGGTCCTGTTGTCGAGGAAGAGACAGGGGGCTTTAAGGCATCCATTGAAGAAGGGTCTTGACCTGAAATGTCAACTATTCCTTTTCCCCAGAGATGGTGTCTGACTTGTTGATAGGTTTGATCAGACTCAATTTATGACACTAAATTCAAAACAGCACTTGTTCTTCCCATGGTGAGATATATTCTGCTATATTTTCCTTGAAGGGCTGAATGGCCTACTGCTGCACCTATGATCTATAATCTATTGTCTGTTGTCAGCCTCCTGTCAAAATCCAGCAATGAAGGCTGACAAGGACATCTCCCTCAATCTCAGTAAAACAAAAGAGTTTGTCATCGACCAGGAATGGGATAGAGTACAAGCCCCATTCTATACTAATGGCGCTAAAATGAATATGGTCGATAACTCCGTGTTTATAGGTATAGATATCACCAACAGCTCGTCCTAGTCCATTCACATTGACAATACAGTCAAGAAAACACATCAATGCCTCTACTTCCTCAGAAGGCTAAAGTATTCTGGCATGTCCCTGATGACACCTACCAGCTTCCACATTGTACCATGGGAAGATTCCTATCGGGTTGCATTGCTTAGTATGGCAACTGCTCTACTCAAGACCCCCAAGAAATTACAGAGAATTGTGAACACAGTCTGTCACACAAACAGGCCTCCCACCCATCAACTCCATCTGTCTCGGGAAAGCAACCAAAATCAAAATCCACACACAATCCTGTCATTCAATCTTCTTCTCTCTGCCAGTGGACAGAAGATACAACAACTTGAAGAACCGCTTCTTCCCCACCATTACTTGACTCTTGTGTGGACATTGCATAAGCTAAGGATGTGGTCCTGATCTTCCAATCAACCTCACTGTGGCCCTTGCACATTTATTTTATCAGCTCTTTCTCTGCCGCTTTAACACAATATTTTGCACTCTATTTTCTCTGTTGTATTATGTAATGTCTTCATGTATGAGTATGATTTACCGAGATAACTAGTAAAACAAAGATTTTCACTATTTCTCAATTTTTGTGACCTAAACCAATTCTAGGTATTGCAAAACTTCAGGCAGCTTGTAAATGTGAAGAGGATCTGTGCATATTCAAACATTAGTGGGGTTTTTTTTCAAATCTTGATTTTCTGAATATACTGAACTTTATTTACACATGTATTGCCACAGATTAAGAAAATTTGGACCAAAATCGGGGTAATGCTGAGATTACTCAACAAATCAGGCAGCATCTGTGGAGGGAAGCAAAGATAATCTTTCATTATAATTGTCAAGACTGTTTCACTAATTGTGTAAAGGCCAGGATTTGATCAGCAAGGGAATCAAGTGATGCCGGTCAGCCACACACTCAATTGGAGTTGAGGTGCAGACCAAACATCATCTAATTGAAGATGGACACAAAATGCTGGAGTAACTCAGCGGGACAGGCAGCATCTCTGGAGAGGATGAATGGGTGACTTTTTCGGGTCGAGACCCTTCTTCAAACGCATTCTCCTACTATAGTCTAATTGAACTCAGGAACAGGCTCTAGAGTCTAGAATGGCCTAATGCTGTTCCTAACACTTGTAAATTTACAAATGATGCACTTTGCTTCAAAGAGATTTGAGATAATTCACCCAGTTTACACTCTGGAAACAATATGTACCTTCAATTCATGGTAGGGGATTTCATGTCACTGTCTAATAATCCTCTGCATCACCTTGGGTGACATAATGCTGTTACTGATTTTCTATTAAACACTTTGATAAATGTGAATTATAGAGTAATTAAAACTTTGCACTTCATGTAAGTGATTCGCATGGTTCGAACAATTCAGACACATTTTTTCATTATTGTCCTTTGTTTCAGTTATCCTCAGTGAAGGTCTTTGCTCTCTCTATCCCCCTTACTAATGTGTGAGAATATGTTTTCATATTGGAGCAGGATTGACTGCTTGATTAAAACCCATTGTTGTGCCAAGATGAGTTTTCTTTCCTCCGATGCTGCTGACTTGCTGAACATTTCCACCATTTTCTGCTTTCATTTCAGATTACCATTTGAAATGAATGTTACTTATAAAGCATGGGGCTGTACAGCACGGGAACAGGCCCTTCAGCCCAACTTGTCCATGCGAACCAAGTCGCTGAACTGAGCTTGTTGCTCTTGCTGAACCTGGCCATGTCCCTCCAAGACTTAACTATCCATGTATCGATTCAAGAGTCTTTTACATGGCATCATTGATTCTGCGTCTACCACTTTCTCTGGCAACTCATTCCACATTCGCATCACCCTCTGTGTGAAAGGTTACCCCTCTGATCCCTTTTGAATCTTTTCCCTTCATCTTAAACCAATGCTCCCTAGTTTTAGACACCACACTACCTCCTAGGGAAAAGATTATGGCTATTCACCATAGCCATGCCCGTCATGATTTTATATTCCTCCGTAATATCAATTTCTTACTTCTCCTAGGGAGAAAACATCCAGCCTTTCCAACTGCACATTACAACTCAAGCCCTCCAGTCTTAGCAACCTTTCTGTACCCTTTCAAGCTTAATGACATTGTTCCTGAACTAGAGTGACCAAAACTGCACATAATACTCCAAAAGTGGTGTCACCAGTACCTTGTGCAGCTGTAATATGACATTCCAATTCCTGTTCTCATACACTAACCGATGAAGGCAAGCATGCCAATGTCTTCTTCACCACTATGCCTACCTTTGTTGCCACTTTCATGGAGCTAGACACCTCCACCACTGGGTTTTTCTGTTCTATTACATTCCCCAGGGACCTTCCATTTATTATGTAAGTCCTTCCCTGGTTTGTCTTACCAAAATGCATCACCTCATATTTAGTTTAAAAATACAGGCACAGAAACAGGCCCTTCGGCCCAACCACTCCGCACCGACCAGCGATCCCCCACACATTAACACTACTCTACATGGACTAGGTTCAATTTACACTTACACAAAGCCAATTAACCTACGAACCTGCATCTCTCTTTGGAGTGGGGGAGGAAACCGAAGATCTCGGAGAACACACATGCGGTCATGGGGGAGAATGTACAAACTCTGTACAGACAGTGCCTGTACTCGGAATCGAACCCGGGCCTCTGGCCCTACAACCGCTGTAGGACAGCAACTCTACCGCTGTGCCACCGTGCCGCCCCATTCAAATAATATATGAATTGGCCCAATTGATGAAGATGCCATTGTCATCTTAGAGAACCTTCTTCAATATCCACCAAACCACCAATTTTACTGCCATCCGCAAACTTACTAACCATGCCACCTACATTCTCATCCAAATCATAAGTATAAATACCAAACAATAGTGGACCCATCACCAGCCGCTGTGGTACATACACCACTTGTTACACTCCTCCTGTCTGAAAAACAACCCTCTGATACCTACCTTCAGGCCAAATTTATATCCCATTAGCTTGCTAGTCTTGGATCCCCTGTGATTTAACCTTCATGCAGTACCATGTCAAAGACCTTGCTGAAGTGCATGTAGACAATGTTAATTGTACTGCCTTCAGCAATCTTCTTGGTCACCTCTTTGCCCAAAGCCAAGCAGATTGCCCTTAATCAGTCCTTGCATTTCCAAATGCATGTAGATTGTGTCTCTCAGAATCCCTTCCAATTTACCACTGATGTAAGCTTACTAGTCTGTAAACCCTAGGCTCTTCCTTCCAGCCTATCTTAAACAAAGGCTTCACATAGCCAACCTTCAGTCTTATGGCACCTCCCCCATGGCTATCAGATACAAATCTCTCTGAGTGGCCCTGAAATGTCTTCCCTAACTTCCCACAACACCCACATTTATCTACCTTAATGCATTTTAAGACATCCAGGACTTTCTCTTCTCTAATGTGGATGCATGAAGACATCAGTAGTAACCTCCCCTAGTTCCCTACCTTCCATGTCTTTCTCCATGGTTAGCACAGATGTGAAATATTAATTTAACGTTTCACCCATCTCCTGTGGCTCCACACATGTTTGTCCTTGTTGGTCTTTAAGAGGCCCTGTTCTCTTGCCACAGAAGGCTGTGGAGGCCAAGTCAATGGATATTTTTAAGGTGGAGATTGATAGATTCTTGATTAGTACAGGTACCAGGGGGTTATGGGATTGAAGGCAAGAGAATGGGGTTCAGAGGAAGAGACCCAGTAGATCAGCCATGATTGAATGATGGGGTAGAATTGATGGGCCTTTCTGAACTACTATTTATGAACATTATGAATTTACAAACCCTTCTTGCTTATTCTTTTGTCCTTAACATAGTGTAGAATTTCTTTGGATTTTCCTTTACCTTATGTGCCAAAGCTGTCTCTGATCCCCATGTTGTCCTCATAATTTCTCTCTTAAATGTACTCCTACAATCCCTATAATCCTCTGGGGATTCACGCGGGAGCCTCCACATCTCTCGTTGTCCCGTGATCCCTGCTTCCAAAAGCCTTGCCCTTCACTCTAACATGAACATGCTGGCCCTAAACTCTCAAACTTTTAAAAGCCTCTCACTTGCCAAAGTCCTCCCTTATTTGCAAACAGTTTCCCCATTCAACATTAGAAAGTTCATGTCTAATACCGTCAAAATTGGCGCTGGCTCAATTTAGAATTTAGGACATCAACTTCTGGACCAGACCCTATCTTTTTTCCATAATTATTTTAAAACCAATAGATTTGTGGTCATAGATTCCAAAGTGCTACCCAATTTACACTTCAAACACCTGGTCTGCCCTATTTCCCAAGAGGTGGTTAGGTCCCCCCCCCCCTCCTCCCTTTAATAGCACCAACTGCATGTTGATTAAGAAAAATGTTCGGAACATACTTTAAAAATTCCACCCCATCCAAGCACTTGGCATGATGACAGTTCCAGTTGATACTTGGAAATTAAAATCCCCAACCATTACGTCTTCTATTATTACAGCCATCTGTGATCTCCCTACGTATTTCCTCCGCTATTTCCTGTTGATGGAGGAGGAGGGGGGGGGGGGGGGGAGGGGGGTGGGGGTAGGTTATAGTACAGTCCCATCAATCTGATCGTCATCTTCCTCATTCTCAGTTCCACCCTGGGAGCCTCACTCGACCATCTCCCAGGAATATCCTTTCCAACTACCTCAGTTGAAATAAATATAAGATCTTGAGGGATCTTGACTGACTGGAGGTGCTGATGATATTTTATGAGTGGTTATAAGTTCACAAGGCAGAAATAAGGTGAAATGGTTTATTTTGGAGTGCTATCGACTGATGCAGTGTGGAAACAGGCCCTTCGTCCCAACTTGCCCACACAAGCCCACATGTCCCAGTTACACTAGTCCCACCTGCCCATATTTAGTCCATATCCCTCCAAACCTGTCTTTTCCATGGGCCTGTCTAACTGTTTCTCAAATGTTAGGACAGTCCCTGCCTCACCTACCTCCTCTGGCAGCTTGTTCCATACACCCACCACCCTTCACATTCCTATTAGTTCTTTTCCCCTTCACCTTAAACCTGTGTCCTCTGGTTCTCGATTCGCCTACTCTGGGCAGGAGACTGTGCATTTACCCAATCTATTCCTCTCATGATCTTATACACCTCTATAAGATCACCCCTAATCTTCATGCGCTCCAAGGAATAGAGTCCCAGCCTAAAACTCAGCTTATAGCTCAGACCCTCTAGTCCTGGCAACTGCTTTGTATTTCTTCTTTGCACCCTTTCTAACCTGAGTCTTGAATCGGTTTGTAAGTCTTTGGAACTCCCTTCCACAATGGGCAGTGGAAACGGAGTCTTTAAGTCTTGTTAGGTCAGAGATAAATAGTTTATTGACAAGCAAAGAATAACCAGGGGTAACGTTGAGGTTGCAGTGAGATCTGCGATCATCTTATTGAGAAGTGAAGCAGACTGAAAGGCCAGGTGGTCTATTCCTGCTCCTAATTTGTATGGTTGTACGTTTGTATGAAAGTAAAGTTCTATGAGTAATAAGTTTTTAAAAGAGCTTCCATAAGCAGCTTGAAAAACAGAGCACTGCATTTTCCAAAGGTGTGTGCCAAATTGGCAGTGCTTATAAAATGCTAACAATACCAAGAGATTCTCAACAGAAGGAAACATTGATTTATTGTCATTCGTTGTGGGGAACAATTTTTGGCACAGCCGGAGTCATTGTGAGCGGTTACATCATCCTGGTGTTAGTTTTAGTTTAGCGATACAGCGCAGAAACGGGTCCTTCAGCCCACCGAGTCCACACCGCCCAGCGATCCCCGCACACTAACACTATCCTACGTACACTAGGGACAATTTACATTTCTCAAAAGCCAATTAACCTACAAACCTCAAGGTTTCAAGGTCAGTTTATTGACACATGTGCCACTTAAGGTACGGTGAAATTTGAGTTACCACACAGCCATACGAAGTGAAAAGTAGCAAGTCACGCAGCCACATACAAGTTAACATCACAGTGGATTCCACATTCCTCACTGTGATTCAAGGCAATAAAGTTTAACCTTCTTCCTCTTTGTTCTCCCGCCGTCCTGTAGGTCTTTGGGAGGAAACAAAA
Source organism: Raja brachyura (assembly GCA_963514005.1). The sequence goes on along the minus strand of OY740796.1, from coordinate 8,751,408 downwards.
GATCTCGAAGAACGTACAAACTCTACACAGGCAGCACCTGTCTCACTGGCCTGTCAATGGCCTGTCTCACTTAGGCGGTTTTTCAGCTGTCAAGTTCGCCTGAAAAACCGGGAACTGGAATGGCGACTGTCAGAGTGGAAGACACACACACACACAAACACATCGCAAAGGCAGGGGCCAGGGAAAGTGGGGGAGTGCTCTCTGAAATTCACACGGTGCAAAGCGAAGGTGATGCAGATACACCCCGTGATGAACAGGAAAGGTTAAGACGGCTAGCACAGTGTATGGTAAATCCTTTAAAAGAGTGGGGGGGGGGGGTGGAGAGGTTAAAGTAGGTATGTTACAATACCTACCTTTAGCAGCGCTGCAAATCTGCCGCTCCCCGTGTGCGCGACTTTGGCGCCTTTCAGAGGGGGGCGGGTTTAAAATGCCGATTTTTTCTAGGCAGTCCAAGTCGATCCATGTCGGGCGATTTCGTCGCTAAAGAGAAATCGCTCCGACATTTCATTCATAAAGGTATTTTTAAACTACGCTAGATTATTTATTAACTAGAGTAGTTTAAAAATCATCTTCTAAAGCTCTGAACGGTGACAGCGGAACGGACCTAAGGTAGGCGATAAAAGAAGCTACACAGTTTATTTTTACATAAAAACTTGGTTTTTAGGAAGGCTTTAATCACATTTTCATGTTGCGAAAAGGGGACAAAAAAAATGTATGAACCGGCTGTATTTTTCATACCGACTTCACCGCAAACCGCAACGTTCTAATCCACCGCATTCCACTAAAACCCACTCGCTAGTTGATTTAAATGGCCATTAATTTACAGGCATTAAACACTAAATTCCTTCCATTTGGCCTATAAATTCATGAAAATGAGATTTAAAAATTATGTTATATTGTGGTTTATTGTGTGAATGTTATTTGGACACTCGGGCAATTTAAAAAAAGTTTATCTTTTCTTAAGAAATGGATAGATGTTTAGATCTACTCATTGAATTTTGTAATTAGCTACAATTAGATAACTAACTAATTATATGCTTTAATTTCAGGTCATCCAAGTAAGATTGTTTCATATTTGTTTCAGAATGCTTCAATCTACAATAACTGAAAATTTCATTGAGTTCTCTTAATTTTTAATAAAGTTATGGGCTTTTAACTGTTCCAGATCACAGATTTTCAGTTTAGTCAATTGAAAGGCAATGGGGAACAAGATGCTAATTTCCGAGTATGAAAATGGTCATAACTTTCTTAATACTGAAGATATGAAAGTGAATTAGGTGTCAACTTAAACTTCTTTTTATGCTTTATCTGATGGGATAAATTGCAGACTTGATTTTTTAAATCTCAAAATGTTGTAACATTGCTAGTTAAAGGGGGAGAAGAGGAGAGAAGGGGGGGGGGGGGAGAAGGAGTGGAGACACTTTTAAGAAGCCAGACAACTTTTAATAAGCCAGAGATACCCAGCTGTGAAGCTCGGCGAGCATTTAACATTACCGGTTGGTTTTCCTTGGTTCTGAAAACTCATGCTTATGTTTTTTCTCCCCAATGAGCCAATGAAAATCACCAGTCAGCAAAGGCGATGAACTAAAACTACCTACGACTGTCTCGACTGCCCATAACTACATGGCGACCCCACTACCACTGCACCCACGACTACAGGATTATCGATTTTCTCCATGGCGACCAATTTTTGGTCGCAGAAAATGTTTCAACATGTTGAAAGATCTGCTGCGACCATACTGAGACCACGACTACTTCCCAGAATGCGGGATCCCCTCGCGACCATGAAGGAGACTCACCAGAGACCACCAGCGAACACGTGGCGACCATGTGGCGAGCGCAGAGTCTCCTGCACTCGCCTAAAAAGTTGCCTAAATGGGACAGGCCCTTCCGGATCGAGCCCGGGTCCCTGGCGCTGAAAGGCAGCAAATCTGCCACTGCACCACTGGTTAAGGATTTTTTTCCCAAAAAGCAGCAGGCCATTATCTCTATGCTTTTTATAATCTTTCTCACACGTAGTGTACTGCTGTTATAATGCTTTAGAAACATAGAAACATAGAAATTAGGTGCAGGAGTAGGCCATTCGGCCCTACGAGCCTGCACCGCCATTCAATATGATCATGGCTGATCATCCAACTCAGTATCCCGTACCTGCCTTCTCTCCATACCCTCTGATCCCCTTAGCCACAAGGGCCACATCTAACTCCCTCTTAAATATAGCCAATGAACTGGCCTCAACTACCCTCTGTGGCAGAGAGTTCCAGAGACCCACCACTCTCTGTGTGAAAAAATTCCTTCTCATCTCGGTCCTAAAGGATTTCCCCCTTATCCTTAAGCTGTGACCCCTTGTCCTGGACCTCCCCAACATCGGGAACAATCTTCCTGCATCTAGCCTGTCCAACCCCTTAAGAATTTTGTAAGTTTCTATAAGATCCCCTCTCAATCTCCTAAATTCTAGAGAGTATAAACCGAGCCTATGCAGTCTTTGTTCATAAGACAGTCCTGACATCCCAGGAATATGATCTGAGAAAAATGAGAGTGACCAAGTGAATACTCCCTTCTCCACCCAGCTAGTGCTTTAGCATGAAGTGTGGGGCGCAGTGCACACGCTGACGGCACTGTGCTTCCAATTTCACTGGGTGGAAAATAATGTTATTTCAAATATGACCAGTGAACAAAGCAAAACATGGATGCAGAAATAGAGATAGTGAGTGGCCGGGAAAGCACCGGCATTCCACAGCATGTTTGGAAACGAGTTGTTGTTTCCTTGACCGTGTTGAAATAGACATTGAACCTTCCGTGTGGGAATTTCTGCAGGGCTCCGGGACTCATCCTCCAGATCTGTTGTAAGGGAGCCACAGAACCGCTCAACGTCTGGGATTTTCACAGCTGCACATTACCCAGGCGAGTGAGATAATCCGACGAGACGTTCTGTTTGTGTAATGGCACCACACGGGCTTGCTCGTAAGCAAGATGTAGTCTGGCCCGGGACCTGCGATTCGTGGGGAGGAAATTGGGATCATTGTCCAGGAAACCCCAGTACAGGGGAAAGACAAGTTTAACAGGAAAGGGATCTCTGGATGTTTGTACTCAGCCTCCTGGCTGCCTTGGTTGTGAGAAGAATCGTCTGCTGTAGAGGGGAAAAAAAACATCGTTATGTCTCAGGATTCAATCAGAATGCAGAAGTTTCCAGGTTGGGGGAGAGTGGAGGTGGGGGGAAATAAACCATGAAGGTACTGGCACGTGGAATTGCAGAACAAATAAAAAACATAGAATCGGCATGGTTTGGAAGGAAGCCACTTGGGTCTATTGGGTCTATGCTAACTCAGAATCAGAATCACAATCACATTCACACTTTATCCGCCAAGTATGTTTTGCAACATACGAGGAATTTCACTGGCCAGGTCAGTCATACAATTCAAAGCAACAGATTCAAAACACATTTTAACATGAACATCCACCACAGTGACTCCTACACATTCCTCAATGTGATGGAAGGCGAAATAAAGTTCAAGTCCTTCCTTTGTTCTTCCTCTGTCGTGGGCCTCGAGCCCCCCGTTGACGGGATGATCTTGACTCCCGTAGCTGGCGGCGTTCGAGGGGATCAGCTCCTGCATGGGGGGGTTGTCAGCTCCCCCACGCTGGGCGATCGAACCTCGTGTCGGGGCTGGACGAACCTTCTGTAGCATTGGAGCTCCCAACTTGCCTCTCCCGAGACTGTGAGCCCTTGATGGTAAGTCCGCAGGCCACGGTGGGAGCGATCCCAGGCAAGGGATCCACTTCGATGGTAAGTCCAAGCCCCGCGGTGGGGCTCAAAGTCAGTCCCGAGCGAGGCCTCCAGCTCCACGGTGTTAGGTCGTAGAGCGACCGGAGATACGACCCGGAAAACAGTCGCATCTCCGGCAAGGACAGAGATTGAACAAAGTTTCCCCCGACCCCACATAAAACAAACCGGAGAACATTAACACAAACGTTTTAAACATACTAAAAAAAAATTTTAAAAGATGAAAAGAACAGACTGACTGTAGGCAAGGCTGCCATCAAACACTGTGTTAAAGAAGGAACTGCAGATGCTGGAGAATCGAGGGTTACACAAAAAGCTGCCATCAAACACTGCCTGTCCCGCTGAGTTACTCCAGCTTTTTGTGCCTATCCCAGCTAACAATGATCTATTCCTATTCCCTTTGTCTTATTTTCACACCTTACACGTCCTTATCTATGTATCTCTCTCTCCCCTGACATCAATTTGAAGAAGTCTCAACCTGAAAGGTCCCCCATTCCTTCTCTCCAGAGACGCTGTCTGTCCCGCTGAGTTACTCCGGCTTTTTATGTCTAACATTGATTACGTTAGCTCCGAGGCGGTTTCCAGCTCCAGCGATGGTAGGCCGCAGAGCCTGCAGACTGTGATCCGAAAATTGATCACATCTCCGGGAAGGTAAAGAGTTGAAAAAAAGTTTCCCCTGATCCCCTCCCCCTGCTCCCCACATTAAACAAACTGAAGAACATAAAAACAAACTTTAAACAGATGCTAAAAATAACAAAAGTTGAAAAAAACGAACAGACTGCCGGCAGGGCTGGCCATCTCCCTGCGCCCCTGGTGTTATATTAGTGGGAAACAGCTCTTGGGGCTAATGGAATCAAGGGATATGGAGAAAAATCAGGAACAGGGTTCTGATCCTGGATGATCAGTCACGATCATATTGAATGGCAATGCTGGCTCCAAGGGGCGAACAGTCTCCTCCTGAACCTACTTTCCTTGTTTCTATGTTCGTACTTGAGCAATTCCATCAATCCACCCCCCCCACCCCCAACCCCCCACTTCCATTCCATAGTCATACGTGCCTCTCTCTCTCAATTGCCTGATAATTTCCATCATTGATTCTCTTTCCACTTCCCACATTAGCTGTGAATTAGAAACCATTACTTCTCTCTGTACACTATAAAAAATGGAATTTAGGAGATTGAGGGGGGGATCTTATAGAGACTTACAAAATTCTTAAGGGGTTGGACAGGCTAGACGCAGGAAGATTGTTCCCGATGTTGGGGGACTCCAGAACAAGGGGTCACAGTTTAAGGATAAGGGGGAAGTCTTTTAGGACTGAGATGAGAAGATCATTTTTACACAGAGAGTGGTGAGTCTGTGGAATTCTCTGCCACAGAAGGTAGTTGAGGCCAGTTCATTCGCTATATTTAAGAGGGAGTTAGATGTGGCCCTTGTGGCTAAAGGGATCAGGGGGTATGGAGAGAAGGCAGGTACGGGATACTGAGTTGGATGATCAGTATTGAATGGTGGTGCAGGCTCGAAGGGCCGAATGGCCTACTCCTGCACCTATTTTTCTATGATTCTATAAAATCCTCATGTTCTCTTTGTGCCTTTCGCCAAATAAAGGAGGCTTGTGTTGTGCACTATGTCATTACCCGAAGTAGAAGGAGGCAACTCAAGGTAGTAGCTTGAGAAACGGGTTAAATAACCCCCTCCCCCCCTCCCAATATACCACCCCCACTCCCTGACCACAAGGCAATGGAAGACCAATTATCCATTGGACGTGAGTGTTAATGCTACAAGCTTTCTGTCACCCTGGAAAATGGGGCCACGATTGTAGCTCTAATTTCAAGCTCACTCCTCAAGCATGTGCCACTGCCTAATTCTATCTCCACCGATGAAATTGAAGGTCCTCTTGCTTGTCCAGGATTGCATTTTGGGGTGAGAGAGGTGATAGAGAGTGGGTGTTATCATAGAAAAAGGATTGCATTTTCTGCTATTCCCTGTGTCATTGCAACATTGCTTACAACAACAACATTAACTGGCAAGCGATATGGGTCTTGAACAGATGGCGACGGGCTATGTTTTTTTGCAGCAGTTTTCCAGCTGTGAAACTTGCAGAGCCTCCAAAGACACCTCAAATAGTCAACCTCATAGGTAGGAAGGAACCGCAGATACTGGTTTAAACCGAAGATAGACAAAAAATGCTGGAGCAACTCAGTGGGACAGGCAGCGTCTCTGGAGAGAAGGAATGGGTGACTTTTCAGGTCAAGACTCGAAACCTCATCTATTACTTCTATCCAGAGATGCTGCCTGCACCGCTGAGTTACTCCAGCATTTTGTGTCTATCAACCTCATAGGCCTGGGGCTGAACTAACGCATAGTCAGATTGAGCTTCTTGTTGAGTTGAGTTTCATTTTCCACATTTAGGTTCTACAAAACAATCATTTTGCAATTGATAATAAATTAATTTGAAAGTGATTTAAATGTTTTCAATTTATATGTCGGAATTTGAATACATGGTTCTACGGATTATCAATACAAGTCTCTGGATAAATAGTCTAGTGCTGCAATTGCTACATTATTACCACATTGGATAGGAAAGGTTCAGAGGGATATGGGCCGAATGCAGGCAAATGGGACAAGTTTAGATGGTCAGTATTGGCGAGTAGGGCCGAAGGGCCTGTTTCCATGCTCGATGCTTTATGACCCTTTTAGCCAATTATTAGTACAGTGGAGAAGCATCCTCAAGCATGTTGATGCAGGATCATTAGCCCAGGTGTCAAGTTCTATATCAAACGCTCGGCCCTAGATATGCAAACATGTTGAGCAGCACTGTACATGCTGCTGCCTGAATAATCAAGTAATTCTGCTTTTTGGTCAATTAATATCCTGAAGTTGACAAAGGCAATGCCCTTAACAACTTCATGACTTCTCAAAACACCTTACAGTAGCAATGTTGAAAAAATTTGAGATTTAAAAAATCAAGTCTGCAATTTATCCCATCAGATAAAGCATAAAAAGAAGTTTAATTTGACACCTAATTCACTTTCATATCTTCAGTATTAAGAAAGTTATGACCATTTTCATACTCGGAAATTAGCATCTTGTTCCCCATTGCCTTTCAATTGACTTAACTCAAAAGCTGTGATCTAGAACAGTTAAAAGCCCATAACTTTCTTAAAAATTAAGAGAACTCAATGAAATTTTCAGTTATTATAGATTGAAGCATTCTGAAACAAATATGAAACAATCTTACTTGGATGACCTGAAATTAAAGCATATAATTAGTTAGTTATCTAATTGTAGCTAATTACAAAATTCAATGAGTAGATCTAAACATCTATCCATTTCTTAAGAAAATATAAACTTTTTTTTAATTGCCTGAGTGTCCAAATAACATTCACACAATAATCCACAATATAACATAATTTTTAAATCTAATTTTCATGAATTTCTAGGCCAAATGGAAGGAATTTAGTGTTTAATGCCTGTAAATTAATGGCCATTTAAATCAACTAGCGAGTGGGTTTTAGTGGAATGCGGTGGATTAGAACGTTGCGGTTTGCGGTGAAGTCGGTATGAAAAATACAGCCGGTTCATACATTTTTTTTGTTCCCTTTTCGCAACATGAAAATATGTTTAAAGCCTTCCTAAAAACCAAGTTTTAATGTAGAAATAAACTGTGTAGCTTCTTTTATCGCCTACCTTAGGTCCGTTCCGCTGTCACCGTTCGGAGCTTTAGAAGATGATTTTTAAACTACTCTAGTTAATAAATAATCTAGCGTAGTTTAAAAATACCTTTATGAATGAAATGTCGGAGCGATTTCTCTTTAGCAACGAAATCGCCCGACATGGATTGATTTGGACTGTCTAGAAAAAATCGGCATTTTAAACCCGCCCCCCTCTGAAAGGCGCCAAAGTCGCGCACATGGGGAGCGGCAGAACTGCAGCGCTGCTAAAGGTAGGTATTGTAACATACCTACTTACAGTCAATGAAGCACTTTTGGAGTGAAGCCATTGTTCTAATGTTCAAAACAGGATGGAAACATGAACATAGCAAGCTTGCTCAAGCAGCAACATGACCATGACCAGGCATTCAGTTTTGGTCACATTGGTTGAAGCATAAATATTCCCCAGTCTACGGAGAAAACTACCCTGTTCCTCTTCAAAATATTATTGTGGGATCTTTTATATTTGATAGCAAGCCGATGGGGCTTCAGTACGAAAGACACTGCTGGTAGTGTCTTTAAATGGAGTACCAAAGTTGCACATCAAAGGAAGAATTCTCAAAATGTCAGTAAAGCACGATTTAAAAAATAATGCTCATTGTAAACATTCCAATAGTAAAATAAACCGCAGGTCTTCCAGTGATGTATCAATAACAATGTGTGGTGGTGAAAGGTGGCGCAGTCCAGTAAGGATTGCTTTCCAGCGCAGCATAGGTACAAATCTCTTGGTGCAGCAGAGAAGTCCCGCAAGCTGCGAGCAGCCGAGGAAGCAGATTCAAGATACATCGTAGGTCCGGAGCTGCCATTTAATTTAGGCCCACCGAGTCCACGCCGACCATCGATCACCCATTCACAGTAGTTCTACGTTATCCCACATTCGCATCCAGTCCCTAGACACATTAGGGGCAATTTAACAAGAGGCCAATTAACCTACAAACTCACACGTCTTTGGGATGAGGGAGGAAACCGGAGCGAATCCCACATGGTCGCAGGAAGAACGAGCAAACACCCTACAGGTAAGGCCAGCGCAAATTGGTGGAACATCACCGCATATTTTGCTTGGGCAGCTTACACCCCAGCGGTATGAATATTGACTTTGCAAACTTCAAGTAACCCTTACTTCCCCTCTCTCTCTATCCCTCCCCGTTCATAGTTCTCCGACCAGTCTGCCTGTTCCCCTGATTAAATTGTATCTGTCAGCTTTGTTGTCACCTTCTCCTAGCTAACAATGATCTATTCTACATATTCCTAGCACCCCATTCCCTTTGATGTCCCGTTTTCACACCTTACCTTTGCCTTATCTCTGTCTCCCTCCCCCATGATTGTGTCTGAAGAAGGGCCTTGACCTGAAATGTCTCCCATTCCTTCTCTCCAGAGATGATGCCTGTCCTGCTGAGTTACTCCAGAATTTTGTAAAACAGCATCTGCAGTTCCTGCCTGCACAGATAGCACACAAGATCAGGATCGAACATCGGTCCCTGGCAATGTGAGGCAGCAGCCCTAGCAGATGCGCCACCATGCTGCCCTGGAGATGTTCAAGTTCAAGCTCAAGTTCAAGTTCAAGTGAGTTTATTGTCGTGTGTCCCTGATAGGACAATGAAATTCTTGCTTTGCTTCAGCGCAACAGAACATAGTAGTCATTGACTGTTCCTCTGGAACTTAAATCTTGTTGGGCGTTCTCAGTTTGTTCATTGCAAAGGCTGGATTTGAGGCAAAGTGTTGCCGTCATTTGGCTATTTAAGGCAATGGGCAACAAAAAAGTAATGCAATGCAGCAAATTTTCAATTATTTGGACCTTTAATTTGGTTTTCTGCAGGATGAGCTTCATAAAGAGGTTAAATATTTTACTGGATTCCAATAGCCTAAATAGGTCCGATATTGAAGACATCAAATTACAGCCTTTTATAAACAATCCTTGTAGCTATCAAACTTCACCATAAATCCCAGTATAATGTAAGTAACACCAGCCAGAGAACATAGTTGGTCCTTATAAGGTCTCTTTAAAATAAGGTTTTCATTTGAGGCCTAAATATATCAAATGTGAATGTATGAAAAGGCAGTCTTCTGCGGCTGTTGGCTTTATATTTCCAAACCATCTTCAGAAATGCCAAGATATTTTAAACAACTATCGTCAAAATATATACCATAAATGCACTACGAATCAAGCCTGCAACGGTACCTCTAGCGGCAACACTTGTTCTGTTTGTCCAGGAAAATCTCAATCTCTCAGAAATCCACCGGACATTTAACTAGTGAATTGCTGTGGCTGCAGGCACAGTAATGTGCAGGACGGAACTGCAGATGCTGGTTTACACCGATGATGGACACAAAATGCTGGAGTAACTCAGCGGGACAGGCAGCATCTCTGGAGAGACGGATTGGGTGACGTTTCGGGTCGAGACCCTACTTCAGACTGAGACTCTGGGGAGAGTTAATTTAGGGATATGAAAAGATACAGAACAAATCAGAGCCCACGATGGTCCACTGTTGGCTGTGGAGGAGGTGATGACAAAGGGATATGAACAGTGTAACTAGCAGGATGATGAAGAGAGGGAGCAAATGCAAGGGTTGGTTAACTCTATGCTGTTACTCCAGCATTTTGTGTCCGTCTATCTTAGGCAAAGTAATGCATAGGGTTGTCTATGAGCCACATGGCAAGGCCAGCTTATTGGAGTTCAGTATTTTAGTCGATACTATCTTTAACTTGTGTCCTCTTAAATCTTATTGGGCCTCCATGTTCTCACAGTTTGTTAGCTCAGCCATGAACCAAGCATGCAGTTGTTAGAGGATGCAATGTTGGCAGCAACTAAGGAGGAACCCCACAAGTTGCATTTGTGCAGTGCTGGAAAGCTGAGTTCCAGAACACTTTGGAGACTGTAGCTATCTGAGCAGCATTTGCAGCCGAGTCCCCTGAAGACAAGGTCCCAAATCCAATAATGAAAGCTCGGACTGATAAACTTGCTCCATTCAACAAGTTAGTCCTGTCTAGAATCACACATGGGGTCTCAACCTGAAACATCGCCTATCCATGTTCTCCTGCGGTTACTCCAGCACTGTGTATTGTCCTTTTGTGCATTGACCAGCATCTGCAGGTCATTGTTTCTACAGATGATGTCAATCATTCGTGAGTTCATGGCAGGCCAGCTGTCTGGTGCCGCATGGATCTGACTAACCCCTACTCCCCCATCTCTTTCAAGATTCTCCTTAAAGTCCCCTGGTTGGATTCAAATTTTGTTTGAAGCTCTTAGGAAGTTTTAGTATTTAAAAAATACTATATAAATATAAATGGCCATTGTGGCAAAGATAAAGCCTTCAGTGTAGCAGATGGTAGGAGCTTACATAGATGATAAAAATGATTCTTTATAAAGCTACACTGGTGGGATTTAACTGCTTTGATCGATGGACTAATGATGGACGTAACAGCTGTAAGATACACCCCCTAAGCTCGTGTGGCAGCTCATTTAGGCAATTAGAACTGTACTCATTTTTGTTGTGTAACATTTATTTTGGAGACGAAGGCATGTGGGCGCTGAAGGGGAGCATGCAAGGAGTGAAGCGTTGCTATTGTAGAGGAAGGAACTGGTTTACACCAAAGAAAGACACAAAATGCTGGAGTAATTCAGCGGGACAGGCAGCGGGACAGACAGGAGAGAAGGAACCTATTCGGGTCGAGACCCTTCAAGGGTCCCGCTGAGTTACTCCAGCATTTAGTATTTATCTCAAGCATTGCTATTGCTTCGTAACTTTATGAAGAAATAAAAGTTTGCATTGTCGACATCCGCTTCTGCGGATGTAATTGCAGGGCATTGTGTGGGTGTTTTGCACATTCATCTGTGAAATCTGACCAGCTAATTGATTCATGTTCTTAAGTGATCTTTATTGACAGGCAGGACAGAAATCCCCATGTTCCAAATGTGTTTGGTGCTTCCCTTGAAATTACCTGTGGTTGCTGATTGTGGATTGTGTTGGCAGATCCCCACCACCGAATCTCCCGATTCTCTTCGCAACCACCCCGCCCCCACCCCCAAAGGACTAGAACCCTATGTACATAATTTCCTGCACACAAGAGACTCCCTGTCTCTACAAAAGAAGTGCATTGTCTATTATTAAACTACAGTAACACTCTTGAGCTTGATGATTGTGGGGAGGGAGAGCAGCATTCATCATTGTACATTGTGTTTGTCAATACAATAAACACTGGGACTTAAATTCCGCATGGATTCACTTAGGACTCCGAGAGTGCAAAAATTGACAGCTCCCTGCTTGCTCTTGTCCTTCGCAAAGGTCAAGAATTTCACAAGTTTATGGGCTGGCCACTCGCACATTTTGCCGTTGCGGCATTTAAAGGGATCGACACTGATCCCACATTATCTGCTCAGTCTGAAGAAGGGTCTCGACCCGAAACGTCACCCATTCCCTCTCTCCAGAGATGCTGCCTGACCCGCTGAGTTAAGGGGCTGTCCCACAGCGGGGACCTAATTTGCGAGTTTAGAAGAGTTTAGGAGAGTTTTAAAAAGTGTCATGGTCTTGTTGTATCGCCGAAGTAGAACACCTCCTACGACCTCCTTCGACTATGTAGAGAACCCCTTACAAATATGTAGAAGACCTCCTTCAATCTCCTTCGACCTCCTTCGACTATGTTGAAGACTAGCTTCGACTAACTTCGGGAAAATTGGACACCGAATAGTGGAGAGTGAAGACAACCACCTTCAACTGCCTTCGACTATACTAACACTATCTACGACTACCTTCGACTACCCTCGATTACCTAGGAATAACATGCCGATCTACTACGACCCACAAGTGAAAAGAATATCGATTTTGTTCCATGCCGACCAATTTTTACTTGCGGACAATTTTCAGCATGCTAAAAAATACTTCTCGACCAAACTGAGGTCTCAGGTATGCAGGAACATCCCTCGAGCATGAAGGAGAGTTACATAGACCTCCTAGGACTACGTGTCGACCATGCTGCAAGTTTGAGTCGAGCGCAAACTCTTCTAAACTCGCAAGTTAGGTCCCCGCAGTGGGCAGGCCCTTTAATCCAGCTTTTTGTGTCCATCCTCATATTCGGTGGGATGATTTGCCAATTTGTGGTGCTAAATGGGAAGCATGGTGGCGCAGCTGGTGGAGCTGCTGCCTCGTAGCGCCAGAGGCCCGGGTTGGATCCCAACGTCGGGTGCTGTCTGGGTGGTCTTTTTGAGACCACGTGGGCTTCCTCTCACATCCCCAAAAAATGTGGTTTGTACATTAATTGGCTGCTGTAAATCACCCTGTGTATGCCGTGTGTAGGGAGTGGTTGTGAATGTGCGATTACATTGAACTAGTCAGAATGGGTGATTGATGGTCGGCATGGACTTGATGGGCCAAAGGGCCTGTTACCATGCTGTGTCTTTCAATCAATGCAATCAATCTGCTTCAGGCATGGCGTACACTTGGGGATGGCCAGACGGTGGTGAATCTGTGGAATTCTCTGCCACAAAATGTTATGGAGGCCAAATCAATGGATTATATAATGCAGAGATGGATAGATTCCTGATTAGTACGGATGTCTGAGGTTATGCGGAGAAGGCAGGAGAATGGGGTTAGGTGGGAGAGATCGATCAGCCATGAATGCTGGAGTAGACTTGATGGGCTCAATGGCCTAATTCCACTCCAATCACTTATCACCTTTTGACCTCATGCCTGGAATGAAATGCTGGGGGAGGATGGATTGGGTTTTATAGACTCCAGCCTGTTTTATCCCAGTGCTTCCAGATTTTAACAGCACGTTAATCCAGACTTTTATATTACCTCTTCCAGAGTTTTGTGATGATTGCTACATTAGCAGAATATCATTAGCTCATCACCTTGAGTTGTTTTTATGAGAGACCTGGATTATTTATGATTGCGATAGGCTGCTTCCTCAGCGCTGATTCTGCTCTCCTGATGAAGGGCGATATTCCTGCTGTTAATTTGAAACTAGCCCTGTGTTTCCCATGCTAGACACAAAAAGCTGGAGTAACTCAACAGGTCAGACGGTATCTCTGGAGAAAAGGAATAGTTGGCGTTTCAGGATGGGGAATGGGAAACGTGAGATATGGATGGGTGTTAGGCACTCCCCCCCCCCCGGTGAATGCTATGTACTTACCTTTTTTGTTTCTCTCCTGAGTGCAGGTCCCGTGGCTGGGAGTCAGGAATCAAGGGGTTAAGGGTTCCTGTACCCGATTGGCCAAGCTGCATCAGGTGACCGGTGACTCATCGGAAGCTTAAATACCGGGCGTTCCCAGAATTCTCTCTCTTCTTCATCAACCCTGACTAAGCGAACAGGCTGCCGGTCTGAGCTGCAGGAGGCCTGGCCACATGGCATAGAACTTTGCGTATTGTTAACTATATTTGTCATTTAATGTTGTATTGGGACGGATAAGGGCTGACCTGAGGGTTTTTGTGTATTTTGTTTCAGGGTTTTCTCCATTTAGGCAGGTTAAAGACTCGGGTTCGATGGTCCATTGCGAGGCTGGCTGGAGCACTGTTATATTTGGTTTGTTAGTCAATTCTTGTCACTGACTGTGTTGTTTGAATCAGGTTCAGGTTTTGTCTTCTTTTAACTAAATTAAAGACTATTTTCTTAAACTTGAACCTGGTTCTTGATTATGTTACGCGGCTCTGAGGTACCTGCCTTCGGGAGTCGTAACAATGGGGATATAGAGAGATAGAGAGAGATTTTGAGCAAATGAATGAAAGATATGTAAAAAAGTAACGATGATAAAAGCGACAGGCCATTGTTCGCTGTGATCTAGGTGAAAATGAGTCACAGACAATGAGACTCAACAAGACGAGTTTGAAGCTAGTACAACAACTTGGGTGGGGGAGGGACAGAGAGAGGGAGTTTCAAAGGTTACTTGAAGTTAGAGAAATCTAAAGTTAGAGAAATCTAAGATCATGAGAGGAATAGATCGGGTAGGTGCACAGGGTCTCTTGCCCAGAGTAGGTGAAGCGAGGACCAGAGGACATAGGTTTAAGCTGAAGGTGAAACGATTTAATAGGAATCTGAGGGGTGACTTTTTCACACAAATGGTGGTGGGTGTATGGAACCAGCTGCCAGAGGAGGTAGTTGAGGCAGGGACTATCATAACATTTAAGAAACAATTAGACAGGTACAAGGATAGGATAGGTTTGTAGAGAAATGGACCAAGTGCAGGCAGGTGGAGCTAGTGTAGCTGGGACATGTTGGCCGGTATGGGCAAGTTGGGCCGGAGGGCCTTTTTACCACTCTGTATCATTCTAAAGCTCTATGATTCTATGGATATGACTCTAAATCAATATTCATACTGCTGGTTTGAATGCTGCCCCAGCTGTGTCTCTGATGACCGCTTGTTATCTGTGTGAACGTGAACTCTGGTTCTATTGTTTACTTGGACCTTGGTGGACTTTTATTAGTATTGTCACAGGGTGTGCCTGAAGTACCCACTAAATAACACTGGACTTCATTCCTCTCCCATTAATGCTATAATATAAATGCATTTACCATATGTGCTGAGCAATGCAACAGATTATAAATGAAGGTGGGAGCGATAGCAGATTTTTGTGCTGTTCACCTGATCTTAGAACACAGGGTCAATTCCCTGCAATGAAATGCGTCAGTTAGCTGCCTTGATTTAACACTAAATAACTTTGGGAAATCAGGAAAGGACACAAAGAGTAACTCAGCGGGTCAGGCAGCAGGGCCGTCTTAACAGCATTATAGGGCCTATGGGCAAAGCAGTGCACTGGGGCCCCTACACTTCCAGTTTATTTTTGCCGAATCATATATGCCGTCATGCACTTGCGATGTTCTTCTCTGTTTTCATGTTCTACAGTAACATTCTACAATACATAGATTAGCATGGGGCCCCTATGCTCGTGGGGCCTGCCCAGGGTGCTCGTGCATTAAGACGGCCCTGTCAGGCAGCATCTCTGGAGACCATGGACAGGTGCCGTTTCAGATTGAGACCCTTCTTCAGTTCTTTGTGTCCTTTTGTGTCAACCAGAATCTGCAGCTCCTTGTTCCTACATTGGGAAATCAGGATACAGGTCTAAGACGTCCCTTACAATCTAACCCAATTCATCATTAGATGGTGATAATTAAATCTAAAACTGAAATTTGAAATGGAAAGTTACAGGGTAATATTGGGGGATTGATTTATTGGTATCGGTTATATTTTGTCACATCAGCTGAAGTACCGTGAAAAAATGTGTACGCTATCCAGCGAAATCATACCGAAAAGGAGCGAGATCAAGCCATACTACAAAATACATAGATTAGCATAGGGGCCCCATGCTAATCTATGTATTGTAGAATGTTATTGTACAACAAGTAGTGCAAAGAGAGAAATGTCAGAGTGCAGAACATAAAGTTATAGAATTATAGTTGCAGAGAAAGTGCAGATGAAAAAAGTGCAATGGTCACAATGAGGTAGATTGGGTGATTGGGACTACACCATTAGATTATTAGACCGTTAGTCCGTTCAATAGTCCGATGACAGTGGAAAGTAAGCTGTTCTTGAATCTGATGGTATATATTTCACGCTTTGTGTCTTTAATTCTGCTTCCCATTTCCACACTGACCTTTCTGTCCTGGGTCTCCTCCACTGTCAGAGTGAGGCTAAACGCAAATTGGAGCAACAGCATCTCATATTTCGGTTGGACAGCTTACAGCCCAGTGGTATGAATATTCATTTCTCTAACTTCAGGTAGCCCCGGCATTCCCTCTCTCTCTATCCCTCCCCCACCGAAGTCACACCAGCTTTTTGTTTTCACCCAACAAATAGCTGACAATGGCCTGTTTCATTTGTCATCGTTACTTTTTTGCATATCTTTCAACCATTGTTCTTTATCTCTCATTTCCTTTCCCCTGAATAGTCTGAAGAAGGGTCTCGAGCCGAAACGTCACCCATTCCTTCTCTCCAGAAATGCTGCCTGTCCCGCTGAGTTACTCCAGCATTTTGTGTCTATCTTCTATAGTTCAGTATATATATTTTTATATATATATATATATACTTTATTTTTCTCATTAATGATATTGTTTAAAGAGTACTATGTTTACATATTCTATGTTGGAAGGAACTGCAGATGCCAGTTTACACCGAAGATAGACACAAAATGCTGGAGTAACTCCGTGGGACAGGCAGCATCTCTGGAGAGGTGGAATGGTTGATGTTTTGGGTGAAGACACTTCTTCTGTGTTATGAGTTTAGCTCCTGTCATATATTCAAGTAGAGACAAACGTAGTGACAGCCCCCCCTGCGAGACATGACCCTTCGAGTCTGAAGAAGGGTCTCGACCAGAAATGTCACCCATTCCATCCCTCCAGAGATGCTGCCTGTCCTGCTGAGTTGCTCCAGCATGTTATGTTTACATATCGTTGTGCTGTTGCAAATAAGAATGTCATTGTTCTTTCTGCTGCATATGAGAATAAAACATTCTTGACTCTTGACTCGTGATGCTG
Source organism: Raja brachyura (assembly GCA_963514005.1). The sequence continues at coordinate 8,734,448 of OY740796.1, read as the reverse complement.
AAAACACATATCTGGTAGCAACTGCCCACCACTCAACTATCCAACAACCTGGAGTTGTTGTATGATGCAGGAGACCCAAAATTAACTTCTGTGTGCTCTATCTAGATAAACGAGAGACATTAACCAGAACATGATTTAAACGGGAGCTTGAAAAAGTCAATAAAGGCAAGCTCGAGCAGCTGGTAGCGATGTATAGTTTATTTAATTCAGAGATACAGCACGGAAATAGGCTCTTCGGCTCACAGAGTCTGTGCCGACCAGCGATCCCCGCACATTAACACAAGCCTACGCACTAGGGACAATTTACACTTATACCAAGTATATAAATCCAAGCCAATTAACCTACAAACCTGTACATCTTTGGAGTGTGGGACGAAACCAAAGATCTCGGAGAGATCGTACAAGCTCTGTACAGACAGCGCCCGTAGTCCGGATTGAACCCGAGCCTCTGGCGCTGCAAGCGCTGTAAGCAGCAACTCTACCGCTGCGCCACCGTGTCGTGTGTCTTTGATTAGCATCATGACTTGTTATAGCAATTTAGTTTTACATTCTCCCTTTATCCGGACCTGCGAAGGGGCCCCCAAGACTCCCAAAAGCCAGATCAAAGGTGGTGTCGTGGAACTATGAGTGGCAGCAGCCTGCAGGAGATCTATCCATAGGAAAACATTGGGGAAGAAGTTTAGATAACATGATTGAAAGAGAGATATAATGCTAAGCTTGCCAGTAGAACAATTATATGTCACCTTGTTTTAAAGTCGCTTATCTAGAACCCGATCTACGTGATATCATTAAAGATTTTGAGCTGGGATGCGGGATTATAAAATTTGTTCACATTGACCTAAATCCATCCTTTGCTTCAATAAAATAGTCCAATCTTACAGTGAAGAGATTAGAATCAAACACGAACCTCCCTATCTTTATTTCAGATGGCATCAATGCAGTTGAGGATTAGTTGTGATTAGTGCTGTTTTTGCAAGGAATCATAGAAACATAGAAACATAGAACATAGGTGCAGGATGAGGTCATTTGGCCCTTCGAGCCAGCACCGCCATTCATTGTGATCATGGCTGATCGTCCCCTATCAATAACCCGTGCCTGCCTTCTCCCCATATCCCTTGACTCCACACTAGCCCCCAGAGCTCTATCTAACTCTTTCTTAAATCCATCCAGTGACTTGGCCTCCACTGCCCTCTGTGGCAGGGAATTCCCTAAATTCACAACTCTCCGGGTGAAAACGTCTTTTCCCACCTCAGTCTTAAAAGACCTCCCCTTTATTCTGAGACTGTGGCCCCTGGTTCTGGACTCACCCCACATTGGGAACATTTTTCCTGCATCGAGCTTGTCCAGTCCTTTTATAATTTCATTTCGGAGTCACGTGAGTGACTTCGTGAAGAGCCCGCCGGCGCGCATGCTCGACATATCGTCGTAACGCGTTGCTGCGACGGCTGGCGGTGGAGCGCGCTCCTCGCCAGCCCTTCATAAGGGGCCACGGAGGTGAGTATTCCACCTTTAGTTGGTGGTCCTTGTTGTTCGTTATGTCTTGCAGCAAGGACATGGATGGGAGTTCGAAGGGCCGGAGGACGTCAGGACGAGTTCGCCGGTCAACAGTTCCGGGGCCTTTACCATCGGCAGTACCTGCAGTGCAGGCCGGGACTCAGGCGGAGATGTGGGTAAGCCCTGTGATTACAGGTCCAGATCCGCCAGCACACCACAGCTCGGAGGAGTTCGACGAGGAGGAGTGTGGTGTGCCGCCAGAGCAGGGGGAACCTGCCATGGCAGTCAGGTCGTCAGCGGGCTCGCTGGCGACCTCGAGCAGGGGGCGTGCGGCTGCACAGCCCGTTCCACTCAGCCCCCCGAGAAGGGGCAGGGCAGGAGCCCAGAAGCCTAACCCTGCCAGGGCTAAGGCATTGCCTGACACGGAGGAGCGGTCAGGTTCCAGGGCGAGACCCGGGGCGGCTGTGAGGTCCAGCCGGCACACCCCGACTCTCGACGCCGGGACGGGTCGGTTGAGTCGGGTCTCGTCACGGTCGCCGAGCCCCCCATGGATGGGTGGGCGAGACCATGCGTCGGCAAGGTCCACGATGTGGGCAGCCGGCAAGCCTGCGCGGGCTTCAGGTAGCCATGCTTCGGCTGGTGCCGACACCACGCTGCAAGTGCCCTTAGTGGTAGCGGCGTCAGCTTCCGCTAAATGGAGGCGGTGGAACACGCCCGCGCGGGAATCGCGCAGTTTCGCCTCGGCGGCTGTTAGCGACAACTACCGGCACCGGCACGGCCTCGATGAGGTGCGGGCCGATGATAGGAGCCCGGTTTTCTTTTCAGAGCCGGAGGACTCCGACCACCTGAGTGTTCAGGGTGAAGGGCGTATTGACCGTATGGAGCGGCTGCTGGAGCTCCTGCTTCAAAGCCAACAACAGCAGGGCAGCCACAGGCACAGGGCATCGTCACCAGCCTCTACCATCTGCATGGAGCAACAGGAGGAGGAGGTTTTGGTGGATCCCATACCACCTCCGGTGGAGGTACCAGCGGAGGATCTTCTGGATGTGGCGACCAAATTTGCGGCCCCACATTCATCTGGACTTCCTTTAAACACGAAGCTGGCAGCCACTGTGGACTTTCTTAACAACCAGCAACTACAGGAAGAAGTCCTCATTCAGGCAATGAGCCGTCACAAGGCTCCATCCAATTGCAACTCCCTCAACGTGCCTGTGGTCAATACGCCGATATGGGGCAACATCAGTGCGGCTATCCGTCAACAGGAGGTAAAACTGCAGCGGATCCTGAAGCTCCTCACGGCCGGTATTACCGCCTTTGTGCGGTCGGTGGACGGGGACGAATTGAATTTGGACCAGGAAGATGCCCTGGCCCTCCTGTGCGCGACCCAGCACAAAATTAACGGGTTTCGCAAAACCAGCATCCGCCCAGCGCTCAATCCAAAGTTTGCAGGATTGTGCAAACCACCGCCGCCGCCCCCGCCCCGTCAGCTCTTTGGGGAGGACCTCTCGAAGAGAGTCAAAGAGCTTGATGAGCAAGCCAAAACGGTGGGGATCATGTGCCCTCAGAGTGCCCCCACACCGTCAGGCTCAAAGTCTCCATACATTCGATCACGAGGGTCTGCTAGTACCTCGATGAGGACCCACCCTCAAGCTCCACAACGACAGCAACATCAGACCCAGCACCAGGGGTCTTTTTTAGGACAGGGTCGGCAGAGACCCTGGTGGAAAACGAAGACGCCGCGTCCTCAAGCCAACCCAGCACCTCCATGTCCGCACACGCGTGTCAAGGACCGCCGGTAACCACGGAGGTGAGGGGGTCTGGTTCTCTCTTTTCTCTCTGTTTAACTTCACATGTTGGTGGTCGCCTTCGGTGGTTTTTGGGTGCATGGGGTAATTTTACTGGTGACAAGTATGTGTTGCAGAATATTCAGGGGCATACAATTGAGTTTATTAATGGCGACATTCCTCCATCCCAGCACATGCCCACTCGAACGTTTAAATTATCTGCTGCAGAACAGGCAGCCGGCTATAAGGAACTGTTAAGTCTTGAGCACAAAGGAGTGATTGAGAGAGTGGTGCATGAGCCAGTTGAATTTGTTTCGAACATATTCACCAGACCTAAGAAGGATGGAGGTTGTCGTGTCATTATTGATCTAACCCGTTTGAATACTTTTGTAACATATACTCATTTTAAAATGGATACGTTTGAAACAGCCAAATCATTGATTTCTCATGGTTGCTTTATGGCATGCATCGATTTAAAAGACGCATATTATTCCGTATCCGTCCAGAAATGTGACAGAAGGTTTTTGAAATTCATCTGGATGGGGCAACTCTGGCAGTACAAGGCTTTGCCTAATGGGCTCACCACAGCCCCTAGATTGTTCACTAAATTAGTGAAGCCAATTATGGCTTATTTGAGACAACGACACCATATAGTTATGGCCTATTTAGATGATATCTTAATTGTGGGCCACACCCTGGAATTGGCTGAACAGGGTGTTGCAGCTGCTGTCAATATATTTCAACAATTGGGGTTTATTGTCCATCCAGAGAAATCAAAGTTCTACCCTGCCCAGGTGATTAATTACCTAGGGTTCACGGTGAACTCTATAAGCATGAGGGTTACCATTCCAATTAACAAGATTGAGGAGGTTACCCAGGTGTGTCAAGATTTAATCCGCACCAATATACCATCGATTCGGCACTTAGCTACAATAATTGGGAAGCTGGTAGCTTTGTTTCCGGCAGCGCGATATGGACCTTTGCATTATCAGAATTTGCAAAGAGCTAAAATTGCTGCGTTAAAACAGAACGCTGGTCATTATGATCGGTCCATGCAGCTGCCGCCCGAAGCGATAAATGAGTTGCAATGGTGGGTGTGTCACATTAGCAGCTCATTCAAGCCTATTAGGGAGGCTAATCCGGTGGTATATTTGCAAACTGATGCAAGCTCCAATGGTTGGGGAGCCACGAATAATTGCTCCAGTTGTGGTGGCAGATGGGACACCCTTGAATCAACGATGTTGTTAACTCAAGGGATTAACTATTTGGAGTTGCTGGCAGCATTCCACGGACTTTGTGCGTATTGTTCCTAGCTTGTTGGAGCACATGTCCGTCTCCAAATAGACAACACCACAGCAGTAGCATATTTAAACCATATGGGTGGTACCAGGTCAGTTTCGTGTGACAAATTGGCAAACTCAATTTGGCTCTGGTGTGTTCAAAGAGACATTTGGATTTCAGCTACCTATTTGCCAGGTGAGCTTAATACTGTGGCGGACACCAGGTCACGCAAATTTAATGACAATATTGAATGGATGTTGCATCCTGAGATCTTTTCTAAAGTCACAGCCAAATTTGGTAAACCGGACATTGACCTCTTTGCGTCACGGTTGAACCATCAGGTACCAACCTACGTTTCATGGGAACCAGATCCTGGGGCAATAGCGCTAGATGCATTCTCGCTGGACTGGGGGAAGTGGTTTTTCTATGCCTTCCCCCCGTTTTGCCTCATCAGTCGGGTATTGCAAAAGATTCAGGCAGATGCTGCCAAGGGCATCCTTATTATACCCGACTGGCCCACACAGCCTTGGTATCCGGTGGTCTTTGACATGCTCAACGAACCTTGGGTCCTTTTGAAGGGTTGCCCACAATTGGTTACTCACCCTGTCTCAGGGGAGCCGCATCCCTGCCATGGCTATTTAAATTTGTTGGCTTGCAGGTTCTGAACAGGCCGTTAGTCCAATACGGCCTCTCGGCTCGGACCATGGATACCATCGGGGCGTCGTGTCGAGAGTCTACAAGGCGAAGATACCGCTCGCATATTAAGAAGTGGGAAGCCTACTGCAGCCGCTCTCGCATCACGTACGATGACGTGACAATAACCGACGTCCTGGAATTCCTCGCGGGGTTGCACCATGATGAACACTTAAGTTACAGTGCCATCAACAGCGCCAGAAGTGCGCTATCATTCTACCTCAGTTTGGAGGTAGGATCCAACAGGCTAGTGTCCAGACTCATGCGGGGTATATTCAATATGAATCCGCCTACACCACGCAATAATATCACCTGGGATGTCAGGGACGTATTAACCCTGCTCAGGACGTGGTCACCCATGGAAGGGCTCCAACTGGACCAACTCACCATGAAGCTGGTGATGTTACTAGCGCTGACATCAGCTCAGAGGGTACAGACATTACACAAACTTTGTGTCGACAGAATGACGTCTACCCCCACAGAAGTAGTCTTCTTTGTTGATGAGCTACTAAAGCAGCATAGACCTGGGTGCACAGGGCTGCAGCTGAAGTTCCCGGCATACCCCGCAGATGCTAGGCTATGTTTAGCCTCACATATCCGCCACTATGTCAACGTGATGGCACGCATCAGAGGAATGGAGAGATACCTGCTTGTCACTCATAAGAGACCTCATCATCGAGTGACAGTCCAGACGATATCCAGGTGGCTTCGAGTCGTCTTGGGTAAGTCAGGTATCGACACTAATATGTTCAAGTCTCATTCCACCAGGGCTGCATCGACGTCAGCGGCGAGGGTCATGGAGGTGCCCATGGACCAAATTCTCGCCACCGCAGGATGGGCTAATGAAGCTGTGTTCCAGCGTTTTTATTATAAGCCTGTTGCTGCTCCTCTACAGTTCGCAGAAGCCGTGCTGAATGCAGGTCAAGAACGTGGAGATGTCCCCCTATGAGGGGTTTGATTTGTTATTAATAAATATGCTCTTGTTTTGCAGTATGGACTGTTGAGCAAGTTTGTTCCTCCCATCCATCCCTGGTAGTGGTGTGTCAGCATGGACGTGGTCCAGGGCGTGTAATCACAGAAGCTTTGAAGTCTTCACGAAGTCACTCACGTGACTCCGAAATGAAATAGTAAGGTTGAACGAGAACTTACCAGTTCGAAGGTTGATCTTTATTTTATGAGGAGTTGAAGTGAGGGATTTCGTGCCTTCCTCGCCCAACCCTCAATCACCTTCATCTGGTAATCTTAGTCAATTCAATCATACTATGCGAAGTCATTTCTATTGTTGGTTCTGTGATTCCACGCCGCTACTTTGAAGTATGTCGAGCATGCGCGCCGGCGGGCTCTTCACAAAATCCCTCACTTCGACTCCTCATAAAATAAAGATCAACCTTCGAACTGGTAAGTTCTCGTTCAATCTTACTATTCTATATGTTTCCATAAGATTCCCCCTCATCCTTCTAAACTCCAGTGAATACAAGCCTAGTCTTTTCAATCTTTCCTCATATGACAGTCCCGTCATCCCAGGGATCAATCTCGTGAACCTATACTGCACTGCCTCAATCACAAGGATGTCCTTACTCAAATTAGGAGACCAAAACTGTACACAATACTCCAGATGTGATCTCACCAGGGCCCTATACAACTGCAGAAGAACCTCTTTACTCCTATACTGAAATCCTCTTGTTATGAAGGCCAACATTCCATTAGCTTTCTTCACTGCCTGCTGTACCTGCACGCCAACTTTCAGTGACTGGTGTACAAGAACACCCAGGTCTCGCTGCACCTCCCCCTTACCTAACCTAACCCCATTGAGATAATAATCTGCCCCCTTGTTTTTGCCGCCAAAGTGGATAACCTCACATTTATCTATATTATACTGCATCTGCCACGCATCTGCCCACTCACTCAACCTGTCCAGGTCACCCTGCAACCTCCTAACATCCTCTTCACAGTTCACACTGCCACCCAGCTTTGTTTCATCCACAAACCTGCTAGTGTGGCTCCTAATTCCCGCTTCCAAATCATTTATATATATGGTAAACAGTTGCGGCCCCAACACCGAGCCTTGCGGCACTCCACTTGCCACTGCCTGCCATTCTGAAAAGGGCCCGTTCACTCCAACTCTTTGCTTCCTGTCTGCCAACCAACTTTCTATCCATGTCAAGACCCTACCCCCAATACCATGTGCTCTAATTTTAGTCACTAGATGTTACGTAAATTTTGGTCACCTAATTTCAGTCACCAATTTTAGTCACCAGAATTTTAGTCACCAGAATCGCAGCTACAGTGACTGTGATCTGGTGGAGGAGGTATTTAGGCATCCTTTACAGGACATTGATTTTACAGTAGCTATCCCAAACCTACTGACTAGAAATTGGCAATGGCCAATGGTAAAGTAGCTGGCCTTTTATATAGCCCTTTCACAGTCGTATGGGTTTTTCTCCTGTTATGTACTCCCTCAATTAATGACAGACGTTAGGCCAAGAATACAGCCCCTCCTGCGAGCCCCAATAGGTTTACAGAGACCAAGAGTTCCTCTGTTCTCCTAAGTTCCCCTGTGCCTTTCTGCCATCTTGCTTCATCCAAATACCTTTTTACCCAAAGTACCAAAACCAATAGTTTACTGTAATCCAGAGATGCAGCATGGAAACAGGCCCTTCAGCCCACTGGGTCCGTGCCCACCAGCCATTCCCATACACACTATGGGACAATTTACAATTTGTACCAAAGCCAATTTTCCTACAAAACTGTACATCTGTGGAGTGTGGGAGGAAACTGTAGCACCCAGAGAAAACCCACGCGGTCACGGGGAAGACGTACAAACTCCATACAGACAACACCTGTAGTCAGGGTTGAACCTGTATCTCTGGCGCTGTAAGTACTGGTTAATCAGTGGGCTTTTCAAATGAGCAAATCCTTCATCTGAAATCTCTGGTGGTCAACATGGGAAGATCATTGATGACTAATGTATCTTCCCTTTGCATTCAATCAATAATATTCCAGGTCTGCATGGACATTGTCAATGAAACAGGTAAATAAATTAAGGTGAAAGTGAATTATTTTTAATCAGATAGAAAGGAGCAAACAAATTAAACAAATCAGTAAATGGTAGAAATGCGCAGCAGATCAGGCAGTATCTTTGGAGAGAGAGTGGGCATTTCAGATAGATGAACCTTGATCAATACATTATCAGAATAGATATGTGGGCAAATGGGACTAGTTTTGATGGGATATCCTGATCGCATGGATGAGTTGGGCCGAAGGGCCTGTTTCCAAATTGTATGGCTATATGACTCTATTCCATCAGAGCCATGAAAAGGTCATTCTGAAATCTTAGTCTGAAGAAAAGAAGGGTCTCGACTCGAAACGCCTGAGCAAGAATCTATCTATCTCTGCCTTAAAAATATCCACTGACCTGGTCCCAAAGATTTACCACTCTCTGACTGTAATAGTTATCACAAAAACAAAGGAAATGTCTTTAAATCCTCCATTCTCAATAAACTGAAAGAACAAACTGATAAACTCAATGTAACTTTAAATATAGCCCACCCCCTGACACATTCACCTCCTGAAGTTATCTGCAAGGATGAATCATTTGGTACTGTGGGCGAGGCCCAGGAAATACTGAGAGAAAGATACAAGCTGTGCCAAATTCACACGAACTAAGGAAATGTAGCTAATTTGCAATTCATGAATTCCAAGATTAAGCGAGCTTCTGGTTGCATTAACATTGCATTGCATTGGTGACTAAAACAGGGACGTAATGCAGGGTCTCTATAAGATGCTGATCAGGCTGCATTTGGAGTATTGTGAGGAATTTTGAGCAAGGCTAGAGAAATACAGTTAATATTTCAGAATGTGTTGGAAGGAACTGCAGATGCTGGTTTAAATCGAAGATAGACACAAAAAGCTGGAGTAACTCAGCAGGACAGGCAGCATCTCTGGAGAGAAGGAATTTTTAGAATCACTTGATCCAAAACTCCACCTAAAAATGTTAAAGTTAGCCTTGATGGTAAACTCAGATTTCACGAGTCACATCGGTAAATAAATGCATTTAAATTGGACAAATAAATGAATCATATTTTGTAACGGTTCTGCCAGGCAGGGATACGGGGAATAGAAAGCTCTGAGTTGGGTGGTATACAGCGGGGCTGGAAGAAAATGATCACATTCAGAGAATATCGAGAGCCTAGAACTCACTGCTTGTAAAAGTAGTGGAGAGAAAAAGCTGCCGCAGATTGAAAAAGTAACTGGTTTGTCACTTGGAGATCCCACAAGGCGAGGGAACAAGAACCGAGAAGTGATTCATCTGAAATCTATTTCTGGCCAAGAAAGATAAAATGGGATGAACGGTTTCCTTGCTTCCATGATTTCTAGGAATTTGTGATCCAAGCGCTGAAAATGCAGCTGCCTCAAGCTGAATGTATTTTTTTAAATAGTATATTTAATGGATTTGGTCATCCTTTCTCCCCACTCACTTTCCTGAAGAAGGGATCATACTGTGGTCTCTGGTCTCATTATCAAATTTAAGCCTTTTTTTTTTTTTGTTAAATATTTTTTATTAGAAGTAAGTACATATCAAGATAAGGATATAGAAACATAGAAACATAGAAATTAGGTGCAAGAGTAGGCCATTCGGCCCTTCAAGCCTGCACCGCCATTCAATATATCATGGCTGATCATCCAACTCAGTATCCCGTACCTGCCTTCTCTCCATACCCTCTGATCCCCTTAGCCACAAGGGCCACATCTAACTCCCTCTTAAATATAGCCAATGAACTGGCCTCAACTACCCTCTGTGGCAGAGAGCTCCAGAGACCCACCACTCTCTGTGTGAAAAAAGTCCTTCTCATCTCGGTCTTAAAGGATTTCCCCCTTATCCTTGAGCTGTGACCCCTTGTCCTGGACCTCCCCAACATCAGGAACAATCTTCCTGCATCTAGCCTGTCCCACCCCTTAAGCATATACATGTTATATACATTCTTATTATTATTAATATTAACAATTATTTCTAATCTGTACTTCTATGAGTTTTTCATTTTTAATATAGATAGGAAATAAAAGAGAAAAATAAAATAAGGATAAAGATTCAGAAAGATGAATGAAGTATTAAGCAGTTTGTACATCATTGGAGATATATAAATTTAAGCCTTTTTAATGGGGTTGTAAAATATTTTACAGGTTATTATATTTTTTTCTTTGGCACTTAAATGCTCTGGCAATGTAATATCAATTGTTCTCTCCATGTAGGCTGATCGTTAATTATCGTTCCTTAGGTCGTACAAGAGAATGGGGCTGTCTGTGCCCAAGGTTCCACCATGGGTAATTGTGGCATTACTTAGCGCTTGTGACGTAAGGAATATAATTAAAGCTGAACGTACTCCGTCATCTCTCTGCACTCAGAATATATTCATGTAACCCAACAAAACGTTTAATTTCTCTTGACTCTTCCAGTAAGTGAACCAGTAAAGAATTATCTGAACAGATTGTGCATAGGCTAAGTAGCAACTTGAACCTGTGGGCTTCAGGTCCAAGTGTTTGACCTGCTGGTCCTCCTTTGTATTGCATTGCATTACATTGTGAATATAATTCAATTTGCATTGTCCCGTTGACCCTTACCAATACTACCCAGCCTCTCATGTAATCAATCACCATTAGTGAAAGGAAATGTGGGGGCCAACTTTCAACTAAATGCTGCCTATTCTTGCCTGAAAGGCAAATATGAAGTGGCGCAACAGAAATGCTATGGGATAATATTAATGAGATACACATATCGGAAGCCAGGCAGCATTCTGGTTAAATTATGGGACTGGAATGTGAGCTAGAAACCTGGAATGTTGATCTAAAGACAAGAGTTCAAATCCCTATGTAACAACAGGTTAAATCGAGCCATGAAACGTACCTGGAGTAAGAAGCTCGCACTGTGTCTAGGATGAAGGATGAAGCGGGGTGGGGGGACGGGTTGGGGGAAGAAAGGAGCAGAGGGGTTTTGTAGCAACCTACCCCTTCCGTCTCCCTCCCCTTCCACTTCCTTTCCCCATCTTCACAATTCAAAACTCTTCAATCCTTTTATCTCACACCTTTGGGTCTCTTCATCTCTAGCCTTTGCCCAACCATCTGCCTAACAAGCACCCCCCCCCCCCCCCCCCCCCACCACCACCTTTAACCTGTACCAAAGCATTACCTGCCAGGACATCTTGCCCCTCTCTTCCAGGTTTCTCTCCCCCCACCCCACCCGACCCCCATATTCCGTAAGATGAGTCCCGAACCGAAACGTCACCTGTCCAAGTTCTCCAGAGATGCTGCCTAAGTTGCTGAGTTACTCCAGCACGTTGTGCCTTTTTCTTTGTAAACCAGCCTCTGCAGTTACTTGTATCTCCAGTCAAAATAAATGATGGGTCCTTGCTGATTGAAGGGATGAGCTTTGGACATTAAAGCTCCAAAGGCTTGAAGGAAAGGAACTCAAGCACTGAGACTTTCCAGGTGCATAGACTGTGGCAAATAACACAAAATGCAACCATGGCGTGCAGTAATGTGAGAAACTCTGATAACAGGATCATTAAACCCAGAGGCTCATTGAGCAAAGTGCAGAGAAACCTCGTGTAGGTGCAGCAGTGCCACTGTATGGATGAGAAAAGGTTTAAAATGCCAGCACCAGTACAGCAAGGTAGTGAATCATCTGCAGAGCCTATGAAGAGAATGGCGATGTCCATTATAGCGAAAAATGTTTGTGGGGTGTAGTATTATGCTGAATGCTACTAGGAGAAACCATAAGAAGGCTTGTCAATTCCGGATGGACACAAAATGCTGGAGTAACTCAACGGGTCAGGCAGCATCTCTGGAGACAAGTAATAGGCCGTGTTTCAGGTCGAGACCTTTCTTCAGACCCAAGACTCAATTGAGGAGATCGGTTCTGAAAATTATTGCAGGTTTATTATTCTAAATGCCCAACGCAAATCCAAAGGTACGATTCACAGAAGTCACACAGAAATTAGTCCAATTCACAGCATTTGAAAATGTTGAACGTTACAAGCATGCTTTGAGGATCAAGGAGCAAGGTTTATAACTTTCATCCAGACGTTACATCTTTGGTGGTTTTTTTAAATCTGTGCCACAGGGTAGATTTGTGTATGTTTTAACTAACAAATGGATTCAATCCAAATTGTTAAACACATTTTGTCTCATGCTTAACTCAGCTCTCAAACCTGAAATGGGGCAGCAAACAGTGTTGAGAAAATCCATCCATCACCAGACATAATGTGTCCACAGTGGAGTGGTGGTAGAGCTACTGACCTACAGAGCCATAGACATGGGTTCGATACTGACCATGGGTGCTGCCTGTACAGAGTTTGTACCTTCTCCCCGTGACCTGCGTGGGTTTTCTCCGGGATCTCCACACTCCAAAGATGTACAGGTTTGGAGGTTAATTGGCCTGGTGTAAATGGAACTCGTCCATAGTTTGTGCAGGGTAGTGTTAATGTGTGGAGATCACTGATCGGTGCGGACTCGATGGGCTGAAGGGCCTGTTTCCACGCTGTATCTCTAAACTAAACTAAACGAAAAATATAATGGCAGCGTTTACATATCGAGAGGTAGCAGCAATAGTTGCATTCCTGACAGGAAGGCCACAAAACAAGAATGCCAGTGCATGCAATGTGAATTGTAAACTCCAGTGGATACAAACCTATGTGAAACACAACTTTCAAAGCGGTAAATTAGCTTGGTATATTTGTGGGTAAAGTAGTTAAATATGCAACTAATGTCATTATATTATCATATGTGTCAGTAAGCACATGCAGTGCTTGCTGTTAGTCGATAAAAGAATGGGCATATGTTCAAAAGCCCTCGGTGTCTCTTCGAAATTATTATAGATAACATCATCAACTACACAATATTTCCTCACGGACCTCTTCTGAACACATTATGCCATTACACTTACCCTGTAATCTGAACGGACCGGGTTGTGGCACCTTTCGAAATTCAATACATTCGAGTCAGCCACAGTTCACAAGAACCTACTGGGCAAAGTCGGAAGGCCTCCCGTTGGGGCGCGGCTGCGGACTGGGAACACGGCTGGGGGCCTTGTCTCGGGGATAGCCGCGGAGATTCCCCGGGTCAGAACCCGGCCGTGGGCTTGCGGGTCGGAGTCTGGGGGGGGGGGGGGGGGATTTGTAACTCTGTAAGTGCCCTTTATGTGTGACTATTCGCATACCTTAGTAAGGTGTGCAAGCAAAGGGTTTCACTGTGACCTCACAAGTTTTTATTCATTCATCTCCAGCACTAACTTTATGAAAGCAAATGCTCCTCCAGGTGCTGCCAGACATGTTTAGGAAAGTCAACAAAATCTCAATTCTGAACTATGTTGTGGCTAAGCAGATAATTTTGAATGGATATTTGTCTTGCAGTCTGTGCAAGATCTCATACTAACACAATGTATGCATGACATATGGATATCGTAAAGCTTCATTCCAATTGTAAAATACACTGAGGTCTGTGCTGCCCCAGGTTAACTCTGCTTCTCTTTCCACAGGTGCTGACTGACCAGCTGAGTACTTCTGACAGATAGGCACAAAATGCTGGAGTAACTCAGCGGGAGAAGGCTCCTCAACCTGAAACGTCACCCATTCCTTCTCTCAAGACATGCTGGCTGTCCCGCTGAGTGACTCCTGCTTTTTGTGTCTATCTTCGGTTTAAGCCAGCATCTGCAGTTCCTTCCTACACATTTCGAGTACTTCCAGCACTTGTTTTGTTTTCAATTATCTTGATTTGCACTTCAGCTTGCTGCTGCAAATGGAGCCTGAAAGGTTTCTGGATCATATTCCTGTGGAAGGTGATGGAGCAAGAGGGCTCCACCATAACACACAAAGTCATCGCCAGGTCTGGTTGCCAACACCCTCCTTGCACCCTATGCAACACACTGTCCGACTGTCAAACCTTTAGTATTGAAGATAGACACAAAATGCTGGATTAACTCAGCGGGAGAGGCTGCATCTCTGGATAAAAGGAATGGATGATGTTTCGTGCCAAGATCCTTCTTCAGACTTTCACATTGCATTGGGTAGAGCTAACAGGGACGAATTGCATGGAGGATGGAGGCGGGAAAGGAGAATTTAGGGTTCAAATATAATTAAAGTGAGGCCCTTGTTCTAAATAGCCCCAACTAACCACCCAGTCGTGGATGGGCATCTCTTTGTGCTGATCTGTTGCCTTAACGTAAAAATTGGATCGTTGAGTGTGTTTAACAAGGCAATAAGGACCCTCAGTTAGACACAAAATGCTGGTGTAACTCAGCGAGACACGCAGCATCTCTGGAGAAAAGGAAAGGGTGACATTTCAGGTCAAGACCCTTCTTCAGTCTGAAGAAGTCTGAAGAAGTCTTCTAGTCTGAAGAAGGGTTCCGACTCATTCCTTCTCTCCAGAGATGCTGCCTGTCCCGCTGAGTTACTCCAGCATTTGTGTCTATTTTCGGTTTGAACCAGCATCTGCAGTTCCTTCCTACACATTGCCCTTCAGTTCACCGGTATGTACTGATTGACTGAGAAAGAAAGAGAATCAATGAGTTGAAACTGAAACCTTCCATTACTCAGCTCCTTAAGAGCTGCATGGGTATTCTGATATTTAAAGCTTTGCAATTAATTCTAGGTTCCATTGACTCAAATGACAAAGAAAGTTTTACAATACAGTGATGCAAAGATAACAAGACCAGAACTGCTCCAAATACTCGAAGTCACGGGTGGCCATATGAACTGTCAAAGCACCTTTGCTTGGTATAATGAAAACCGAAAATTAATTTTGGAAGTGTTGCATTGAAACACATTTACTCAGCGGGCAGGAATAAAAATAGACGGCACATTTTTCACAGCACATTGTACGCCAATAATTGCAACATTACTCAGAAGCAAGGCCATCACGAACATCGATGCAGTGCGGTCTATGTGCAAACACATGCCAAACTGCTTCACTGCAATGTTGTTCAACAACATTTAACATCAAGCCGCATTTGGAAATATTAGCCCAGTTGATCAAAGGCTTGGGCAAGGAGGTGGGCATTAAGGATATTGGAACAGGAAAAGTAGAAGAAGTCCTTGTCCCTTCAGCCCGCTTGAAGATAGACACAAAATGCCGGACTAAGTCAGCGGGACAGGCAGCATCACTGGATAGAAGGAATGGGTGATGTTTCGGGTCGAGACTCTTCTTTAGACTTGTTCAGGTCTGAGTTACTCCAGCATTTTACAGTGTAAACCAGCAACTGCAGTTCCTTCCTACACAACAGAAAGGAAGGAGACAAACTTCAGGCTGCTTTTGTGTGTGTGTGTGTGTGTGTGTGTGTGTGTGTGTGTGTGTGTGTGTGTGTGTGTGTGTGTGTGTGTGTGTGTGTGTGTGTGTGTGTGTGTGTGTGTGTGTGTGTGTGTGTGTGTGTGTGTGTGTGTGTGTGTGTGTGTGTGTGTGTGTGTGTGTGTGTGTGTGTGTGTGTGTGTGTGTGCCTGTTTGTGTGTGTGTTGGAGAGCAGTATGCTCAATTCCAACTCTAGATACCAGGCAGTTGAAAGCACAGAGATGTCAGAGAAATGTAAAGCTTGAGAGGGTCAAATGCAAGGGTGAATGTCCCGGCATTGTTGGCCAACAGACCAGGTAGATTAGTGAGCAAAGAGGTGCAGGGTGAATGGGGCTTACTGTGAGTTACGATGTGGGTGGTAATATTTTAAGATCTTAAATGTTTGGAGGGTAGAAGACAGGGTACCAAAATAGTCAAGCCTGCAAGCAGTCTGGTTTAGCCCAAGATTTCTTTTATCAGGGCATTGGATGAAGTCGATGATGAACAACAGAGTCTGCGTATGGAAATGAAGACTGCTATTGCACTGCTATTCCTTCCTACACGGAAGAAAGTGCAGACGCTGGTTTAAACCAAAGATAGACACAAAAAGCTGGAGTCACTCAGCGAGCAGGACAGCATCTTTGGATAAAAGGAATAGGTGATATTTCGGGACGAGACCCTTCTTCATTGTTCCGGATATTTGATTGATTTGAACATTTTAGGGAAAGCAGAAGCAGAGTTTGGATATACATCATACAATATTCAGAAACAGTGGGAGTTGGGTAAGGCAGACAAGTCTGAGCATCATCATCATACTTGTGGAATCTAAGGTGCGTTCAAACGATCTCCCAATGTAGCAACATGTAGCACAGGGTGTGGAGGCTGAGTGTGGCCAATGAGACAATCAGTCTAAAGAAAGGTCTTGACCCGAAACATCACCCATTCCTCTCCAGAAATGCTGCCTGACCCGCTGAGGTGCTCCAGCATTTTGTGTCTATCTTCAGTGTAAACCAGCATCTGCAGATGCTTCCTGCACATTTTGCCTGCTCCGAAATCTCTTCAATTTAAAGGGGCTGTCCCACTGTACGAGCTAATTCAAGTTCTCCCGAGTTTCCCCTGATTCGACCTCGGAGAATTACGATAATAGCCACTCGTAGGTACTCGGGGCTCTCGTGGAAATTTTTCAACACGTTGAAAAATCTTCAAGAGTCTTCACGAGCTTACCGCGTTTCCCGAGTACCTGTTGTTAGCGTTACGAGCCGCTAAGAGACGTCCCCGAGCTCCGACGTACCCGCTACATACATTCTATGTCCTTACCACGAGTTTGATTTTCTTTTTTAACTGGGGAGAGCTCTTGAATTACCTCGTACAGTGGGACAGCCCCTTAAGCCTACTTTGAAGAGGTTCTCTTCCTCTCTTCGACACAAATTCTGCAACACTCTCGTTGCTCCCCCTCTGTAGATTCTGAAGAAGGGTCCCGACCTGAATCGTCACTCATTCCTTCTATCCGGAGATGCTGGCAGACCCAATGAGTTACACCAGCATGTTGTGTCCCTCTTCACTAATGTGATAACATGTTCTTTCCTACTTTAGTTTTTCTCCTCTTGATGCTCAGAAGTTGCAACCTTTCCCCTTTTTAACAACTACAATCCGTGTGTGATTGATTTGGTGCGTGTGACTCTACTGAGAATCATAATTAATTAAGGGTTGCAAACATAGTAATGATTACTGCGATCCAATTAGAACATGATCATTCAGAGCAGACTGACTGCCTGACCTGCAGAGATGGAGGATTCTCAATGTAAAAGGAGCTCGCTGATTTACAGCACGGTTGAAATATTCATGGGGGCACTCGGGGAAATCTCGCAATCTGCTTCTGATTTCATTCTGTAACAACATCAGCCCAGTTTCAGTGGGTGATCAGCGATCATGAGGAATTCCTCACTGAAGTCAACAAAAACAACATTGGAAGAAGCTGAATGAAATTAGGTGAAAGGCGATACACAATAAACATGACATTACAAGTACAAAGATTAAAGGTCCCCAATCATGGATACATGTTCTGTGGCTAATTGAGTGCAGGGCGTTCTGTAACTTGCTGAGCTGAGATGTTGGATGTGAAACTGGCTTTTCCATCCAGGACTCTTCATGTTGACCATTAAGAAAGTACATTTAACTAAGTTTTGATTTTTTAAATTTTGTTATATATTTATGTTTTTACTTAACTAACTGCTGGTTTTATAAAATCTTTCTAATAGTAGTTTGACTACTTTGATTATACGACATGTTTTCCAGATGTCTGGTCATCATTTGTGGCTCAATTTGTGTCACGAGTTGGGTGCTCGCAGCATCGCAGCCACAAAGCTATGGACATGAGGGCTCGGTCCTACCATGGACAAACTTGCAGGTTGGGGAGGTTGAGTGTGGATGGCAGGGCCAGATTGAATGTGGTCAGGTCTATTATCTTTAATCATTCTGCCTTTTGTCAACCTGCACAAAATCATGGTCGTAGCAGAATAAATGTCTGTTTACGAAATAGCCAAGGGCAGAAAACGCTTGTTGGGGTTGTGTACAGGCCACTAAACAGCAGAAGTGAGGTTGGGGATAGCATCAAACAGGAAATTAGAGATGCGTGTAAAGGTACAGCAGTTATCATGGGTGACTTTAATCTACATATAGATTGGGCTAAAAAAAAGGTAGCAATATTGAGGAGGTGGATTTCCTGGAGAATATACGGGATGGTTTTCTAAGCCAATATATAGAGGACCCAACTCGAGGGCAGACCAGCCTAGACTGGGTATTGTGTAATGAGGAAGGATTAGTTAGCAATCTCTTTGTGCAAAACCCCTTGGGCATCAGCGAACATAACATGGTCACATTCTGGATTAAGATGGAGAGTGACAATTAATTCAGCGACAAGGGTTCTGAATTTAAAGAAAGGTAACTTTGATGGCATGAGACAGGAATTCGCTAGGGCAGACTGGCAAATGATACTTAAAGGTTTGATCGTGAAAATGCAATGGCAAAGATTAGTAAGATTGAACGAGAACTTACCAGTTCGAAGGTTGATCTTTATTTCATGAGGAGTCGAAGTGAGGGATTTCGTGAAGAGCCCGCCGGCGCGCATGCTCGACATACTTCAAAGTAGCGGCGTGGAATCACAGAACCAACAATAGAAATGACTTCGCATAGTATGATTGAATTGACTAAGATTACCAGATGAAGGTGATTGAGGGTTGGGCGAGGAGGGCACGAAATCCCTCACTTCGACTCCTCATGAAATAAAGATCAACCTTCGAACTGGTAAGTTCTCGTTCAATCTTACTATTTCATTTCGGAGTCACGTGAGTGACTTCGTGAAGACTTCAAAGCTTCTGTGATTACACGCCCTGGACCACGTCCATGCTGACACACCACTACCAGGGATGGATGGGAGGAACAAACTGGCTCAATAGCTCATACTGCAAAACAAAAGCATATTTATTAATAACAAATCAAAAACCCCTCATGCGGGGACATCTCCACGTTCTTGACCTGCATTCAGCACGGCTTCTGCGAACTGTAGAGGAGCAGCAACAGGCTTGTTATAAAAACGCTGGAACACAGCTTCATTCGCCCATCCTGCTGTGGCGAGAATTTGGTCCATGGGCATCTCCATGACCCTCGCCGCTGACGTCGATGCAGCCCTGGTGGAATGAGACTTGAACACATTAGTGTCGATACCTGACTTACCCAAGACGACTCGAAGCCACCTGGATATCGTCTGGACTGTCACTCGATGATGAGGTCTCTTATGAGTGACAAGCAGGTATCTCTCCATTCCTCTGATGCGTGCCGTCACCTTGACATAGTGGCGGATATGTGAGGCTAAACATAGCCTAGCATCTGCGGGGTATGCCGGGAACTTCAGCTGCAGCCCTGTGCACCCAGGTCTATGCTGCTTTAGTAGCTCGTCAACGAAAAAGACTACTTCTGTAGGGGTAGATGTCATTCTGTCGACACGCAGTTTGTGTAGTGTCTGTACCCTCTGAGCTGAAGTCAGCGCTAGTAACATCACCAGCTTCATGGTGAGTTGGTCCAGTTGGAGCCCTTCCATGGGAGACCACGTCCTGAGCAGGGTTAATACGTCCCTGACATCCCAGGTGATATTATAGCGTGGTGTAGGCGGATTCATATTGAATATACCCCGCATGAGTCTGGACACTAGCCTGTTGGATCCTACCCCAATCTTGAGGTAGAATGATAGCGCACTTCTGGCGCTGTTGATGGCACTGTAACTTAAGTGTTCATCATGGTGCAACCCCGCGAGGAATTCCAGGACGTCGGTTATTGTCACGTCATCGTACGTGATGCGAGAGCGGCTGCAGTAGGCTTCCCACTTCTTAATATGCGAGCGGTATCTTCGCCTTGTGGACTCTCGACACGACGCCCCGATGGTATCCATGGTCCGAGCCGAGAGGCCGTATTGGACTAACGGCCTGTTCAGAACCTGCAAGCCAACAAATTTAAATAGCCATGGCAGGGATGTGGCTCCCCTGACACAGGGTGAGTAACCAATTGTGGGCAACCCTTCAAAAGGACCCAAGGTTCGTTGAGCATGTCAAAGACCACCGGATACCAAGGCTGTGTGGGCCAGTCGGGTATAATAAGGATGCCCTTGGCAGCATCTGCCTGAATCTTTCGCAATACCCGACTGATGAGGCAAAACGGAGGGAAGGCATAGAAAACCCAATTCCCCCAGTCCAGCGAGAATGCATCTAGCGCTATTGCCCCAGGATCTGGTTCCCATGAAACGTAGGCTGGTACCTGATGGTTCAACCGTGACGCAAAAAGGTCAATGTCCGGTTTACCAAATTTGGCTGTGACTTTAGCAAAAATCTCAGGATGCAACATCCATTCAATGTTGTCATTAAATTTGCGTGACCTGGTGTCCGCCACAGTATTAAGCTCACCTGGCAAATAGGTAGCTGAAATCCAAATGTCTCTTTGAATACACCAGAGCCAAATTGAGTTAGCCAATTTGTCACACGAAACTGACCTGGTACCACCCATATGGTTTAAATATGTCACAGCTGTGGTGTTGTCTATTTGGAGACGGACGTGTGCTCCAACAAGCTTGGAACTATATGCACGAAGTCCGTGGAATGCTGCCAGCAACTCCAAATAGTTAATCCCTTGAGTCAACAACATCGATGCCTCAAGGGTGTCCCATCTACCCCCACAACTAGAGCAATTATCAGTAGCTCCCCAGCCATTGGAGCTTGCATCAGTCTGTAAATATACCACCGGATTAGCCTCCCTGACAGGCTTAAATGAGTTGCTAATGTGACACACCCACCATTGCAACTCAGTTATCGCTTCGGACGGCAGCTGCATAGATCGATCGTAATGACCAGCGTTCCATTTTAACGCAGTAATTTTAGCTCTTTGCAAATTCTGATAATGCAAAGGTCCATATCGTGCTGCCGGAAACAAAGCCACTAACTTGCCAATTACTGTGGCTGTATGCCGAATCGATGGTATATTGGTGCCAATTAAATCTCTGCACACCTTAGTGACTTCCTCAATTTTGTTAATTGGTATAGTTATCCTCATGCTCATTGAGTTCACCGTGAACCCTAGGTAATTAATTACCTGGGCAGGGCAGAACTTTGATTTCTCTGGATGGACAATGAATCCTAATTGTTGAAATATATTGACAGCAGCTGCAACACCCTGTTCAGCCAATTGCAGGGTGTGGCCCACAATAAAGACATCATCTAAATAGGCCATAACTATATGATGTCGTTGTCTCAAATAAGCCATGATTGGCTTCACCAATTTAGTGAACAATCTAGGGGCTGTAGTAAGCCCATTAGGCAAAGCCTTATACTGCCAAAGTTGCCCCATCCAGATAAATTTCAAAAACCTTCTATCATCTTTCTGGATGGATACTGAATAATATGCATCCCTCAAATCAATGCATGCCATAAAGCAGCCATGAGAAATCAATGATTTGGCTGTTTCAAACGTATCCATTTTAAAATGAGTATATGTTACAAACGTATTCAAACGGGTTAGATCAATAATGACACGACAGCCTCCATCCTTCTTAGGTATAGTAAATATGTTCGAAACAAATTCAATTGGCTCATGCACTGTTTTCTCAATCACACCCTTCTGTTCCAAACTTAAAATTTCCTTGTAACCTGCTGCCTGTTCTGCAGCAGACAATTTGAACGTACGACCAGGCATGTGCTGGGATGGAGGAATGTCGCCATTAATAAACTCAATTTTATGCCCCTGAATATTCCGCAACACATACTCATCACCAGTAAAATTACCCCATGCATCCAAAAACAACCGTTAACGACCACCAACATGGGAAGTTAAACAGAGAGAAAAGAGAGAACCAGACCCCCTCACCTCCGTGGTTACCGGCGGTCCTTGACACGTGTGGGTGGCCGTGGAGGTGCTGGGTTGGCTTGAGGGCGCGGCGTCTTCGATTTCCAAAAAGGTCTCTGCCGACCCTGTCCTAAAAAAGACCCTTGGTGCTGGTTCTGGTGTTGTTGTCGTTGTGGAGCTAGAGGGTGAGTCCTCGTCGAGGCACTGGCCGACCCTCGTGAGCGAATGTATGGAGCTTTTGAGCCGGACGGTGTGGGGGCACTCTTAGAGCGCATGATCCCCACCGTTTTGGTTTGTTCGTCAAGCTCTTTGACTCTCTTCGAGAGGTCCTCACCAAAGAGCTGACGGGGCGGCGGCGGCGGCGGTGGTTTGCACAATCCTGCAAACTTCGGGTTGAGTGCTGGGCGGATGCTGTTTTTGCGAAACCCGTTGATTTCGTGCTGGGTCGCGCACAATAAGGCCAGAGCATCTTCCTGGTCCAAATTCAGCTCGTCCTCGTCCACCGACCGCGCAAAGGCGGTAATACCGGCCGTGAGGAGTTTCAGGATCCGCTGCAATTGTAGCTCTTGTTGACGGATAGCCGCACTGATGTTGCCCCATATTGGCGTATTGACCACAGGCACGTTGAGGGAGTTGCAGTTTGATGGAGCCTTGTGACGGCTCATAGCCTGGATGAGGACTTCTTCCTGCAGCACCTGATTATTAAGAAAGTCCACTGTGGCTGCCAGCTTTGAATTGAGAGGAAGACCAGCCGTATGTGGGGCCGCGAATTTGGTCGCCACATCCAAAAGTTCCTCCGCTGGCACCTCCACCGGAGGTGGTACGGGATCCACCAGAACCTCCTCCTCGTGCTGCTCCAGGCTGATAGTAGATGTTGGTGAAGACGCCCTGTGCCTGTTGCTGCCCTGCTGTTGTTGACGTTGAAGCAGGAGCTCCAGCAGCCGCTCCATACGGTCAATACGCCCTTCACCCTGAACACTCAGGTGGTCGGAGTCCTCCGGCTCTGAAAAGAAAACCGGGCTCCTGTCATCGGCCCGCACCTCGTCGAGGCCCTGCCGGTGCCGGTAGTTGTCGCTAACAGCCGCCGAGGCGAAACTGCGCGATTCCTGCGCGGGCGTGTTCAATCGCCTCCGTTTAGCGAGAGCTGAAGCCGCTGCCACTAAGGGCACATGCGGCGAGGTGTCGGCCCCAGCCGAAGCATGGCTGCCTGGGGCCCGCGCAGTCTTGCCGGCTGCCCACATCGTGGACGTTGCCGACGCATGGTGCCGCCCACCCATCCATGGGGGGCTCGGCGACCGCGACGAGACCCGACTCAACCGACCCGTCCCGGCGTCGAGAGTCGGGGTGTGCCGGCTGGACCTCACAGCCGCCCCGGGTCTCGCCCTGGAACCTGACCGCTCCTCCGCGACAGGCAATGCCTTAGCCCTAACAGGGTTAGGCTTCTGGGCACCTCCCCTCCCCCTTCTCGGAGGGCTGAGTGGAACAGGCCGTGCAACGGCACGCGCCCTGCTCGAGGTCGCCAGCGAGCCCGCTGACAACCTGACTGCCATGGCAGGGTCCCCCTGCTCTGGCGGCACACCACACTCCTCCTCGTCGAACTCCTCCGAGCTGTGGTGTGCTGGCGGATCTGGACCTGTGAACACAGGGCTTACCCACATCTCC
This sequence comes from Raja brachyura, assembly GCA_963514005.1. The sequence goes on along the minus strand of OY740796.1, from coordinate 8,710,836 downwards.
GCCTGAGTCCCGGCCTGCGCTGCAGGTACTGCCGATGGTAAAGGCCCCGGAACTGTTGACCGGCGAACTCGTCCTGACGTCCTCCGGCCCTTCGAACTCCCATCCATGTCCTTGCTGCAAGACATAATCAGACAACAAGGACCACCAACTAAAGGTGGAATACTCACCTCCGTGGCCCCTTATGAAGGGCTGGCGAGGAGCGCGCTCCACCGCCAGCCGTCGCAGCAACGCGTTACGACGATATGTCGAGCATGCGCGCCGGCGGGCTCTTCACGAAGTCACTCACGTGACTCCGAAATGAAATTAAAGATCGCATGGATGAATTACAACACTTGCTCATCCCTGTCTGGTGTAAAAATAAAACGGAAGGCGGCTCAACCGTGGCTAACGAGGGAAATTAGGGATCGTGTTAAATCCATTGAAGGGGCATATAAATTTGCCAGCGGAAGCAGCAAACTAGAGGACTGGGAGAAATTTATAATTCAACAGAGGAAGACAAAGGACTTATTTAAGAGGGGGAAAATAGAGCATGAAAGAAAGCTTGCGGGGAATATAAAAATGGACTATGAAAGCTTCTTTAGATATGTGAAGAGGAAAATATTAGTGAAGACAAATGTATATTAGGTCCCTTAAGGGCCTGTCCTACCAGCATCCGACTCCATGCGATGAGCGCGATCAAACTAGAAGCGGGGGCCACGCGGAGGTCGGGTGATCTCTGTACAGGGCCGTTCCCACCAGCATGCGCCTGCGTGCGCCTGCATGCGGCAAGCGCGACCAAACCGTCAGCGAGGGCTGCGCGGAGGTCGGGTGAGTGGCGCAACGCGGCGCAAAGTGAAGCGAACTTGGAACGAAGTCTTAAGGTAAGTCCGCCAGGACAGAGAGGGGCACACAGAGAGGGACACAGAGGCACACACAGAGAGGGCCACGGAGCCACACACAGAGAGGGTCACGCAGGCACCCACAGAGAGCGTCACGGAGGCATGACATCGAGACGGTGTGTAATGCGTCGAGGCAACTGCGAGCCGACAAGCCGTTGCCGCGCGGAATTTTTGAACATAGTCAGTTTTTCGGAGCCCCGCGCGATGTCGGGACGAACTCCGCACAATTCCGCATGGCTCCGGCGATCGGAAATGGGACCGGCCCCACGACGCCGGACGGCTCAAGCGACCACGTTAGGTCGCACTCATCGCATGGAGTTGCATGTTGGTGGGACAGGCCTTTTACATTCAGAAACAAGTGAATTTATAATGGGACATTCGGAAATGTCAGACCAGTTAAACACGTACTTTGGTTCTGTCTTCATTAAGGAAGACACAAACAATTTTCTGAAATACCACGAGCCCGAGGATCTAGTGGGAGGGAGGAACTGGAGGAAATTCACATTAGTCATGAAATGGTGTGGGGTAAACTGTTGGGACTGAAGGCAGATAACTCCCTAGGGCCTGATGGTCTGCATCCCATAATACCAATAATTCCAAGAAGGTGGCTCTAGAAATCGTGGATGCATTGGTGATCATTTTCCAATGTTCTGTAGACTCTGGATCAGTTCCTGTGGGCTGGTGGGCAGCCAATGTAACCCCACTCTTTAAGAAAGGAGGGAGAGAGAAAACGGGGAATTATAGACCAGTTACCCTGACATCGGTGGTGGGGAAGATGCTTGAGTCGATTATTAAAGATGCTATAGCAGCGCATTTGGAAAGCAGTGACAAGTCAAAGTCGGCATGGATTTACGAAGGGGAAATCATGCTTGACTAATCTTCTGGAATTTTTGAGGATGTAACAAGTAGAATGGATAAGGGAGAGCCAGTGGATGTAGTGTTTATAACAAAAAAGCATTTGACAAGGTCCCATACAAGAGATTAGTTTGCAAAATTAGAACACATGGTATTGGGGGTAGGGTATTGACATGGATAGAGAACTGGTTGGCAGAAAGGAAGCAAAGGGTAGGAATTAACGGGTACTTTTCAGAAAGGCAGGCAGTGACTATAGGGGTGCCGGAAGGCTCAGTGCTATCCCAATTATTTACAATATATATTAACAATTTAGACGAGGGAATTAAATGTAACATCTCCAAGTCTGTAGATCACACAAAGCTGGGTGGCAGTGTGAGATGCGAGGAGGATGCTATGAGGCTGCAGGCTGACTTGGACAGGATGGGTGAGTGGGCAGATGCATGGCAGATGCAGTATAATATGAATAAATGTGAGGTTATCCACTTTGGTGGCAAGAACCGGAAGGCAGATTATTATCTGAATGGTGTCAGATTAGGAAAAGGGGAGGTGCAAGAGACCTGGGTGTGCTTGTACATCAGTCACTGAAAGTAAGCATGCAGGTACAGCAGGCAGTGAAGAAAGCTAATGGCATGTTGGCCTTTATAACGAGAGGATTTGAGTATGGGGCAAAGAGGACGTACTGCAGTTACACAGGGCCCTGGTGAGACCACACCTGGACTATTGTGTACAATTTTTGTCTTCTAATTTGAGGAAGGACCTTCCTGCTATTGAGGGAGTGCAGCGTAGGTTCACAAGGTTAATTCCCGGGAAAGCAGGACTGACATATGATGAATGAATGGATCGACTGGGCTTGTATACACTGGAATTTAGCAGGATGAGAGGGGATCTTATAGAAACATATAACATTCTTAAGGGATTGGACAGGCAAGATGCAGGAAAAATGTTCCCCATGTTGGGGGAGTCCAGAACCAGGGGTCACAGTTAAAGAATAAGGAATGGGCCATTTAGGACTGAGATGAGGAAAAACGTTTTCACCCAGAGAGTTGTGAATCTGGAATTCTCTTCCACAGAAGGCAGTGGAGGCCAATTCACTGGATATATTGAAGAGAGAGTAAAGGGCCTGTCCCACTTGGACGACCTAATTCACGAGTTTAGAAGACCCTAGACGAGTTGAAAAAAATGTCAAGGTCGTGTTGACTTGCCGAAGTAAAAGACCTCCTACGACTATGTCTACGACCTCCTACGACCCCCCTCGACCTCAGTCTTCCACACCTTAGACCAACTACGACTAGCTATGAGTGGAAAATGATCACACGATAAAATTATGTCATGTTTGCATTTTATTTCTCGGGCCAGTTACCAACCTACGACTACCTACGATTACGCACAACTACCAACACGACTTACGACGACCTGAATCAAGGGATATGAGGAGAATGCAGGAACAGGGTACTGATCCTGGAAGATCAGCCATGATCATATTGAATGGCGGTGTTGGCTTGAAGGGCCATATGGCCTACTCCTGCACCTATTGTCTATGTTTCTATGTTTCTGATGAGCTTAAAATACGGAATAAACAGGGACTAATTGAATCTTGCTGGGACCAACAAGCAAGCAATATACGTATATACGTATATATATATACAATATACGTAGGATATTGCTCTTCATTTAACTGGGAAATGGGGTGAAGTATTAGGATAATTTCATCTCCCAGGAATTCTCCACTCCACTCCTTTAACCAATAGTCATCTATGCCCACATTCACTTTAACCGCGATAGACACAAAAAGCCGGAGTATCTCAGCGGGACAGGCAGCATCTCAGAAGAGAAGGAATGGGTGATGTTTCAGATTTTGTGTCTATCTTTACTTTAACCAACCCTGAAGAGCTTCAGGGAAATACAGTGGACCATCAGAAAGGTGTGGACCTCTCCATTTTGTTTTTGTTGAATTGCCACACCTATGGATGAACTCTAAGTGCTGAGTGCTGGAAATTCCACGAATTGCAGTTACTGCAGGAATTGCGCAAATCCCAAGTCTCGTGCCAAGCACAGGCACTTCAAGAACAAAGTAGTACACAGACATACCGGCCTGATGTGTTTTTCTGGTGCATGTATCATCTCTATGTGCTGAGTTTCCTTGAAACGTGTCCAATTTTGTGGTGAAGTCCCGGACAGGTAAAAACAATTGGTGTTTTAGTCATTTGCTGATAAATAGACATGTTTGACCAAGATGAAATCAAAGGTTATTTTGTCCCGAAGGTAGACACAAAATGCTGGAGCAAACTCAGCGGGGCAAGCAGCATCTCTGGAGAGAAGGAATAGGAGAGGTTTTGGGTCGAGACCCTTCTTCAGACCTAGAGTCAGGGGAAAAGGAAACGGGAGATATAGACGGGACATTGTGAGATATAGAACAATGAAATGAAAGATTGTAGAGCTGGAGTGCACGAGGGATCACGAAGGAGCAGCGAGAGAGAGTGTTGCAGAATGCTCATCAGAGAGAGGAGGAAAACCTCTTTGACGTAGGCATGCCTTGAGGTGATTTTGCAGTGGAGCAGAGAAAATGTGCATGAAGGAACTGCAGATGCTGGTTTACACCGAAGATAGACACAACATGTTGGAGTAACTCAGCGGGACAGGGAGCATCTCTGGAGAAAAGGAATGGGTGATGTTGCGGGGTTAGACCGTTCTTCAGACAGAGAGTGAGGGGAAAGGGAAACGAGGGATATAGACAGCGATATAGAACAAAGAAATGAAGGATCGTAGAGCTGGAGCAGCAGGAATCACAGGGGGGGGGGGGGGGGCAGCGAGAGAGGGTGTTGCAGACTCCCTTTGATAATTTTGTAGCTCTCCTTTATCTCTCTTCTATTAGTGCTGCTAATTATTAGCTCAGCAGACTGCCTGACCATAGGCAAGAGATGCCTGAAGCCTGAAGCCTGTATCCCATTATGCAGACAGCAGGAAAGACTTCTGCTGATCCTCAAACCCTTTGTTTATAGTTCTAGGCAGCACTCCCTGGCATCTAATGAAAGACTTAATGACTTGCATGTTGAGTTGTAGCTCAGTCCGGACTTGTAGGTATACTCTGTGTCTGAAGAAATAAATACTTGCATTGAGACAGACTGTTTTTTTTACAAACTTAAGAGTTCTAATTATCTTGTGCGACCAACATCCGTGAATGCTTTTTACATTCAGGTTCAAGGTGAAACACCTTTCAACATAAAATAGTAATTGCCAACTTTAAATCAGTGGCATTGTTATTTAATGAGCGTCTACTGCTATGTTGCATCTTAAACAATACACTCCATGGAAAAATATAAGAAGTAAAATTGTGGAAGCTTGAATGTTTAACTTTAGGTCAGTTGGGAAATATGGCAAAGACACAGACCCTTCGACCCACCGAATCCACGCCAACCATCGACCCAACCCATTCACACTAGTTCTATGTTATCCCACTTTCTCATCCACTTCCTACATATGTTCATAAGTTCTAGGAGCAGAATTAGGCCATTTGGCCCATCGAGTCTACTCTGCTAGTCATTCATGGCTGATCTATCTTTCTCAACCCCATTCACGTGCCTTCGCCCCATAACCCCCGACACCCTTACTAATCAAAATCCTGTCAATCCCTGCCTTATAAATATTCATTGACTTGGCCTCCACAGTCGTCTGTGGCAAAGAATTTTTCCGATTCATCACCAACGGACTAAAGAAATTCCACCTCATCTCCCTTCTGTTACCACTGGGGCTACAGCCTAGACTTGGACTCTCCCACAAGTGGGAACATCCTCTTCACATCCACTCTATCCAGGCCATTCACTATTTTGCAAGTTTCATCTCACCCTTCTAAATTCCAGTGAGCACAGGTCCCATGCTGTCAAACACTCATATTTCAAGGCAATTTTGCAGACATCAATAAACCTACAAACCTGCAAACCTTGGGGATGTGGGAGGAAACAGGGGCAGATGGAGGAAACTCATGTGGTCACAGGAAGAACATGCAAACTCCACACAGACAGCACCTGAGGTCAGGATCGAAACCAGAGCTTTGGAGCTGTGAGGCAGCAGTTCTACCAGCTGCGCCACTGTGCTATCCTTGTCTTAGGTGAAATATCTCTAATTTAATATTTTCTCCCAAACACATTCACCATTTATCAGTAATAGACATCTGCATTTGTTTTATATGTTGGCAAATTCTTCCAGTTAGACAATAGACAATAGACAATCGACAATAGACAATAGGTGCAGGAGTAGGTCATTCAGCCCTTTGAGCCAGCACCGCCATTCAATGTGATCATGGCTGTTCATCCCCAATCAGTACCCCATCCCTGCCATCTCCCGACTCCAGTATATTTAAGAACCCTACATAGCTCTCTCTTGAATTTGAAGTCCTGATAAGCGTGACACACTACCTGACTTGCTTTGCTTCGAAAAAATCTATATGTCTTCTTCCACATGCTCTGCATTTCAACCAACAGGAAGTTCGATGTCACAAATAACAACATTGTAGTGTAATTCCTGACTGTCAAGGGCAAGTATAATTTTCATTCTAGCAACAACTTTACCGTGAATACAGATTTTGCTTTGCTTTCAGTAGAATGGTGGAATAGTGCAGCTTGGGATATATCCGACAACAGTCTAGCTATTTGGCCGCTAGAGGCACGGTGAAAATTTCCACATAGACTCTCGTGAATCTAATGGCTCTCTATAATGACTCTCGTGAATCTAATGGCTCTCGTGAATCTAATGGCTCCAAACTCTGCCGAGTTTTCCCTTGACTCGTACTCGCAGCATGGTCGCCATGAGGTCGTAGGAGGTCTTCGTAACTCTTCCTCATGCTTGTGAGTGGTCTCCGCGTACTCGTGGCCTCAAGTAGGTTGCGGCGTTTTTTCCAGCCTGATAAAAAATGTCCACGAGTAAAAAAAAAGGTTGTCTTGGAAAAAATACTTTTTACTCGTAGGTGGGTCGTAGGTAGGTGGTGATGGTAGTCGTAGGTCGGTAACTGGCCCGAGAAAAAAATGCAAACATGACATCATTTTATCATTTGATCATTTTCCACTCGTAGCGAGTTGTAATTGGTCTTAGGTGTGGAAGACTGAGGTCGAGGGGGTCGTAGGAGGTCGTAGAGATAGTCGTAGGAGGTCATAGGAGGTCTTTTACTTCGGCAAGTCAACACGAGCTTGACATTTTTTTCAACTCGTCTAGGGTCTTCTAAACTCATGGATTAGGTCGTCCAAGTGGGACAGGCCTTTAGATACCCATTATTAGCAGACAGCTGTTTTTCTACTGTAGGGTTAAACTCCACAGTTCCCAACTGTACGGCAAAACCACAGAATCTAATGGCAATGGGAATTCATTGCTTAGCTCAAAAAATATCCTTATGATGGAAAATTTGTGGAATACTAATAAATCTAAGATAGACCCAAAAAGCTGGAGTAACTCAGCGGGACAGGCAGCATCTCTGGAGAGAAGGAATGGGTGACCTTTCAGGTGGAGACCCTTCTTTAGACTGAGTCAGGGCAGAGGGAGACACAGATATATGAAAGGGTAAGGTGTGAAAATGATACATCAAAAGGGATGAAGCTTTCGGGGCGAGACCTTTCATCAGACCCTTTCGCGAAACGTCACCTGTTCCTTCTCTCCAGAGATGCTGCCTGTCCCGTAGAGTTACTCCACCTTTTTTGTGTCCATCTTCCATTTAAACCAGCATCTGCAGTTCCTTCCTACCAACATATCTAAAGCAGCTGGTGGGGGTATCATGTTAGTACTCCCCCCACGGTGACTATGTATAAAATCTTAGATCAAAAAGAAATCAACCAAGTGCAACACTTAGTAGTCACAAATGAGTTACGTGGGTCTTACTCAGAAGTGGATGAAAGCACCAACCCACACATAAACCATGAGCCACAAATGTGTCATATGTTTTCGATTTACCAGGGGAGCAAAAGAGAAAACTGAAATAGATTTATTTTTAACTGAAAGCTTCTCTTTACTTAAGAAACATACAATCAAATATCACCAGAGGCCCACAACATTTCATTGATGCCACGTGTAGAAATTAACAGTTGCTGCCGGGTGCATTGGATTTAGTGCTACACATCCACTACTCTCTCAGCTGCATTAGATAAAATACCCGAAGCAATAACTTGCATTCAAGCCACAGATGTGTCCCCCAAGCTCGAGGGCTGCTTGCTAATGCAACAATGGTAAAACCAGCACGTGGTTATAAAACAATACCCTGCAATATCACTGGAATTAAATTCCCCATTTGTGTCCACATAAGATTGGGCGGCACGCTGGCACAGCGGTAGAGTTGCTGCCTTGCAGCGCCAGAGACCCGGGTTCAATCCCGACTACGGGGGCTTGTCTACACAGCATTTGTACGTTCTCCCCGTGACCTGCGTGGGTTTTCTCTGAGATCTATGGTTTCCTCACACACTCCAAAGACGTACCGGTTTGTAGGTTCATTGGCTTGGTTTAAATGCAAATTGTCCCAAGTGTGTGTAGGGTAGTGTTAGTGTGCGGGGATCGCTGGTGGGCCGAAGGGACTGTTTCCGCGCTGTACCTCTAAACTAAACTAAACTAAGATTTCCCCCCTCTCTCCCCCCCTCCCCCCATCACTCATAATATAATTCCTTAATATAATTACAACAAAGTTTAATCACAAACTAGTGTCTCCCATGAACAAGCATTCCTATCTGCTTGCTGATCCTGACCACAGATGGGCCACTTTCCAATTGTTCTTGGAACCATTTTGAAGATGTTATTTTTTTATTTCTCAGCAAAAAGAAAGGAAAAATCCAATAAACTTCCTGCATCACATATCCCATTTCCCCAGTACACGAGGACCGTGAGTTGCCAGATTTTAACTGCATATCAGTTTGGCCCGCAGCATTTGGAGATGTCGCCTAACTTGTTCCCTGTCTATTAAGGGAATGACCAAAACATTTAATGAATTCTTAACATATTTTAACAATAAAATGACAAAGCCTATAATTATTATTCTTTAACTTTCGAAGGTGAAAACTCTGAAAGGAAAACATTCAAATCATTTCAATTGATTAGATATTCCAATAATTAATCAATGTGTTGGAATAAATTATCGAATGCTTAGCTCAACACGTATCCTTGTAATAAAGTTTCTGGATTATTAATATTTAAAAAGCCGTGTGGGTAACATGAGGCCTTGAATAAGTTACGTGTTACCCCTACGATTGGAGTAAGATTGGCCTTGTCATTCCACACATTACAACACATCTGACATTCAAATAAAAATACTGAGAGAGGGGTAGAAATTATCCTTTTAAAGTGGAAATGAATTGAACCAAGGACTCTATGTCACCAGTCCTCCCTGGTTTCAGGTATGAGGATGTCACCATATTCACTATCACCTGTTGTGTTGTGGTGCTGCTTGTAAAATTACCCTCACTGTTAAGAATGAGTAAAGAACATTTAATTTTACTTCTTTGTGCACATCCAACGACAACGAGCACAGCGGAAAGGAAATATTACGGTCTGAAGAAGGGTCTCGACCTGTAACGTCACCTATTCCTTCCCTCCAGAGATGCTGTCTGGCCCACTGAGATACTCCAGCTTTTCGTAGCAATGTTACAAAATTTTGAGGTTTTAAAAATCAAGTCTGCAATTTATCCCATCAGATAAAGCATAAAAAGAAGTTTAATTTGACACCCAATTCACTTTCATATCTTCAGTATTAAAAAAGTTATAGCCATTTTCATACTCAGAAATTAGCATCTTGTTCCCTATTTCTTTTCCATTGACTTAACACAAAAGCTGTGATCGAGGACAGTCAAAAGCCCATAACTTGCTTAAAAATTAAAAGAACTGAAATACATTTTCAGTTATTATAGATTGAGGTATTCTGAAACAAATATGAAACAATCTTACTTGGATGACCTGAAATTAAAGCATATAATTAGGTAGCTAATTACAAAATTCAATTACTAGATCTAAACATCTATCAATTTCTTAAGAAAAGATGAACACTTTTAAATAGCCTAAGTGTCCAAATAACATTCACACAAGAATTCACAATATAACATGATTTTAAAATCTCATTGTCATTAATTTGTAGGCCAAATGAAAGGAATTTAGTGTGTAATTCCCGTAAATTAATGGCCATTTATATCATCTTGCGAGTGGGATTTTCTGGAACGCGATCGATTGGAACGTTGCGGTTGCGGTGAATTTAAACCCCATCTCCACAGGAAGAATACTGCCGGTTCGTATGGGGAATAAATCACCTTCTCGCGACATGAAATTGTGATTAAAGGTATCCTAAGAAGCACTTTTTAATGAAAAAATAAACTGTGTACCTTGCCATGTCCCCTACGTAAGGTTTATCCCGTTTTCGGCGTTGACGGCTTTAAAAGATGATTTTTTGATTACTACAGCAATTAAGTTACCAAGCGCAGTTTAAAAATCACTTTAGAGAACGGCAGTCAAAGCGATTTTTCTTCATCAACTAAATAGCCTGTTCAACATCGATTTGAATGGGCTTCCGAAATACTGCATTTTAAACCCGCCCCCCTGTCAAAGGCGCGAAAGTCGCGCACACGGGCAGTGACAGAACTGCAGCGCCGCTAAAGGTAAGTATTGTAACATACCTACTTTTCGTGTCTCTCTTCGTTTTAAACCAGGATCGCATAAGGTCGTAAGTGATAGGAGCAGAATTAGGGCATTCAGCCCATTAGGTTTACTCCGCCATTCAACCATGGCTGATCTCTCTCTCCCTCCTAAACCCATTCTCCTGCGCTGTTCCCATATCCCCTGACACCAATACTAATCAAGAATCCATCTATCTATCAAACATATCCATTGACAGCCTCCACAACCTTCTGTGGCAAAGAATTCCAACAGCTTCACCACCCTCTGACTAAAGAAATTCCTCGTCATCTCTTTCCTAAAGGAACGTCCTTTCGTTCTGAGGCCATGACCTCTGGTTCGAGACTCTTCCTGCAGTTCCTTCCTACATATATTAATGGATACTGTTGCACTTTAGTTTTGGACTATTTGTGTAAGGAGGAATTTTGGAAGGATTTGCTTTAAGATGACATGGTTAAGTTAACTACAGCTCCCAAGGAATTAAATCCATAGTTCATTGAGTACAGGAATGCGGAGAGGATTGGCATGAAGTATCTGTCTGCTGTGCTTCTACCCACTTGAATCAATGAGGGCTTGTTAAACACATTCCGGTAAAGATTCAGAAAGAAGCTGTTAGAATGGCTTCATTGATGTGAGCTGTGGAGCACAGTCCTCAGTGGGCCTTGGCTGGTCTAATTGGCAGCACGAAAGGCAAATCCCTGGAGCTGCAGGCAACTGCAGGAAGGTCAAATGCTAAAGTTGCTTCCTATCTAGCCTAGAAATGAGAAACAGCCCGCGTGGAGTTGAAAAGGAAAAACATACACTGAGCAGGAGGTCCCGAACTTAGGTTTAGCGCCAAATAGTTTCAAAGGGTAAAAATTCAGAAGTGGGAATATTCGCTGCTCGTGGCACAGTGTTCAGTATATTCACAACCATTCGGGCCGTGGATAAGTCTGTGCTTGTGCACAGCAAGACATGGCTAACATTCAGATTAGGCTTGAGAAGTGGCCTGCAGCATGTACACTCCACGACTGGCAGGTTAATCACAGCCGTCACCAGCCCAACAGCATTGATAGTGTGCAAAACATCCACCATCAACAAGGTGTGCGGCCACAGTGGCACAGCGGTAGAGTTGCTGCCTTACAGCGCTTGCAGCCACGGAGACCCGGGTTCGATCCCGACTATGGGTGCTGTCTGTACGGAGTTTGCATGCTCTCCCTGTGACCGTGTGGGTTTTCTCCGAGATCTTCAGTTTCCTCCCACACTCCAAAGTTGTGCAGGTTTGGCTTGATATAAGTGTAAATTGTCCCTAGTGTGTGTAAGACAGTGTAAGTGTGCAGGGATCACTGTTCGGTGCGGACTCGGTGGGCCGAAGCGCCTGTTTCCATGCTGTATCTCTAAACTCAAGGACCTGATCCACCTAGGCTATATTTAGGCGACTGGAACGCCCCCTGACAACATAAAATTTTAAATAGAATTATTAAACAACAAAAAAAAATGGTCAGCATCGGCAACAACCTACGGCACCTGGCGACAACTATGACAGCACCTACGTCAGGAGGAATCAAGCTACGCTCATTGGCGTCAAACCCACCATCGCTGACTGTCTCCGTAAAGTTTTCAACGTGTTGAAAATCCAGCGGCGACCAGAAAGATGCTACGACTCTTTGGGCGACTGAGGTGACTAATCACGACCGTACAGGCGACACACCGGCGACCATGTGGTGACAGCCTCGTCGCCTGTAGTCGCCTAAAACATCGCCTAAGCGGGACAGGCCCTTAAACACTTTTATCAGGGAATTAATCGGACTAACCACATCAACAAATTGAGATTATAAGAAATTATTTGACTCCCAAATACTTTTCAGCATCCAACGAGGAATATGGAAGTGTGCAGATGCTGGTTTACACCAACGATAGACACAAAATGCTGAAGGAACTCAGCAGGACAGGCAGCTTGTCAGGAGGGAAGGAAAGGAGGACATACTAGACTGTATGGGAGATGTTTGCAGGAAGATGACATTGCTGATCACCACTTATTATCTAAACTAACTGTGTCAGGGACATGTAGGTACACATTTGTCCCACTGCGTTAAGACTGTACGCATGCATTGCTACATAATTAAGGATGTCCCAGTCTGGTCATTTCTTCTTCTCCCCACTCCCAACTGGCAGAAAATATAGAAGCTTGAAGGCATGCACCACAAAAGTCAGAAATGGCTTCTTCCCCTCTGTGATCAGGCTTCTGAATGGTCCTTCCATAAGCCAGGGGACCGTCTGATTCACCTCTGCCCCATTGCAGACATTGGACTTTGCAGAAATGGTGCACTACCTTGCTCAGAACTATATTCTGCACTCGGTATCTCCTTATTGTAGTTGAGTTTGACTTGATTGTATTGATGTATGGTATTATCTGTTTTGCTTGAACAGCATGCAAAAGAAAGCTTTTCATTGCACCAATATGCACAATAAGATCATAGTACCATAGACATCGGAGCACAATGAAGACATTTGGCCCATCGAGTCTGCTCCATTGATCATGGTTGATCTATTTTTGCCTCTCAACCCCATTCTCCTGCCTTCTCCCTGGAACCTTTGATTCCCTTACTAATCAAGGGCCTGTCAATTTCTGCTTTAGAAATACCCAATGACGACCTCCACAGGACTATGTGGCAATGAAACCCACACATCCACCACCCCGGCTAACAAAATTCCTCTTCATCTCCATTCTAATGGTATGTCCTTTTATTCTGAGGCTACGACCTCTAGTCCCATACTCTCATACTGGAAACATCTCCATATCCTCTCTCTCTCCGCCATTCATTATTCAATAGGTTTTAATGAGATCCCCTCCTCATCCTTCTAAACTCCAGCAAGTCCAATCCCATGGCCTACAAACGCTCATCATATGTCAGCCCGATCATCCCCATGATCATTCTCGTAAACATCCTCTGGACCCTCTCCAGGGCCAGCACATCCGTCCTCAGATATGGGGCCCAATACAGCTCACTATATTCCAAATGTACTCTGACCTATAAACTTGCTTTTATATTCTGCTTCACTTGAAATGAAAGCTAACATTGCATTTGCCTTCCTTAATGGCCTGTCCCACATACGCGACCTTTACAGGCGCCTGCTGGCACCCGTCATGGGTCGCCGAAATTGTCAACAAGTTGAAAATTCAGCGGCCACCAGAAAGACGCTACGACTCTTTGGAGACCTCTCTCGACCATACAGGCGACCCCTGGCGACATGTCGCGGGTGACCTCTCATGACCATAGGAGACTTCTCATGACTGTACAACCTGTATGGTCGTGAGAGGTCACCAATGGTCGTGAGAGGTCTCCAAAGAGTCGTAGCGTCTTTCTGGTCTCCGCTGAATTTTCACCATGTTGAAAATTTCAGCGGCCGATGACGTGATGGAACATTTTGCCTGTTTTTGGACAAGTGCGGCGGTCCCATCAACATTCACAAATGTGGATGTTCTCCATTGAGTGGCAGTCAATTTAATAGGTGACCCATTCAGCAGGTGAAAGGCCAGCTTTACCATCAACACACATGGTCAACATTGGGCAACCTTTACAACGAAGGCCGATCAAAGCCTTTTGACCGAACATTCCACACGCATCATTTGGACAACTCAGATGGAAAAGAGAAGGAATTACATGGAAACGGTTTCACCTGCAAGCCCCCTCCAAATCACGCTATATTGTGCCTTGAAATATTATCGCTGCCCTTCATCATCACTGGATCTGAACTTGGTAATGTGATTAGATTAGATTAGATTAGATTCTTTATTTGTCATTCAGACCTTTCCGTCTGAACGAAACTCTGTTCCCCTGCAGTCATACATATAATTAAAAATAAATAAATAAAAATGACAGAACACAATAAACACAAATTTAACATCCACCACAGTGAGTTCACCAAACACCTCCTCATTGTGATGCAAGGCAAAGTCTTAAAGTCTGTGTCTCTTCCCTCTTTGTTTCCCTCTGCGCCGAGGCGATCCAGGCTTCAGATGCCGCGACCCCACCGGGGTAGTCAGTCCCGCGGTTCAACCGAGCTCCGCGAACGGGCCGGTTCAACTCCGCGGCCCGGGGGGTCCACTGCCACTGCCGCCGCCCCCGGTTTCGAGTCGGGTCGCCACTGCTGCTGCTGCTGCCGCCACCGCTGCCGGAACCGCTCCGGGACCGAGCCGGGCCGCCGCCACTGTCGGAACCGCTCCGGGAGTCGGGTCGCCGCTGCCGCTGCTGCCGCCACCGCCGCCGCCGCCACTGCTGGAACCGCTCCGGACCGAGTCGGGCCGCCGCCGCCGGAACCGCCGCCGCCGGAACCGCTCCGGAGTCGGGTCGCCGCTGCCGCTGCTGCTGCCGCCGCCGCTGGACTCTCATGCTGGGGATCTCATGATGGAATCTCATGCTGGGGATAATGGCATCGCTGAGACTGAAACAACTTGAGACGTTGCTCACCATTACCTACTTAGTGAAAACTGGGAATGGGAATTCATTGGATTGTAATGAAAGACCTACAGGGGTGTGGACACACATTTAATAGAAATCTTCAAATGGGAAATGGGTGAATGGTTGAGTAAAGAAGAGAAAGGTGGTACAGGAACAACTGGATTGTTTTTCCAATAGATTGTGTGGGCTGAATCACCAGCCTGCGGCTATGTTGTTTTATGGTTCCATTCTATTTGTTAAAACCCATTTCTTTCACAAGTGGCTTGCATGGAAATTGTAACCGTATGCATGTGGCAGGAAATACAATTTGTGCTAATACTGACCTATTTTTGGATCGGTCTGTTGGCGCTGTAATGTCTCCTCTGAGTTCTGCATTGATAGAGTACCCTGCTGAGGCATAGACTTTGGGGTTTCTGATACAATAGTGCACACAGACCGAATGAGTCCCCAAGTATTTTTTCACTCTCCTGCCTGGTGTGAAAACAAAATCTGGTTAAAAGGAGAACTAAACCTTGCTGAAAAATTCCGTCTCCCTTTGTGGTTCTGCTCTGAATGTTCTTATTGATGAATCTGCAGGTTCTAAGGAATGCTCTACATGGCTTTTAACGCAATGTCTGATCATTTCACCCAAATCAGTTATTGGGACGATTGTATAAAATCAGGAGAGGAATAGATCAGGTAGATGCACAGTCTCTAGCCCAGAGTAGGGGAATTGAAGAGGACATGGCTTTAAGGGGAAAAGTTTTAATAGGAATCTAAGGGGTAACTTTTTCACACTAAGGGTGGTGGGTATATGGAACGTGCTGCCAGAGGATGTAGTTGAGACTGGGACTATCCCAACATTTAAGAAACAGTTAGACATGTACATGGATAGGATAGGTTTGGAGGGATATGGGCCAAACGTTGGCAGGTGGGACTAGTGTAGCTGGGACACGTTGGCCGGTGTGGGCAAGTTGGGCCGAAGGGCCTGTTTCCATGCTGTATCACTCTATGACTCTATGATTCCATGAGAATAGGCACACGAGAATAGTGATGAATTACAAACCTCTGACTTTTACAATCCCATACTTAATCCTACGGACTGCCTTAAAGGCAGTGACGTTATAATGATTCATGGCGCTAGGCTAAAGTGGTGAAAGAACCAACACCTCAACTTCCTATGTGTCATTCCCTCTGAAGGATTTATTTGGAAATCTATAAATCACTGGTAGACGTACAGTATATTTTCATTACCGCACCTATCATCGGCTCAAAAACTGGAGTGAATGACCCAGGAGCTGACAGAGAGAGAGATGCGTAGGAAGGAACTGCAGATGCTGGTTTAAAATAAAGGTAGACACAAAATGCTGGAGTTGGACTAGGAACACTTTATTGTCACATGTGACCAGGCACAGTGAGATTCATTGCTCGTGTACCCAATGCATACAAATAGCGTCCACCTGCGGCGCGACAAAGTTACAAAGCACACCGGCTCCCTATTTTGCTCCCCCCTCCCCCAAACAGTTCCCCCATGCTGGGTCCTCCATTCTCCTTCCCCTATCCCCGCACGATGGTCCTCCACGCTCTCATCAACCGTCGACGGTGGGTCGACCCGCGAGGCATTGCCGCCGCCGCCGCAAGGCTTCACCATCGTCGCGAGGTCCCATCGTCACGAGGCTTCACCGGCGCCGAGGCCTCACCACTGTCGACAACCCGCTTCACGCCTCCGTGGTGCCGACCCGGTCCCCAGCCATGTGCTCCGTCGGCCGCTCCACCGACCCAGACTCCGACCCGCAACCCTGGCCTGGCCCCGGCCTTCTACGCTCCAATCCGGGCTCACACCGCCAAGTAACTCAGTGGGACATGCAGTATCTCTGGATAGAAGGAACGGCTACATTTTGAGTCGAGGCCCTTCTTCAGACAAAGGGTCTTGACCCGAAACGTCACTCATTCCTTCTATCCAGAGATTCTCCCTTTCCCACTGAGTTACTCCAGCATGTTGTGTGTATCTACAGAGAGAGAGAGAGAGAGAGAGAGAGAGAGGCAAGCTGAGGGAGATAGAGTCAGATTGAGAACAATGAATGTACTGTTGTACTACAATGATCTGTTCGTTATAGTGTGATTTTGATTATGTTTTGATGTGTTGTATTTTATGATTGTGTTGAATAAAGTTTTTGAAATGGAAAAAAAAAAAAAAAAGAGTCAGATTGAGGTTTACTTCACTATTGATCTTCGGGCTGCCAGAGGGGCACCATTTCCCCCCTTAGACCCTCTTAAGAGCAACTGAACACAAGAGCAAAGACAACAATGCAACACCATGCATTGTGCTGGGTGCAACATGAAAGGATTTTAATTCCTGAGTTGAACATTTTACTAATACCGTGACAAAGCTCTAAAGGGGGCACGTTAATGATTTCCGTACACTCGCAATTACTCGACTTCATCAACATCTAATTATGTATCCTTGTCTTGTCGGCATAGACTATAATAGATTTCTTTTGTATTTCACAATATTCTTCCTTCGTCATTGAACCTTTTCTTTAAGCGTTCAGATATGTTAAATCGATCCAACAACATTGCTGCCTGTTTTCCTTGGGCTGCCAGAGTTGTTGCCCCACTGTGCACCGGAAGAGACGCAAGCCAGTCTTGAAATGTATTCCATCTCCATGTGCTTTAAGAGAAGCATCAATTTCAAATGCAAGTCAAGAAGAGTTGCTGGAGGAACTCAACGGGTCAGGCAGCATCTGTGGGAGCAAAGGAGTGTGAAGAAGGGTCTCGACCGGAAACAGAGTCTGAAGAAGCGTCTCGACCTGAAACAGTCTGAAGAAGGGTCTCGACCCAAAGCGTCACCCATTCCTTCTCTCCAGAGACGCTGCCTGTCCCGCTGAGTTACTCCAACATTTTGAGTCTATCTGCGGGGAGGGAATGTCCAGTTCAGGTTTGAAACTTCATCTCTTCTGAACCTGCTGCCCAACTCGCTGAATTCCTTCAGCAGGTCTCCTTGTTTTAGCTACAGCTTCTTATGACAGCAATTTCAAATGGATGGGGAGGACTTCTATTTTCTGTTTAGATTAGATTTACTTCATTAACTACTGACCTAAACCTTAGTCTGGAACTAAAGGGGACTCAAAGGATAATTGGATGAGTCAGGGAAGTGGAGCTGTGACGAGATCAGCCATGACTTCATTAAGTGGGACACAACTTCTAAGCCACATGGCCCCTTCCTGCTCCTATTTCAGACAATACGATATGATAGAACTTTATTAAACTCAGGAGTGAAATTGATCGACCTGCCAATAGTCATAAAAATACAAAATACAAAATACATGATACATGAAATTAAAGAAACAAGTGGAAAGGCTTGGGGGACGTGCAAACATTGTGGGGGGGGGGGGGGGTGGGGGGTCAGTCTCAATCTACCCCACAACAGAAGGGGGAGGAGTTGTACAGTTTGATATCCACATGGAAGGAGGATCTCCTGTGGCGTTCTGTGCTGCATCTTGGTGGAACCAGCCTGTTGCTGAAGGTGCTCCTCAGGTTGACCAGTGTGTCATGGAGGGGGTGAGCTGTATTGTCCAGGATGCTCCGCAGCTTGAGGAGCATCCTCCCCTCCATTTGTGGATTTACTCAGGATAAATGTTTACAGTGTTTGCCCCTGAGGCAGCCAAAATAAGGGTTTGTTTTTTTGCTGTTTGATGAGTTTCCTACTTCTGGAAGGAGTGGCAGTAATTCCTCTCGTGTCTCGACTTGAGGCGTCGCCCATTCCTTCTCTCCAGAGATGCGATCTGTCCCGCTGAGTTGCTCTGGCATTTGCCGTCCCTCCCTACACATGCCTCTTCCTGTTGCCAACGCACTCTTGCTCCAGGTAATGCATACAAGGACACTGGATGATGACAAATTGAATTCCAATACGCCTCATTTTTTCCACAGTCAGACGCGTATGGCATGTCAGCACTTTCTATACGGAGGAAGGAAATGCAGATGCTGGTTTAAACCGAAGATAGACACAAACGGTAACACAAAAGCGTGTTCCACTTGGGCCGCGACGGTCCCGCGAAGGTCACGCCCGACTTAATTCGACCGCACAGCCGTCTGGAGCGCGTGACGTCATTTGAAGATGGACACAAAATGCTGGAGTAACTCAGCGGGACCGGCAGCAGGTAATGCAGGTTCGAATCAGGTGGAAGGCTGTGGAGGCTGTCAATAGATATTTTCAAGGCAAAAATAGATAGATTCTTGATTAGTACAGGTGTCAGGGGTGATAAGGAAAAGGCAGGAGAATGCGGTCAGTCATAATTGAATGGCTTGATGGGCCGAATGGCCTAATTCTGCTCCTATCACTTATGAATCTGACCCCTGGTCGCTGTGTGACTGCAGGGGTTTCCCTAAATGCGCTGGTACCCCCCCCCCCCCCCCCCCCCCCACAACGATGTGGGGGTTTCAAGGTTAATTGGTTACAACAAGAATAGGTAACGTTTTGGGTCGAGACACTTCTTCAGACTGAGGAAGGGTCTCGACCCGAAAGGTGGCCTATTCCTTCTCTCCAGAGATGCTCTCTGACCCGTTGACTTGCACCACTCTTTGTGTCTATCTTCGGTCTCCACCACCATCTGCAATTCCTCCCAACACAATGGGTTACTATAGGTGGTTTGAAGGATAATATTTGAATGAATGGGAGTGTGTTGGGGAATAAATTACAAGGATATAAGTGGGGTAATGGGATTGATGGGAATGCTCTGAGAGCCAGCATTCACAGGATGGGCCGAGTGGCCTCCCGCGGCATCGTCAGGAAATATGAGAATATAGAGGAAAGGTTTAAAGTGCGGAGAAGAGAATAACATGTCTTGAAAATAACATGAATGCCAGGACGGAATTTCCTGCCTTCCTTAGAATGGTACAGGCTGGAAGTGACACAGCTGGCGTCCTGATGCCATTGGAACAACCTGGAGTTCAATGCTCTTACGACGGTGGAATTGATTGTAGACTTTTGGAGAGTTCCCCCTCCCCTCTCCCCACTCACCATCAACAACACCACAGTCACATATGTGGAGTCATCCTTGGAACCGTCATCTCCAGCGACCTTAAATGGGAGGCCACCAACGACTCCACAATCAAAAAGGCCCAACAGAGGATGTGCTTCCTGCGGCAGCTGAGAAAACACAATCTGCCACAGGCAATGATGGTCCAGTTTTAGACAGCCACCATAGAGTCTGTCCTCACCTTCTCCATCATGGTCTGATTTGGTTCAGCCACCAAGCACGATATCCGGAGGCTGCAGCGAATCGTCCGATCAGCCGAGAAGGTTGGTGGCTGCAACCTTCCCCGAAGCATCGACAAACTGCAAGGGCCAGGAAGAGAGCGGGTAAGATCATCTCTGACCCCTCTCCCCCTGGCCACAAACTCTTTGAATCACTTCCCTCTGGAAGGCGACTCCGGACTGTCAAAGCTGCCACAGCCAGACATAAAAACAGCTTTTTTCCATGAGCAGTAGCTCTGCTGAACAGCCAAGTCTGTAGCCTCCTTGTACTCTGGTATTTTATTTCATTCTTCACATGTTTAAATTATATTGTTTTATTTTTAATTGTCTACTGTGTATCTTGTGAGCAAAGCACCAAGGCAAATTCCTTGTATGTACTAATACTTGGTTAATAAAATGTATTCATATTAATTCATTCATTATGTGGATGGATGTGTACATTGTTCACTGGGACAGTACATTCCCTGGATGTATAATGTAGCTTTTCATAGGGTGGTAGTTAAATGTGAATCTTTATTTTCTATTTGTTCATGAATATAATGGGCCGGATCGCACATCGCCAGGTCTGTGGCTCGGACATTCGTGCTACTGCCCGCCAACACTTACATTGTCCAGGTTTCGTCAAATTACAATGGTCATCACTTGCATCTGCATCTGCCATCATCTGCAACTGACCTCTGGACCTGGACTCTGGCAGACCTCAATCAATTGGACACACAGTGCTGGGATAACCCAGCAGGTCTGGAGAAAAAGGAACGCTGATTTTCGGTTCGGGAAACTTCTTCAGACTATTATCTGAAGAAGGGTCCTGACCTGAAACATCATCCATTTTCTCCAGAGCTGTTGCCTGACCCATTGAGTTACCCCAGCACTTTCTGTCTATCTTTGGTATAAACCAGCATCTGCAGTTCCTTTCTACGCACTGAATCATTTGGAATTGGTCATAGCATTTTCTGTACCCTGACCCCCTTTACCAGTGTCCCTCGGTATTATGGCGTTCTGTGACCGAGTGGCCACGTATTATGCCCACTTCAGGTGCTGCCAAGTACTCTTACATTCAACTCAACCTCATATTTTGCTTGGGCAGCTTACAACCCAACGGTATGAACATTGATATCGCTAACTTCTAGTAACCCTTGCTTTTCCTCTGTCTCCGTCCCTCCCCCATCTTGTCACCTTCCCCTCAGCCAACAATGAACCATTCTACATTTTCTTATCATCATCTGCTTTGATCTGTCGTGCTCACACCATACCCCTCCATATCTCTAGACTCCCTCCCCCTGGACTCTGCGTCTGAAGAAGGGTCTTGACCGAAACATCACCCATTCTTTCTATCCAGAGATGCTGCTTGTCCCGCTGAGTTGCTCCAACATTTTGTGTCTATCTTCGGTGTGAACCAGCATCTGCAGTTCCTTCCCACTTACTTGCTTTGTCCTGTTACTGTACGTTAATATTCCTTTGCATTACAATCTTGCACCAGTCTGCTGTTTTGCAGTCATGGTTGTATTGAATGTTGTATTTTTTATTACTATATCTTCATGCGAACAAGACATTTCATTGTACCAGGTGGATGTGTCAATAACATAATGTGAATGTGAATGTGAATCTGAGTTGGCGTTCCATCCTCAAGGCGAAGAAGCTGACCCAAGATTATGCCTGAGCCTAAGAGGAAGCCACCAGTGTACCACTTGGGCAAGCTCTGCTGGGAACTGGGACTTCTGAGTCATCTTGGCATCATTAGAGCACAGGATGTGCCTTGATATTTCTTGCCCAATCTGTCAGTTAGGTGCAACCTGTCAGTCCCATACGGCAACTGCATCCCAGTGTGGAGAGTACAATAACAGAAGTGGTCAAATGCCGAGTGTGGAAAACGTTTCACAATGCTGATGATGATCTATAAAACATGTGGACATATG
This sequence comes from Raja brachyura, assembly GCA_963514005.1. The sequence goes on along the minus strand of OY740796.1, from coordinate 8,688,884 downwards.
GAGAAGCTTCACAAATATTGTGGTAGATCAGAAAGTCTCATCCCCTTGCGAAGATTGCATTTCACAACACAGATCAGTCATCAGACATTAAGACAGAATGAAACTGAAGGCAATGGCAGTCATCTTAAATTAATAGACACAAAATGCTGGAGTTATGGACCTGTCCCACTTAGGCAATTTTCCAGCAGACTGTCAGCGACTGTCAAGTTGCCGGCAGTTGCCTGAAAAACCAGGAACTGGAATGGTGACTGTCAGAGTGGAACACACACACACACGTAAACACACACACGTAAACACACACACATAAACACACACACATAAACACACACACATACACACACACACGTAAACACACACGTAAACACACACACGTAAACACACACACACACACACACACACACACACACACACACACACACACACACACACACACATACACACACACACACACACACACACACACACACACAGCTTCCTTCGCCAGCCCATGTGAATTTTTTAGACAATGCTCCCCCCGCTTGCCCTGCCTAAAAAATTCACACGGTGCAAAGCCAAGGTGATACAGACACACACCGCGATGAACAGGAAGGTTGGCGCTGTAAAAAGACAGCTAAAGTACAGTGTACGGTAAGTCCTTTAAAAGGGGAGGGGGTGGAGAAGTGGGGAGAAGGGGGGAGAAGGAGTGGAGACAACCTTTAAGAAGCCAGTGATACACGGCTGTGAAGCTCGGCGAACATTAACATAGAAACATAGAAAATAGGTGCAGGAGTAGGCCATTCGGCCCTTCGAGCCTGCACCGCCATTCAATGTGATCATGGCTGATCATCCAACTCAGTATCCCGTACCTGCCTTCTCTCCATACCCCCTGATCCCTTTAGCCACAAGGGCCACAAGTGTTAACATTACCGGTCGGTTATCCTTGGTTCTGAAAACTACTGTTTACCTTTTTTTTCCCAATGAGCCAATAAGATTCACCGGTCAGCACAGGCTCCAACCTACAAGAACCTCCGAGAACCTTCGACCAACTGGCAACCCACTAGGACCTCCTAGCGATCCAGCTACAGCTCGAGAATTCTCGCTACTCTCCATGGCGGCTTCATTCAAGTCGCCGCTAATTTTTCAACATGTTGACAAATGCACGGGCGACCATAATGAGGCCGTGACTAGTTCCCAGAATGCGGGAACTCCTCACGACCATGAAGGCGACTCCCCGGCAACCACCCACGAACATGTGGCGACCATGTGGCGACCGCATAGTCTCCTGCAGCCGCCTAAAAAGTTGCCTCAGTGGGACAGGCCCATAACTCAGCAGGTCAGGCAGCATCCCTGGAGAAAATGGACAGGTGACATTTCGGGTTGTGTCCCTTATTCAGAAGTCTGAAAATGGGACCTGATGCAAAACGTCACCTATCCATTTTCTCCAGAGATGCTGCTTGACCCGTTGAGTTATTTCAGCACTTTTAGTCAAACTTTGATTTAAAGTAGCATCTGGAGTTTCATTTTATCACAGCTTAAATTGATATTCCTGGCATATTTGATGGTTTTGATTAACATGTGTTCAAGAATATCAATATTTACTGCAAGCTCAACCATGATCTTGGCACAAGTACTTTTGAGAGGAACATTTTAATTTTACTTCGGAGTCACGTGAGTGACTACGTGAAGAGCCCGCCAGCCTGCATGTGCGTCAATTTTGTCTATCGCATTGCGCCGCGACTGGCTGGTGGGCGTGTCGCTCCTCCAGCGGTAAGTTTAAAGACCTCTAGGTACGCTTTAATACTTAATCAGCGATTGTTTTTTCGTTTCAGTGTTTAGCTCACATAGTGAAACGATCAACAATGGACAAGATTAGTGCGAGTCCAGGCGGGCCGCGGGGAGAACCGCTACTGACGACCACGGGAGTGCGGTTAACGGGTGGCCGTCGGTCTCACCAACTCGGTCGCTGACAGTACAGCCAGCAACTTTAGACCCACTATCTATAGAAGGTACCATGGTTACCCCGAGAGTCAGGAAGGCCAAGCAGAAAACCAACAGGCCGGTTGACTTGGACAAGTCCAGCCGGAGGGCTCGCCTCCCCCAACAGGGAACGTCTTCGGACGAATTTCCCTAATGGAGCATCTTATGGATAAGATGCTCCAGCATGATATACTCCATGAACAGGAGTCATATCAGCACGGGTTTCAGGGACCCGTGGCAGCGCCTGGTGCAGGGCTGCATTATATCTCCCTGTCCGATGAAGGGCGTGTGGGTCATCAGCCCTGACTTGACTCACACTTCAGTGGCATGTCAGAATGTTCCACGACACAAGACGTACATGAAGCCCTCCATGGTGTCAAAATTTGCGATGCCATCGCAAGTCGGGGAGCCGTTGAACGCAGAATTGGTGGCCAGTATCAATTACCTGACCTCTCACCAGCTCCAGGAGCAGGTAATACTGGAAACGGCTATGAAATATCAGACATCCAGCAACTGTGCCTCGCTCAGGGTCCCGACCATCAATAGCTCCATTTGGAGTTACATGGGAGGAGGCATCAAGACTCAGGAGGTCAAACTCCAAAGAATCCTGAGCCTGCTAGCTTCGGGAATCACTGCCTTCACCAGGTCTGTAGATGCAAGCTCCCTGTCAGATGTTCAACAGAACGCATTAGCTCTGATGTAGCAATGTTACAAAATTTTGAGATTTTAAAAATTAAGTCTGCAATTTATCCCATCAGATAAAGCATAACAAGAAGTTTAATTTGACACCTAATTCGCTTTCATATCTTCAGTATTAAAAAGGTTATTGCCATTTTCATACTCGGAAATTAGCATCTTGTTCCCCATTGCCTTTCCATTGACTTAACTCAAAAGCTGTGATCTAGGACAGTCAAAAGCCCATACCTTTCTTAAAAAGTAAGAGAACTCAATGAAATTTTCAGTTATTGAAGATTGAAGCATTCTGAAACAAATATGAAACAATCTTACTTGGATGACCTGAAATTAAAGCATATAATTAGTTAGTTACCTAATTGTAGCTAATTACAAAATTCAATCACTAGATCTAAACATCTATCCATTTCTTAAGAAATGATAAACATTTTTAAATTGCCTAAGTGTCCAAATAACATTCACACAATAATCCACAATATAACTTGATTTAAAAATCTCATTTTCATGAATTTCTGGGCCAAATTGAAGGAATTTACTGTTTAATTCCAGTAAATTAATGGCCATTTAAATCAACTTGCGAGTGGGTTTTACTGGAACGCGGTGGTTTGGAACGTTGCGGTTTGCGGTGAATTTAACCCACAGTCGGCAGGCAAAATACAGCCAGTTCGTATATTTTTTTTAATCCCCTTTTCGCATGATGAAAATTTGATTAAATGCTTCCTAAGAAGCACGTTTTTATGTAAAACTAAAATAAAAAATAAAATTCTTTTATCGCCTACGCTAGGTCCGTTCCGCTGTCGGCGCTCACGGCTTTAGAAGATGATTTTTAAACTACTCTAGCTAATAAATGATCTAGCGTAGTTTAAAAATACCTTCATAAAACAAATGTTGGAACGATTTCTCTTTAGCAACAAAATCGCCTGAGATTGATCGATTTGGACTGTCTAGGGAAAATCGGCATTTTAAACGCGCCCCCCTCTGAAAGGCGCCAAAGTCGCGCACACGGGGAGCGGCAGAACTGCAGCGCTGCTCAAGGTAGGTATTGTAACATACCTATCTGATGTGCAATGCACATTTTCAGATGAATTGCTTTTGAAAGAACACCATTCGGCCAGTACTCAATCCCAAATTTGCGGGATTATGTAAATCCACTAATGTGCAGCCGCCCAATTATTTATTTGGGGAGGACTTGTCCAAACAAGTTAAAGTTTTGGACGACGTGTCAAATGAGGTGGGGCTACTCAGAGCTCCACCAGCAGACAGACCTTCATCGTTCCGACGGCAGCACCCATATGCCTCTGCTAGCAGCAGATGGTCTGCAGGAGCCAGTACCAGCTCAAGGACCGACACAACCGGCCAAGGGCCTTTTCCAGGACAAAGCCCAAGCCGACAGACATCCAAGATGCGCAACTGGCGCACACCAGTAAACACCGCATATCAACCAGCGACCCTGGAGGTAGGTGGGACTGGTTCTCTCAGGAACATGCGTTGTGTGGGGCAATCAGATGTTTGGTGTGAGACTACGTTTCATTTGAATGAATGGCGTTGATAACATCAGTTTTGTTTATATTGTGCAGTATAGATGGATTCCAAATTGAGGGGAATCACTGGAAATACTTGAATTCAACTGGATGGGGCAAATATGGCAGTTTAAAGCATTGCCTAATGGGTTAACTTCAGCTCCCAGATTATTCACCAAATTATTGAAACCGGAACTTACACTATTACGAGCTCAAAAACTCCGGAATTGGCTATTTCGGCAGTCTCAGCCACCAAGCTCTTGTTAGAGCGACTAGGGTTTTCTCATCCATCCAGTTAAATCTAGGTTGACAATCCTTCACTAACTTTACAACTGACACCATCTCTAGCTGCGGAGGCAGATGGAACATGCATGAACGGTCATTTCTGCAACTATTTTGAATTACTGGCAGCCCTCTATGGACGAAGGGCTTATTGGGGGACTATGCATCATTTGCATGTTCAATTACAGATTGATAACACCACAGCGGTGGCATACATTAATCACATGGGTGAAATCAAGTCAGATATCCTGTGATAGGTTGGCAAATCTCATTTGGCACTGGTGCATTCCAAGGAATACTTGGGTTTCAGCTATCTACCTGCTAGGTAGGTTCAACACGGTGGCGGACAGCAGGTCACGCAAATTCAATGACAACACAGAATGGATGTTGAATCATAGAGTGTTTAATGATATTATCTCCAGGTATGCAACACCGGATATAGATTGTTAGCAGCTATGACCAAACTATATTGCTTGGGGACCAGACCCAGTGGCAGTAGCGATAGATGCATTCTCGCTGCATTGGGGATGAATGTTTTTATGCTTTCCCCCATTTTGCCTTGTCAGTCGATGCCTGCTTAAAATTAAGCAATACTCTGCCTCAGGCATTTCCAATAGGCCCTGACTGGCCTACTCAGCCATGGTATCCACTCATTCTGTGTATGATCACAGTACCCTTCACGGCGGTTCCCAAATGCAGGAATCTGCTAACCCATCCCATCACTGGGGTATAACATCCTCTACAAGATCAGCTAAACTTATTGGTTTACAGATTCTAAGAAGACCTTTTCTCGGGATTGGACTAGCTGACTGTTCAGTGGAAGTGCTAACTACGGCCTGGAGAGACAGCACTAAAAAACAATATATCTTCTACATCAAGAAATGGAAAGAGTTCTGTTTGCAAACTAATATCACGTATGAGACAGTGCACATAACCAACATTTTAGAATTTTTTTCAAAACTTCATTTTGACGAGAAGTTGAGCTACAGTGCTCTGAATTGTGCCAGAAGTGCGATGTCATCATACTTGTTGCCAAGCTCAGGTCAACACTCCATTGGGTCTCATCCGTTAATATCCAGATTCATGAGGGGTATTTTTAACTCACAGGCCCAGATATATCGAAATATGGGATGTATGTGTGGTTCTAACACTACTTCGCCAATGCGCTCATGCTACATCCCTGTCCCTTCTCCGACTCACTTACAAAGTAGTGATGCTCATGGCACTAGTATCAGCTCAATGGGTCCAGTCATTACAGAAGCTGCGTCTGGATAGGATGATCACTTCTGCTAGTGATATAACATTTTTTGTATATGATCCAATAAAACAGAGCAGACCTGGTGTTTTCGGTCTCAAGCTACAATTTATGGCATACCCCTTGGACTGCCGATTATGTGTGGTCACACACCTCCAGCAATATATTAAGGTCACCAAGGGTCTTAGGGGGTCAGAAATAACATTATTTATCAGTCACAAGAAACTGCATAAAAATGTTTCAGCTCAGACCATCTCCAGGTGGTTGAAGCATGTTCTAGCTGATGCTGGTATAGACACTGAAATATTCAAATCTCATTCCACCAGGGCTGCAGCTACGTCTGCAGCAAGGGTCCTGGACGTCCCGTTGGACCAAATCCTAGCAGGCACAGGATGGTCCTCAGAACGCACGTTCCAGACGTTTTATAATAAACCTGTCACCAGATTTGTAATCTCCTCTCGGGTGAGAGAGTTCCTAATATTATTTTCTCCATTAAAATATTTTTCAGCATGTTCAAAATTTATGTCATGTCTGAATACTTGGATGCCACCCCTCCTTGGTCAATTATGCAGTGTGTGACGCATGGACTCGTTCCACGGCATGAAGTCACAGAGCTTCAAAATCTTCACGTAGTCACTCGTGTGACTCCAAAGTAAAATAGTAAGATTAAACGAGAACATACCAGTTTGAAGTTTGATCTTTATTTTATGAGGAGTTACGATGAGGGATTACGTGCCCTCCACTCCCAACCCTCCTCATAAAATACAGCTGGTAGTTTCTAGTTCTCGAATCTTACTATTATCAGTTCAACAACTGTTATCTGTGACTTCACACCGCTGCTTTGAAGATTGACGCGCATGAGGGCTGGCGGGCTCTTCGCGTAATCCCTCATTGTAACTCCTCATAAAATAAAGATCAAATTTCAAACTGGTAAGTTCTCGTTTAATCTTACTAATCTTCCCCATTGATGGATTCTAACAGAAGTCGTTGCATCAAATGTCTCTCCATTTTCCTCTTCATTCATTTCTATAGAAAATCAAACTTGGCCGAGTTTACTCAAAATCAGAATACAACAAATGCTGACGGACAATGTGAAAAGAGGGGACTCTGGAAAGACAAATTCACAAGAGGGAATAATAGAAAGACAGAGGGGACACTGGAAATATCTCATTAGTTTAGTTTTTAGTTTAGTTTAGAGATCCAGCGCGGAAACGGGCCCTTCCGCCCACCGAGTCCGCACCGACCAGCGATCCCCGCACATTAACCACCCTACACACACTAGGGACATTTTACATTCTATTCCTGGTGATTCCTGGGATGTCCAGACTGATTCCTGGGATGTCAGGACTGTCTTATGAACAAAGACTGCATAGACTCGGTTTATACTCTCTAGAATTTAGGAGATTGAGAGGGGATCTTATAGAAACTTACAAAATTCTTAAGGGGTTGGACAGGCTAGATGCAGGAAGATTGTTCCCGATGTTGGGGAGGTCCAGGACAAGGGGTCACAGCTTAAGGATAAGGGGGAAATCCTTTAGGACCGAGATGAGAAGGACTTTTTTCACACACAGAGTGGTGGGTCTCTGGAACTCTCTGCCACAGAGGGTAGTTGAGGCCAGTTCATTGGCTATATTTAAGAGGGAGTTAGATGTGGCCCTTGTGGCTAAGGGGATCAGAGGGTATGGAGAGAAGGCAGGTACGGGATACTGAGTTGGATGATCAGCCATGATCATATTGAATGGCAGTGCAGGCTTGAAGGGCCGAATGGCCTACTCCTGCACCTAATTTCTATGTTTCTATGTTTCTATATCAAGCCAATTAACGTACAAACCTGTACGTCTTTGGAGTGTGGGACGAAACCGAAGGTCTCGGAGAAAACCAACACAGGTCGCAGGGAGAACGTACAAACTCCGTACAGACAGCACCCGTAGTCAGGATCGAACCGGGTCTCCAGCGTTGCAAGCGCTGTAAGGCAGCAACTCTACCGCTGCGCCACCATGCCACCTTAAAGATTATTCTCTTTGTTCATAGATGTTACCAGCCTGTAAGTAATTCTAGGATTTCTTGATTTTTATTTCAAGTGGAGGGTACAATGAATAGTTCATCTGATCTTGAAAGTTAAAAAAGCCCTTTTCTTCTTGACTGTGAACATGTCGGCCTACAGGATATTGATGCATATATTATTTTTTTTCATCCTGGATTATATGACTGTATTTCTGTTCTTGCGAAAGACAGAAGAGGAAAGAAAGTGTATTTTCTATCTCTCTTTCTATAACGCGACCAACCCAGAAGGGTTTCAACCTGAAATGTCATCCATTCCTTCTCTCCAGAGATGCTGCCTGTCCCGCTGAGTTACTCCAGCGTTTTGTGTCTATTATGCTGGTTGAATAATAATATCATCGGTATAAACCAGCATTTGCAGTTCATTCCTACACCGTAGTTCTGGAAGCTTGTTTAACTATCTACTTAAAGGGCCCGTCCCACTTTCCCGAGTTATCCACAAATTCTCCCGAGTTTTCAAACTCGCAGAATGTTCGTAACGAGTCCGTAGGAGTCCGTGGATAGAAACATAGAAACATAGAAACATAGAAAGTAGGTGCAGGAGTAGGCCATTCGGCCCTTCGAACCTGCACCGCCATTCAATATGATCATGGCTGATCATCCAACTCAGCATCCTGTACCTGCCTTCTCTCCATACCCCCTGATCCCTTTAGCCACAAGGGCCACATCTAACTCCCTCTTAAATATAGCCAATGAACTGGCCTCAACTACCTTCTGTGGCAGAGAATTCCAGAGACCTACCACTCTCTGTGTGAAAAATGTTTTCCTCATCTCAGTCCTAAAGGATTTCCCCCTTATCCTTAGACTGTGACCCCTTGTTCTGGACTTCCCCAACATCGGGAACAATCTTCCTGCATCTAGCCTGTCCGACCCCTTAAGAATTTTGTAAGTTTCTATAAGATCCGCCCTCAGTCTTCGAAATTCCAGCGAGTACAAGCCAAAAAAAAAAATCCTTCCGCAGGATACATCGTAGTGGCTCATTATGCCCGCTGTAGGTACTCGGGGCATCAGGTAAGTCGGGACGTTTTTTCGGCCTGATGAAAAATGTTCACAAGTACAAAAATAGCCCCGCGTACCTGCGGCTGGCATAACGAGTCGCTACGATGTATCTACGGACTCCTACGGCCTCG